>SJYV01022674.1:0-50717 GCA_006410875.1 Neotragus pygmaeus
TCTCTGCTTTTGAATATGCTATCTAGGTTGGTCATAACTTTCTTCCAAGGAGTAAGTGTCTTTCAATTTCATGGCTGCAGTAACCATCTGCAGTGATTTTGGAGCCCCACCCCCCCAAAATAAAAATCTGACACTGGTTCCACTGTTTCCCCATCTATTTCCCATGAAGTGATGGGACAAAATGCCATGACTATATATAATTTTAGTTTCCTGTTTGACATTAGAATCCTACTCTGTGTAAGATGCAACTCACCATTCATATAATTTCAACACAAAATGACATTTTACTTGTTTATTTTTTTCTATTTATAAGACTGTTTCAGGCCCTGAAGACAGTGAAATAAAGATATGCATTGTCAGATCCATCAAAGATCTTAGTTCTATTTGGAATATATAAGAAATAGAAAAATTCATAAAACAAAAACCATTTCAGTTTGTAAATACGTTGTACAGCAAATAGAAAGACATAATAGTTGGTAATGAAGCGTTAGATGAACTAATTTGGGAAAAACTTTTCTGGGGAAATTACATTTGAACAGAAACTTTAAAATTGGAATGTGTTGGCCAATTGAAACATCTTGGAGATTGTTTTTCAGGTAAGGAACCAGCAGAGAGAAAGTAATGGGAAAAAGTGGTTATTACAGTGGAGGAGTGGAGAAGGAAATGGCAACGCACCTCAATATTCTTGCCCAGCAAATCCCATGGACACAGGAGCCTGGTGGGCTAGAGTCCATGAGGATGCAGAGTTGGACACAACTGAGCACACACACATACACACACAAACTCACAGTGAGGAGTAGGAAGAAAGCCATTGTGGCTGTGGGATAGTTCTATAAAATGACACCATGTTTATAGGCAGGAACCCCATTCTGGCAGGCTACAGTTCATGGGATCGCAAAGAGTTGGACAAGACAGTCATTAACATACACCCCGTTATGTAAGACTTGGAAGACGACATCACAATTTACATTTTATTTGAAGTTCAGTGAGAACATGTTGAAGGATTTGAATACAGGAAAGTGTTAGTTGCTTATTTGTGTCTGACTCCTTGTGACCCCATGGACTCTAGCCCACTAGGCTCCTCTGTGCATGGAGTTTTCCAGGAAAGAATACTGGAATGGGTAGACATTCCCTTCTCCAGGGATCTCCCCAACATAGGGATTGAACCTGGATCTCTCACATTGGAGGCAAATTCTTGACCATCTGAGCCACCAGGAAAGCCCCCAAAACAGGAAAAACAAGACCAAATTTACCTTGTAAAAAATAATTCTGACATACTTGTGAAGAATAATTCTGTGAAGAAGTGACAAATGCAGTATTCCTGGCCAGATATAGTGTTGACTTATGGTACATCTGGGCCCATGGAGAAAGGACTGGATAGATCTGAAATATATGTTGTAAGCAGAACCAGTTTTACTTAATAATGGATTTGATGGAGGATGTTGAAGGGAGAAAATACAAGGAATTTGGATTTCATTTTAAGAAAATAAATAAATATAAAGCATTTTGATGGGACATAAGAATTAGGAAAAATTAGTAAGACTGTAAAGAGTGGAATAAAGTGCATTATTTTGTGTAATTTCATAATTTATTGTGAAGGTTAAGAGATCTGAGGTATGTAAACCTCAGTGGCCATCTCCTGGCACAGCCAAGTAGTTATTCCATGTATTGTTACTACCCTTATTATAATGAAATCAATTTTGGCTGTTAATCATGCATTATTTATATTTTTAAAAAATTTTCCATGAAATTGGACATTTTCTAATTTTCTTATTGTTCTTGAGTTTCTGGTTAGTAACACTGTGGTCAGTAATTCTTTAAATACTTTTAGTGTTTTACCAGAGAAGTCTAAACTGCAGGTATGATATACAGATTAAATTAGATTTTAGATAAATGATTTAATGTAGATGAAAATTTAATATCTGAAATTCAAACTACACCAAAGTCCAAGGGTAAATGTAAAAGCTGTGAATCTGCATAAAAAAATTGAAAGGTCGATAGAATTGCTGGGAATTCACATTGAAAGTGTAAAGTATTGTGCCCTAAGAAATGCATCCTACTAAATTCAGCACTTTCAGTGAACATACTAAAAGCATATATTCTAGAGGAAGGGAGGTGGATTGAAAAATATAACTGCTGAAAGGGAAAGGACTAATATTGGGTCAAAGGCTTCAACTATCCAAACCACAAGTTCCATAGTGAAAACTAGGTCTCAATAAGGTAGAGAGAAAAGCCATAATCTCTAGCCATGATGATTCAAGAAATTGGAAAGTAGCAGCATAAAGTTTGTTGAGTCTTGACAATATCATGCCCCCTCAGGAAGAATGATTGAACATAGTCAATGTTCATATCTTAGTGAAAACAATGTCTTGCACTCACAGTGAAAGTGAAAGTTGCTCAGTCA
Source organism: Neotragus pygmaeus (assembly GCA_006410875.1). Taxonomy (NCBI): domain Eukaryota; kingdom Metazoa; phylum Chordata; class Mammalia; order Artiodactyla; family Bovidae; genus Neotragus; species Neotragus pygmaeus. The sequence continues at coordinate 2,405 of SJYV01022674.1, forward strand.
TATCTGACTCTTTGTGACCCATGGCCTATACAGTCCATGGTATTCTCCAGGCCAGAATACTGAAGTGGAACCTTTCTCTTCTCCAGGGCATCGTCCCAACACAGGTATGAAACCCAGGCCTCCCACATTGCAGGCAGTTTCACTGCCAGCTGAACCACGAGGGAAGTCCAAGAATACTCGAGTGGGTAGCCCATCCCTTCTCCAGCGGATCTTCCCAACCCAGGAATCAATCCAAGAATCAAACCAGAGTCTCTTGCACTGCAGGCAGATTCTTTACCAATTGAGCTATTGGGGAAGCACTCACAGTGTAAACTGAGATTAATGCATCATGACTAACCCCATGTTCACCATGAACTCTGTCTGAGTAAGAACCAATTTGGAATATGGGAGGGATTAGCCTATGTAATAAAACCATCTTTTTAGAAATTATTGTTAACACATATTAGGGTTGGCACACTCCTGCACACTTGGTAAACCTGGGTATAAACTAATACTTCCTGTTTGTCACATCAGTTCTAGATCAGGTCATGTTGGATCTCAGACAGTATGGAGGACCTTAGGTTGTTTGAGATATACTTTAGAGACAGAAGTGTGCTATTTTGAAATGCATTTGGTGAGAGTTAATGGTAATAGTTTTCTTTTAAGGAAGATTTCTGTGAAAGAGAGGAAATGAAACAAACAATAAACAACAGTACACAAATAATCATACCATGTGTGTTACAGATAATTGTATTTTTTATAAATAATTTGGTAGTGAAAGTGTTAATTTGACATATAATAGAAGAGTACTGGTCTAAGATTTAAACAGCTTAGTTTATTCATCTTGGACAAATCATTTAACCATGTTGACTCACTAGTAATATTAAGAAAACAAAATTTCCCTTGCCTTTGTCCCACAGTTATTATGGGGCCAAATTAAGATGGTGATTATAAAAGCTCCTGTAAAACAAAAGTTCTAATAAAAAATTAGCTGCTTTTCTCACTAGTTGTAAATGTTAATGAGCTCTCATAAATGTCTAAAATTAATATTTAATTTTTAAATAGTAGTATTTTTTTAATTTTCAGTTTCCCTTTACTTTGTATTTTTTAAATATTTCCAAATGAACATATAGGATAATTTTCCTTGTTGCATGTATAAATTTAACACATACATGACCAAAACACAGTTTTCTCTAACATATGAGTGAATTTTCCCTAACTATATCCTTTCCAACATAATTATTCATCTTTGAGGTTCTTGTTTTTTCTTCTTCATGGCCTCCTGAATAACCAGGTATTATAGACCTGGTAAGTATAACATTGGAAAAGACTCTGATGCTGGGAGGGATTGGGAGCAGGAGGAGAAGAGAACGACAGAGGATGAGATAGCTGGATGGCATCACTGACTCGATGGATGTGAATCTGAGTGAACTCTGGGAGTTGGTGATGGACAGGGAGGCCTGGCATCCAGCGAATCATGGGGTTGCAAAGAGTCGGACACGACTGAGCGACTGAACTGAAATGAACTGAATTGAACTGAACTGAACTATAACACAAGCAGATTTAAAAGACCGTACTTGAAATACAAGTAGAGCACAGACGGAAAGATATCNCCAGCGAATCATGGGGTTGCAAAGAGTCGGACACGACTGAGCGACTGAACTGAAATGAACTGAATTGAACTGAACTGAACTATAACACAAGCAGATTTAAAAGACCGTACTTGAAATACAAGTAGAGCACAGACGGAAAGATATCACAACTTTTAAAATTCAATAAATCTGCTTGGTGCATTAGCTTTCGTTGTATTAAACAAGTCTTCCATTATGGTCATTAATCAAGGAAAATAATGTATTGTTACACCGTCACTACTTTGACATATGAAAAATTCCATATCCAATTAGCTGCAGAAGGTTATGTTACATCAGGTCTAGGTCTCTGTCCATCTTCAGTTCCTAACAAACTCTGTGACTTTGGGATAGGCATTAACACTTTGAAACTGTTTTCTTTCACATAAAACAAAGGAATAAGAATAGGATTATTTTTCATATACCTTCTAGCTTTAGTATTTTATGATGTTATGTTATGAAACATTAACAATTTTGAATTCGCATCTTCACCTTAGACCTGGAGTCTCTAAGGAACACGGGGACAGTCTGAAACACATCTTAAAGGATCATTTAATTTTAGTTTCCTCAACACTTACAAGGTGACAAAACTCATCACCATATCCTCAAGAGAGGAGAAATGCAAAGATAAAAACAAAACTTGAGAACTAGATCCTTTGGTTTTCTAACCAAGGAATAAAAATACAGCTTAGGAAAGGGGCAATGACAGTTTAAGTAAAAAATGTGAAAGCATCCATCCATTTCATGAAACTCTGTGCCAACTACTATTGTCACACATTTAAAATTGATTATCCACTAAAAAATGTTATAGAAATCAATGTTGAACCTAAGAAAATTACAGATAAGAATATTGATTGCACCTAAAGACTTATAAGGTGATTTCGGGTGGTATGTTAAATTTTCATATAGTATGACTTATTTACTTCATTTACTAGAGTTCTTTTCCTCAATTTAGGACCTATTAAAAGTTATTTTATCCATACAAACATACAAAGGATGAAAAATGTGTGATTATATTTATAAGTGTATGATGCCTCTCCTATGTAGGAGAGTGGTGGCAGTGGAGGTGTGCTGGTGGGTGTGAGCATGTATTGGTGATTTTTTTGTGAGAAACAGTGGCATAATTATCTTAAAAACCTCCAGTGGGCAATTAAGCCACATCTTTTAGGTGTGCACATAGTGTAGGGCTTCAGAGTAGTTTCCTGAATAGATGATGTCATTAAAATGTCCTAAACTATGATATTTAGTCTAAACCCAATCAGATCAAAATAAAAAGGAGTCATCAAGATAGAAAGGTTAGAGAATCAGGCAGGAAGAAAAATAGTTTTAATCAATGTAGAAAAGTAGTAAAAAAAACTCTCTGAGTGCAGAACAACGAAGTGAGATGTTTTTCATCTTGGTCCTTTGGACACTTGTAAGTAGTATGAGAACTTAAGACTAGAACCTTGAAGAAACTAAGAATAATTTGACTTGGGAAAAAAAATTAAAATAATATCTTTGATTTGGGGAGGGTGATTTTAGTTGAACAATTAATTTAAAAATGTAACTTTGTCTTCCAAGGCTTCTTAAAAAGATCATGCCATTGAAAACAAATTTTAAATATCATTATAAAATAGCAAGGAAACTAAATAAATATCTCCCCAAGGAAACCAAGTTATATGTTTTCAGATTTAGTACATGATTTGGCACAGAACAAGAAAACCAAAAGAAACAAAAAGACAAAAAAATGTATCATACCTCTTGCAAAGTGGTTATAAAATATTGTAGCTTTACTATTCAAAATCATTGTTTCAAACCAGTTTCAAACATGAATTTGTATTAGTTTATTATTTTTATTTTGCAAACTCACTATAAACCAACATGAAAAAACTTGCATTTCAAAAAACAGGAATAATGTTAAATTAGATCTTATGAATTCTACATGAGATCAAATTTAATGCAATTATTTTTAGAATTACTAGTTAGTAAATACATTTTTTAGATAGGATCTTCTAAGGTGTTAATAAACAAAGCAACAACTCTGCATATTTCTTCTTAATTAAAGATTTTCATATGACTGCAGTATTTAAAAATGAATTTTATATTTTGTTTTACTAACAAACTTAAGCTATTATGGAGTCATCTCTCAAGAAATGCAATGATATAATTAACCATTTGCTTTTCCTTCAAGACTTGATTCAAATGATAAAGAACTATAAATACACATGAATATGAATGTACATATTCATATCACAAAACACAGAATTAATTTGAGATACTTATCTATACAGTTTCAATATAGAATAGAAAAAAATAGATCTAAAAATCCAGTTCTCTTTGTCTTTATTCATGAAATCTTAATATTTAGGGAAAATATTCAATTATTTTTCCATCTATAAAAAGTATGTGAAATTGTTGTTAAAATCTTTCCTGCAATCTCTTTCTTTCTCTTTCTCTTACTGTATATATAAACAAGAAAATATGTGCCCTGAAAGGAATAATAAATTGCTATAGTTTTAATACTTTAAAATATTCTGCAATTTGTGGTCAGACATGCTTTGATGATTTTTAATGCACAATGAGAAAATGTGCAAAACTCATACTAGGGGACTCAGATTTTCAAAAAGCAAATGTCGTAATCCTTACCTCTCTAAAATCAATTTTAAAATTTTGAGTTATTTTGTAAAAATGAATGATTTTAGGATATAAACTGCAAAGTATGTTCTGGAACTGAAGATATTAATAATCCATGGAAGAAAGAATATATATTCTAGAATGAAAATATAAGAATATATTATTCCTTTTTCTGGGCCAAATATTTTCTTGTTGCTATATATTTTTTAATATATTTCCTTTTAGCAATTTTTAATTGAGATACAGTTGTTGTACAGTATTGGGTTATGGGTTAAAGTTTATACTCCATTTATATTTTTATAAAATACTAACTATATTCTCTGTGTTGTACAATATATCTTCATATCTATACATAATAATTTGTAACTCTTAATATTCTACTACTATCTTGCCCCTCCTCCCCCTCATCATCCTCCCCTCCCCATAACCACTAGCTGTTCTCTATATCTATGAGTCCGTTTCCCTTTTTGTTACATTCACTAATTGTACATTTTTATATTCCTCATGTAAGAATGATATTATACAGTATTTGTCTTTCTCTGACATTTCACTTAGCATGGATTTGTTTTTATATTTTTCTAACTTTATTGGAATATAGTTGATTTACAATATTGTTTTAATTTCTGCTGTACAGAAATGCAAAACAGTTATACATATACATATATCCACTCTTTTTTATATTATTTTCCCATGTATGTCATTACAGATAGTGAGAATCCCATGTATGTCATTACAGATAATGAAAAGAGTTCCCTGTCCTATATGGCAGGTCTTAATTAGTTACATATAATTGTGTGTGCATATTAGTTACATATATAATTGTATGTACATAGACTTCCCATGTGGCACAGTGTTAAAGAATCCACATGCCAGTGCAGAAGATACAGGAGACATGGGTTAGATCGCTGGGTCAGGAAGATCTCATGGAGGAGGAAATGGCAACCCACTTCAGTGTGCTTGCCTGGAAAATTCCATGGACAGAGGAGCCTGGTGGCCTACAGTCCATGAGGTCACAAAGAGTTGGACATGACTGAGTATGAACACACCAATGTGTATATGTCAATTCCAGTCTCTCAATTTACCCTTCTCCTCACCCACATTTTCCTCACTGGTAACTATACATTTGTTTTCTACACCTTTGAGTCTATTTCTGTTTTGAGAATAAGTACATTGTTGATTGGTCTGTAAACTAATACAGTCACTATGGGGAACAGTATGGAGGTTTCTTAAAAAAGTAAAAATAGAGATGTCAAATCAGCCAGCAGTTTCACTCCAGGATATACATCTGCAGAAAATCAGAATTCAAAAACATACATGCACCCCAATGTTCATTGTAACAATAGTCAGGACATGGAAATAACCTAAAGGTCAATCACTGAATGAATGGATGAAAATAATGTGGGACATATATACAATAGAATATTACTTAACCATAAAAAATAATGCAATAAAGCCTTTTGCTGTAACATGGATGGATCTAGAGATTGTTATACTGAGTGCAGTCTGATAAAAACAAATATATGATATTATTTATATGTGGAATCTAAACAAAGGATAAAAATGAATTTATACACAAAGCAAAAATAGAATTACAATGTATAAAACAAACTTATGATTACCAGAACATAAAGGGAAGGGATAAATTGGGAGATTGGGACTGACCTATGCACACTACTATATATAGAACAGATAATTAATAAGGACTTACTGTATAGCACAGGGAAATCAACTTTATTATCTAAATATATTTCTATATATATTTATGGTAATTATCTCATAGACTTGAATAATTTCAACTTCCCATTTCCCTGCAAAGAATCCTGCTTCCTGGTTCAAGTGTGAATTCTTCCTTTGTCTCTCAGATACAGATGTTTCTCCTTTCTCTGAAATTCTGCAGCATTTTATCTATCTCTGAGCTTTGTTTAAGATACTTTTGTTTCCCCTTTGGTATTTAGGTTTATATTATTTAGTATACTTATTTAGGTTTATATCCTATTTAACTCAGTTATAATCTCTATTCTAGACATGTATAGTTGATTGAGTTTTTTAATCCTAATAGTAGCCAAAAAATATTTTGTATATAATGTGTACAAAACGTGTATTGATAAATAAATATATGAATATGTAAATATTTGATGTTCATTAATACATTAATGCACAGAGGCAAAATAAAATCTGTTTCTAATACTCTTTCATAAATTTTTTTAGAAGGGAAATAATTCAAACTTTTTAAAATTAAAGAATTAAAATATCATTTGTGCCTCAATTTCATGGTCATTTCTAATGAACTTTGTTTAAATTTAAATGTTTTAGAACATTACTTCCTATCTTGTCTTTCTTTTTTTTTGTAACAAGAGGACAAATTTTAGTGACAAAATAACAAGCTCATAGAAGTGACACATCATGTACTTACCAGTATTTACATCTGGTTTCTTTTCTTTTTAAAATTAATTTATCTATTTTAATTGGAGGCTAATTACTTTACAATATTGTAATGGTTTTTGCCAAACATCAACATGAATTAGCCACATGCGCATGTGTTCCCCATCCAGAACCTCCCTTCCACCTCCCTCCCCATCCATGCCCAAGGTCATCCCAGTGCATCAGCCCTGAGCACCCCGTCTCATGCATTGAACCTGTACGGGCAATCCACTTCACAGATAATAATATACACTTCAACGCTACCCTCTCAGGTCATCCCACACTCGCCTTCTCCCACAGAGTCCAAAAGGCTGTTCTTTACATCTCCGTCTCTTTTGCTATCTTGCATATAGGGTCATCATTACCATCTTTCTAAATTTCATATATATGCATTAGTATACTGTATTAGTATTTTCTTTCTCACTTACTTCACTCTGTATAATAGGCTCCAGTTTCATCCACCTCATTAAAACTGATTAAAATGCATTATTTTAATGGCTGAGTAATATTCCATCGTGCATATGTACCACTGCTTTCTTATCCATTCATCTCCTGATGGACATCTAGGTTGCTTCCACATCCTGGCTATTATAAACAGTGCTGTGATGAACATGGGGGTACATGTGTCTCTTTCAATTCTGGTTTCCTGGATATGGATGCCCAGCAATGGGATTGCTGGATTGTACAGCAGTTCTATTTCCAGTTTTTTAAGGAATCTTCGCACTGTTCTCCATAGTGGCTGTACTAGTCTGCATTCCCACCAACAGTGTAAGAGGGTTCCTTTTTATCCACACCCTCTCCAGCATTTATTGTTTGTAAACTTCTTGATAGCAGCCATTCTGACTGGCATGAGATGGTACCTCATTGTGATTTTGATTTGCATTTCTCTGATAATGAGTGACGTTGACCATCTTTTCATGTGTTTGTTAGTCATCTGAATGTCTTCTTTGGAGAAATGTCTGTTTACTTCTTTGGCCCATTTTTATGATTGGCTCATTTATTTTTCTTGAATTGAGCTGGAGGAGTTGCTTGTATATTTTTGAGATTAAATCTTTGTCAGTTGCTTCATTTGCTATTATTTTCTCCCATTCTGAAGGTTGTCTTTCCACCTTGCTTATAGTTTCCTTTGTTGTGCAAAAGCTCTTAAGTTTATTTAGGTCCCATTAGTTTATTTTTGCATTTATTTTCATTAATCTGGGAGGTGGGTCATGGAAGAGTCTGCTGTGATTTGTATCGGAGAGTGTTTTGCCTATGTTTTCTTCCAGAGGTTTTAGTTTCTGGTCTTATGTTTAGATCTTTAATCCATTTTGAATTTATTTTTGTGTATGGTGTTACAAAGTGTTCTAGTTTCATTCTTTTACAAGTGGTTGACCAGTTTTCCCNAAAAAAAAAAGAAACTAAAAAAATACTGCAAAAAAAAAAAACTGTATATATTTGCATTTAGCTTGAAATAGGCAATATTACATTGTTTTAATCAACATGAGTAACTGAAAGCAAGGATTTGCTTAATTTTTTAATGTTTCAAATTTTTTTCCAGATAATGTGTTTCTTTCATTTACAAAAATATTTAAAAGGCAAGATAGAGTGTATAATTTTTGTTATATAGCCAGTTTCATTAAGTCGCCACTAGTTGTGCCTCTGACAATATGTTAACATATGGGTGGACATTCAGAATGTTAGACATTCAAACTACTAAAGTAGTAGAAAATATAATCTAACCTACTTCATTAAGGCTAAAAAAATACCTGCTATTCTATTCAGACATGGTTTCCAGTGTGAGGAGCTCTTGGCATTCCTTTATTAGTTACATAAAGGCGTATGTGCCTGTGTGCATTTTCCTTCTGATTTATTAATTTGTGTTAACAGCTCCTCGTTTTTTGAAAAAATCAAAACAAAATAAAGCAAGCCCATTGTTATAGAAGCCTGACCCCAATAGATTCTGTAGAGAGGGACTTCCCTGACCATCCAGTGGTTAAGACTGCTTCCAGTGCAGGGCACACAGATTCACTTTCTGGTCAGGGAATTAAGTTCCTCCATGCTGAGGCCAAAAATAAATTAATTAATTAATTACAACAAAATTTTAAAAATAGAAAGACATTTCTGTAGAAAACTTATCAGTAATATTTTTCTACATTTGAAGATAAGGAAAGAATGGAGATTCCTTCCCTCCTTTTGTTTCTATGTATTTGTGTCCTGACTTAAAAGAATCTTCATGTTTTAGAATCATTTAATCTCATCTTTATCCAGTTGATGTTCATTATATCTCTAAGAAATAAGATTTTTTAATTTTAAAAAATGAAAACAAAAAAAAAATGGTACAGTCTTATATGTTCTTCAAGGTGAAGCCAAAAGTCATTCTCTTCTTCAATATCACCAGGAATTTCCTTGTATGATAGAAGGTCTCTTCTACACTGTGTGTGTATTTTTAGAGAATGGACAATTTGGACAATTAGATAGAATTTTTTACGAAGGTTATTTTGAAGAGTTGAAACGATTGCTTTTCATTTATACACAATAGAGCTTAAAGACTTTAGTTTCTTCTCTCACTAGTGTTTAATTAAATATTCCCATTAGCATAATTTTCTATTATTTCTCTCATTAAAAAGTCCTGTATAGGAATATTCATGTCCAAATTTTTTTGGGGGGGAGAGGGTAAGAAGATGAATGATCACTTTTCTTATCAGTATCAATTTACATTTTTAAATTGGTTTAAAATGGTTTAATATAATGGAACCTTTGTAGTACTAATTTCAATTAGAGAACTTTTATACAATTCTAAAGGTCTTTCAAATTTAAGAGAAAGATTCTGGTCTTAGTGAGATTGCTTTCACAATTAATGGACCAGGTATAAATTTAGCCTTGAGCATTCCATCTGAAGTGAGTTAGGAGCACAGAAAAAATGGGATGCTTTCCTTGAAAACAATTTTCATGCTAAATATAATTTTCATGCTATGTCCAGGTTTCACAGGATTATAGGTAAACATGTACCAGTAAAGTTATAAAGTAGAATCTGTGAAATAGTGAACAAATTGAAGTAGTATATTCCTAACTCAATTTCCATAAATTAAATTAATAGCTTCATATTCATTGCACACAAATATTTTTGTATCATTAACATTATTATTCCAATGAATATAAAAAACAAATAGGATTGAGGCAGGAATACCATTTTGTTTTGGTCTCCTCCCCCAGTTCCATCTCACAGCCCAGGACACTTCTCTCCTTAACAGTGGTGGAGAGCATCTTCTCTCTTCTTCCACCTACAACCAGTGAAAAAGAAACAACTTTGCCTAACAAACCAGGAGGCTGCAGAGGCCACACACCTCATCTGAAGGTGAGTGGACTGGAAAATACAAAGGAGGAAGTGCCCATTGGACATTGAACTTGGCCCCTGGCTGCAACAACTGAGCCTCCAGCCCCAAAAGACTTGATATCAGAAGGCAGAAGGCACACATGACTCTGACTCCCAGGCTCCAGCACCAAAGGCCATGGGGATCTGGGCACCAGCAGCAGCAAGAACCTACCCTGGTCCTTCTACCTGGGGTCGCACCTGTGACTGGGCTCCTGGTTGTGCTGGTGGGGCTCTGAACCCAGAAAATCCTAAACACAATGGAAACCCCACTATTCCAGGACACCCAGTGATGATGCTGGTGACAACAGTAATACCAGCAATAGCAAGATACCAGGAATCCTGAAGGCATAAGCAGTGATTGATGATGAAGCCACCAGAGACACCTCTGATTGAGGTGATAGAGAGTGGACTGTGTTGATTCCACAAAACAATCAGAGAAAGTGAAAGTCAGAGAAGCAAAAATCTTGTTCTATTGTCCCATCTACTTAAAAAAGGAAAGGCCTCTAATTATCACCCTGTTGAATTGTGGGAGTCAAAGTTTAAAAAGCATCAACTAAAAGAAAGACAGTCACTGTTTCAGATGCACAGGAAGAGGAGCAACTAGTTAAGCATCACACAAAAATCATAGTAGCATTGTATCACAAAAAGCAAAAGACGATTCCCCAGAAATCAAAATTAAAATCACAGAAGATCATGATCTCATAGAGAATTCAAAATGGTTGTCACGAAGAAAGTCAAAGAGTAACAAGAAAGCTCAGAAAGACATTTTAACGAGCTCAGGGATAAAATTAATGAGCAGAAGGAATACTTTACCAAAGAAAGTAAAACTTTTAAAGAGAACCAAACAAATTCTGAAGCTGAAGAGCCCAATACACAAGATGAAGGATATATTAGAAAGCGTTGAAAATAGAGCAGACCATATGGAAAAGAGAATTAATTAGCTTGAAGGTAGAAATCTAGAAATGATACGGGGAGAAGAGGAAAGAGAACTTGATTCTTTTTATAGATGAAGAAATTCTTGGAGAACCACGCAACTCTGTTAGGAAAGGCAACATTAGAAGAATGTTGGAAGCAGGAAAAGAGAAGCGAGAAGGAAGCAATGAGCTTATTTAAAGAAATAATAGCTGAGAACTTTCCAAACCTAGGAAAGAAGTAGATATATAAGCCCATGAAGCTAAGAGAATACCTAACTACCTCAATGCAAACAGATCTTTTCCAAGAAACACTATATTAAAACTATCAAAATCAATGATAAAGAATTTTATATACAGTCAAAGAAAAAAGTACAGTAAGCTACAAACGGCCACTCCCCTTTTGCAAAAATTAAAATTTCTACCCCTAAGCCTGTTCTTCTGCCTACAAATGTTTATTCATTACTGAAAAGGTGCAAGTTAGTTACTCAGTCATGTCTGACTCTTTACAAGCCGATGGACTGTAGCCCACCAGGCTCCTCTGTCCACGGGAATCTCCAGTTAGGAATACTGGAATGGGTAGTCATTTCCTTCTCCAGTGGATCTTCCCCACTCAGGGATTGAACCTCAATCTCCTGCATTACAGGCAGATTCTTCACTGTCTGAGCCACCAGGGAAGCTCATTGTATTCATTATTGAGCACCATGTCAAATGTCACCTTTTACTATGGAGGCCTCTTCCAAAACCTCCCAAAGAGTAGGCATCAAGGCTCTTATATCCCTTCCTAGCATCAGTCTTTCTCACTGTCTTGACAGTGAACTCTTTAAAAGCACTACCAAATACCTAGCATCTAGCACAGACTCTGGCCCCCATAGTAGTCAGTCAATATCTTTTTGATAAATAAATAAACAAAAAATGTACAGCAATTTTTGAAGAAAAAACTTTTTTTTCAAGTTAAGTTCTAGTAAAAAATTGCCATTTGTGGCCATACACTGGGGGCATTCAGTATTATAACTGCCACTGAAGAGACTTCCTAAAATGTAAGAGCAACTTTCAAATATCTTAATTTTATGAAAGTCGTTTAAAACTGAATAAAATAATTATAAAAGCAATAATGATAATCATGCTGAAGACTGAGATAGCTAATTTCCAGAAGGTAGCTTTTCACAGACCTGCCTGGATATAAAGATACGATTCAGCACATTTCAAGGACCATGACTGGGGTTTTGATGATTCAGAAACAAGGCCATTGTCTAGCTTGAAGGGCAATATATCCTCAGTGACCCCATGTTTCTCTTTCAGGGGAAGTATTTGGTGGTCAAACAGTTTGGACACTGCAGTACAAGAGTTAAAAACTTGAATTGGTGGCTTCAACCCCAAATACCTGACTGGGGTAGTTAACCTGTAAGCCCAATGAACTCTTTCTGAGAAATTTATTAACATTTACTAGAATACTTAGATTCCATGGAAACAGTTTAGTTTTGTTTCATGGAAACAGTTTTATAAAAATTTTAAAACTAGATTTTTCTCATGGAGTATCATCAGGTTTACAGGAGAATTAGTGATCCTTGATTCAGACCTCCTAGAGTTTTATAACATAAAGCTTTGAAAAGATGATTTGACCTGGAACTTTTTTTTTTCCTTTAAATTAAGCCAGTTTCCTCAGCCTTAGAAAACACATCTCAAAGGTCATCTGCCTTGGAACTGCTTAGTGTGCCTGCTAGAAAAGTTTAACTGTCAAATATTTTCACCAGTACCTGAAAAAATTTTCTACCTTTGTAAAATTATTTTATATTGACTAATGAATTTAAAATATCTAACAAAGGAAAAATTACAGTTTTGACAAAACTATGTGCTTTATTTTGGGTGAATGAAATATCTTAACTGAATTTTAAGTTTATGGCAATAAAATATTCACACTTTAAAAGACATATTTATGTTATGACCTATTTTGGCAAGAGGAAGGAGCTTAAGTTCATCTAATAGTAGTAGCAGATCATCGAGAACTTACACTGCAGCTCAGATTTATGCCATGAAAAATTATGGTCTACTGTAAAAATAGCCCTGTCTACTTGCCTGCTTTCCTGAAATAATTTAAGATTCCTATGGTGCAGAAATATTACAGATATACTTTAAGTTTATTTGTATATGTGTGTGCTCAGTCATGTCTGACTCTTTGAGACCCCATGGGCTGTAGCCCACCAAGTTCCTGTGTCCATGGAATTTTCCAGGAAAAAATACTGGACTGGGTTGCCATTTATGTGCTGCTGAAGCTAATACAGTTTTATTTACTTTTAACCAAATTGTATTTTTTTCTCATCATTTCAAAACTGTTGATGGATCAATTAATCTTACAGTTTTCTGGCTGGAATTCTGAACAGGATGAAAGAAAGCTGTCAATAGCAGGGACAATTTTGCCTGAAATTGCTCTACTCTTAATATTTAAACATGTATTGTCTTTTTAGGGAAAAAAAAAAGAAAGAAATATATAAATAAGAGAGAAGTATTTCAAAAATTATTGAATTGTTAATATCTGTACTGTTGGACATGGTTTAAAAACAAACAAACATGCCACTATGCTACTCATTACTTTCTTGGAAAATAACATACTCAATTATAAGATATTAGTGTCTGTGTTTTTCTAAATTACTGAGCAACAAAATGAATACATAAAAAGTTAAAATATAAAATTTAATCTAGACTTTAATATGGGAGAAAATTAAGTTTTGCTTTTAAGATTGTCCTAAAATAATGAAAAATAAAGCCTACTTAAGAAAGTCAAATAAAAATAAATTCTGCCAATGTCAGTCTGCTATTTTAGCAAACTTAAGCAAATTGGAGCTCTGCACTTAATGTAATCAGTGTTATACAATCAATAATGAAAACAGCCGAAAACACTGTCTAAATCTTGCCTTTGGCCAATTTAGCCCCATTTCCTCGACACAATCACATTGGGTTTCTAAAACTGTTTTCTTTCTGATGAATGCTCTGAAAATGTAAAACAATCCATTTAAGGCTCTTGAAATAATAAGCCACCTTAGCTGCTAAGTCACTTCAGTTGTGCCTGACTCTGTGTGACCCCATAGGTGGCAGCCTACCAGACCCTGCCGTCCCTGGGATTCTCCAGGCAAGAACACTGGAGTGGGTTGCCATTTCCTTCTCCAATGTATGAAAGTGAAAAGGGAAAATGAAGTCACTCAGTGGTGTCAGACTCTTAACAATCCCATGGACTGCAGCCTACCTGGCTCCTCCATCCTTGGGATTTTCCAAGCAAGAGTACTGACTTTGACTTAAAAATGTTTATGAATCTTCCAGTAACTTACACCTGGAAGAAACTGACTTCCAAAAAGAATAATCTGGAACTACCAATATAATAAACATAACATCACATCCCACTTATGATATACTTAGTGAGGATAGTTTAGCATTCATAATTTATTGACACAGTACAACTTTGCATGTGTAGGCAATTCTTTTTCTAAGAAAGTGTGATTATTTGAATGTGTAAGTAAACCTTTTAAATTCAGGGCATTTGATTAGTAAGGAAAACTAAAATCATTCCAATACAAATTCTATCTTTAAAGCTGCAAGAATTAACAAATGTATATATATTGGATCAAACACAGATCCATATTTATAACTTGGAGATGTTGTTGTACCTGGAATACATGTAAATTTTTTTGTTATTAGGAGCTTATCAAAGAGCAAACAGCTGAGTACTACAAAGGAAGAGAATTGTGATTTCTCAAAAGTAACATTTTTTTTATTTTTAATATAAATTTATTTATTTTAATTAGAGGTTAATTACTTTACAATATNTCAACTACTCTTCTCAAGTATTTTCTCATGGCCTTTTTTTTTTTTTTTCCTCTTTCTTCTTCTTCTCCTATGATATGAAGAATGTAGTGTTAAACAATGTCCCGGAGGTCTCTGAGGTTGTCCTTGTTTCTTTACATTCTTTTTTCCTCTCTGCTTCATTTATTTCCACCATTCTACATTCCACCTTACTTATCCTACCTTCTGCCTCAATTTTTCTATTGTTGGTTCCCTCCAGAGTGGTTTTGATCTCAGATATTGCATTATTCATTATTGATTGACTCTTTTTTATTTCTTCTAGGTCCTTGTTAAACATTTCTTACACCTTCTCAATCTTTGTCTCCAGACTACTTATCTGTAACTCCATTTTGTTTTCAGGATTTTGGATCATTTTTACTATCATTATTCTGAATTCTTTTTCAGATAGAATCCCTATTGCCTCCTCTTTTGTTTGGTTTGATGGGCACTTATCATGTTCTTTTACCTCCTGAATATTTCATAAGCCCATGCATCACAACTAGAGAGTAGCCCCTGCTTTCTGTAAGTAGAAGAAGACTGCATGCAGNCAGATAGAATCCCTATTGCCTCCTCTTTTGTTTGGTTTGATGGGCACTTATCATGTTCTTTTACCTCCTGAATATTTCATAAGCCCATGCATCACAACTAGAGAGTAGCCCCTGCTTTCTGTAAGTAGAAGAAGACTGCATGCAGGAGAAGCCAAAAATTAAAAATAGATTTCAAAAAGTGATTGCACAATGCAAACAGATATAAACATTAGTCTTCATAATCTTAAGCAAATTTTGTTTCCCAATGTGGTTATCTATATACTATCTTATACCTTTTTAATAAACAAGTTTTCTAGAAACTGTGACACATAGGAACACATCTCATGGGCTGTCAATAAAATCAGAATCTCTTTTATTTACTGCCCAATTCTTGGAAAAGTTTATTGCATTTATCTACATAAAATATGACCAGAAGTCATCAAACATCTCAAAGATTCAATTTGGGTCTCTAAATTAAACGTTGAGTAATTTACTACCAGGGTCATGCAGCCAAATTTCCTTTTACCATTTTGGTTAAGGCATTTTATTTAAGTTTGCTCTCAGTGTAATTATCTACAAGCTCAATAAAAGATACATTTAGCAGTGATAATTAATGTTACAGTCATACTCATATATGTAGCTAACAGATATAAAACTTTATCTATAAATACCTACCAATAAATATGTTAATAATATATTAAATCCCTAAGGCCATTGCTTAAAGAATTTGAGATTTCATACATGCAGCTCTTCAAATGTGAGAAAATTTCATAGTTGTGAATTAAACTGCAAGGTATTAATAGCAAGCTTAGATTTTTAATAACTGATGATTTATGAATGTTAATGAAAAGAATGGTCCTCTACTCCTGAAATAAACCTCTGAGGTCTCATTTGGAGATACATCAAAAACAAAGTTTTATTAAAAGTTTTTGTAATTTCAGCTTTATTGTAAAAATACTGTATTCAAACCTATTTTAATTGATTTATTTATTCAGTGAAGTTTCTATTTTGATATGACAAATCTAATAAGAATTAAACACCAATTTTCCTTAAGTTTATAACATAGAATTTGTTTTCATAAATTTAAAATTTTTCCTCAAATTAAATGTCTTCTAAAGAAGCAATATTTTATTTCATTATATTAAAGGAAACTGTAAATGTCTCATACTTCTTATTTATGTATGTTGCTGCTTCATTGAGTGATGGATAGACCACATAGGAATTCCATGTGCTGTTTTGGATTTTTGGCCATTTTGCAGTTTTTTTTTCATTCAGTACGTATTAACAAAGAAGTTTGTTTTCTATGTGCCTAAGTTTGACTGAAGGGCAATAAAATAACAGATGAATGGCACTTTAAAATTCCTATTATTTTAGCTGACAAAGTGTAAGTAACAACAACAACAAAAAAAAAAAACNTATTTCATAAGCCCATGCATCACAACTAGAGAGTAGCCCCTGCTTTCTGTAAGTAGAAGAAGACTGCATGCAGGAGAAGCCAAAAATTAAAAATAGATTTCAAAAAGTGATTGCACAATGCAAACAGATATAAACATTAGTCTTCATAATCTTAAGCAAATTTTGTTTCCCAATGTGGTTATCTATATACTATCTTATACCTTTTTAATAAACAAGTTTTCTAGAAACTGTGACACATAGGAACACATCTCATGGGCTGTCAATAAAATCAGAATCTCTTTTATTTACTGCCCAATTCTTGGAAAAGTTTATTGCATTTATCTACATAAAATATGACCAGAAGTCATCAAACATCTCAAAGATTCAATTTGGGTCTCTAAATTAAACGTTGAGTAATTTACTACCAGGGTCATGCAGCCAAATTTCCTTTTACCATTTTGGTTAAGGCATTTTATTTAAGTTTGCTCTCAGTGTAATTATCTACAAGCTCAATAAAAGATACATTTAGCAGTGATAATTAATGTTACAGTCATACTCATATATGTAGCTAACAGATATAAAACTTTATCTATAAATACCTACCAATAAATATGTTAATAATATATTAAATCCCTAAGGCCATTGCTTAAAGAATTTGAGATTTCATACATGCAGCTCTTCAAATGTGAGAAAATTTCATAGTTGTGAATTAAACTGCAAGGTATTAATAGCAAGCTTAGATTTTTAATAACTGATGATTTATGAATGTTAATGAAAAGAATGGTCCTCTACTCCTGAAATAAACCTCTGAGGTCTCATTTGGAGATACATCAAAAACAAAGTTTTATTAAAAGTTTTTGTAATTTCAGCTTTATTGTAAAAATACTGTATTCAAACCTATTTTAATTGATTTATTTATTCAGTGAAGTTTCTATTTTGATATGACAAATCTAATAAGAATTAAACACCAATTTTCCTTAAGTTTATAACATAGAATTTGTTTTCATAAATTTAAAATTTTTCCTCAAATTAAATGTCTTCTAAAGAAGCAATATTTTATTTCATTATATTAAAGGAAACTGTAAATGTCTCATACTTCTTATTTATGTATGTTGCTGCTTCATTGAGTGATGGATAGACCACATAGGAATTCCATGTGCTGTTTTGGATTTTTGGCCATTTTGCAGTTTTTTTTTCATTCAGTACGTATTAACAAAGAAGTTTGTTTTCTATGTGCCTAAGTTTGACTGAAGGGCAATAAAATAACAGATGAATGGCACTTTAAAATTCCTATTATTTTAGCTGACAAAGTGTAAGTAACAACAACAACAAAAAAAAAAAACTACATAGGTGAAGTGAAACATGAGGGAAAGAATTTCAAAGGAGTTTATTCTGACACTAGATAGGAAGATTTCTTGAACTATAAGGAGTTTTTTAAAAATGTAGTTCAGTTCAGTTCAGTTCAGTCACTCAGTCGTGTCTGACTCTTTGTGACCCCATGAATCACAGCACACCAGGCCTCCCTATCCATCACCAACTCCCAGGGTTTACTCAGACTCATGTCCATCAAGTTGGTGATGCCATCCAGCCATCTCATCCTCTGTCGTCCCCTTCTCCTCCTGCTCCCAATCCCTCCTAGCATCAGAGTCTTTTCCAATGAGTCAACTCTTTGCGTGAGGTGTCCAAAGAATTGGAGTTTCAGCTTTAGCATTAGTCCTTCCAATGAACACCCAGGACTGATTTCCTTTAGGATGGACTGGTTGGATCTCCTTTTAGAGTTCAGTCCAAATTCAGATAAGTTGAGACAAATTTAGCAATTTTAATAATCTTGGACACAATATGGTAAACTAGATATTTTTAATGGCAAGATAGCAAGTAATTTGGGTTAGAATACTTAAATTCTAAAGGTAAATTGCATATTGGCTATGTGGGATTGCACACTAGTAAGTCATGGAGATTCTTTCCATGCTTGTTTTGTTATTAAATGTTATGTACTAGAATAGCACAATGCTAAAATGACTTAGAAATAATTATGGTATAGGACTGAATTGGCAAAGTTAAACATTCTGTAAAATATGTATGTATTTAATATGATTTGAATAGCTCTTCTGACACAATATTTAATTCTAAGATGAATCATTGGATTCCACTATCAATTACTTAGACATACATTTGATTATTTCTAAATAAGACTCAAAAATCTATGGAACACTTTGTCCTTACACATAAGTATTGATTACTTCATTAATTAATGTATTATTGTGGAAAAAAGTCTGCTTATTTTCTATTATATATGTCAGTGTAAGCAATTTTCAAAAGCAAATAACTTTAAATTCTAACTAATGTTTAGTATATCAACTAATGTAATGTTAGAATTTAAAAATTCACTCATTCTCCTATTATATATACTAGTACAAGTGACTTTTAGCAGCACTAGTTATCAGTGTTATAAGCAATTGCAATATGCAAAATGTTAGAAAACTTTAGATAACATGAAAAGTGTGGTATGTGGGCCCATGAGTATTTATACTGGGATGCTCTCACAGTATGTGGTAAAAGTGATCTTTAAAAAATTATTTTCATAATAAGACTACAGAGGATTTTCATAAAAACCAAGCAGAGAAGAGAGAGAGAACACACATGATTTGTTTAAATCACCCTAAATCAGTAAGATACTATTGTCAATTCACCTTAAAAAAAGGCATCAAAAGAATAAAAACAAGTAACTTTCTGAGGGCCACCATAACTTTCTGGGAGGAGGAGGTAGAGCTACAAGAAAAATAAAATAATAAAATAAAGAAAACTGATCTTTCAACAATTTCATATTCTACAAAGATATAAAGGAATTCCAGCACAAAGGTGTTTGATGAATAATAACTTTGATTATCCAAATGTATTTATTATATTTAAGTTTTATTTGTTTACTTTATAAAGAGTACCCTTATTTTCCTTATATTTATTTGATTTACTTCATCCTGAGCATGAAAAATCTGTTTTCCTACTTATCAAGCTACAGAAAGGCATCCATGGTTTGTGGGTCAAAAAGGGGGAGGTTTATTATTATCACTTGCTCAAGCATTTTCATCTCCCTTGGCACTCGATTCATTAAATACTTGTATGGCTTTGTAAATTACTTTTGAACTTTTCAAAGTTAATTGAGCTCTGTCCAAAGCATCCGTACTTTTCTCCTTTACTGAAATAAAATATAAATCAGTGAACCAAACACTCTCCTATATTGGCAGAAAGCTTTAAAATTTGCTATAGAAGAGCCACATTATATATTAAGATATATTCATATTTTTCTTGATGGAAAAAACATTTTTCTTCAACCAGTGTGAAATGTCTTAAACTACTTTTTCTCTCCTCTATATTATAGCATTTATTTTTGAATTAGATTTCATACCCTTGCCACGACAAGTAAACAACTAGCTATATTAAATACAAGAAACTTATGTAAATAGAAAGAGGAATTTAAGACAATTATGAAAGTGATGAAACTATTTTTAAAACCCACAAGCACAAATTAAAAACCTGGAAAAAATGTTATTTTTTCTTAGACTGGTGACTCACTCTATTTGTCCTTCTGTAGAAATAAAACATTCAGATCTCCTCTGCTAGTCATACACACACACACACACACACACAGCAGGTTTCTCAGGTGGCACAGTGGTAAAGAATCCACCTGACAATTCAGGAGATGTCAGAGATGTGGGTTTGATCCCCGTGTTGAGAAGATCCCCTGGAGTATAAAATGACAACAAATTCCAGTATTCATGCCTGGATAATGCCTGGTTAACAGGAGCCTGGTAGGCTACCATCCATGTGACCACAAAGAGTTGGACATAACTGAGTGACTGAGCAGGTAACAGAAATATTCCATTCCAGTATATTTGACTACTTCAATGAAACAATCACATTTGTTGGAAAGATACTGAAATTCCTTTGAGAATAACAAGAATGGCTCTGTATTTACTAAGACAATGAACTTTTGTTTAAACATTTTCCCACAAAACAGAAACTCTGGGCTCAGAAGTCTTTCCTGGTGAGAATTACATTGCAATTTTATGTGAAAATAAACGAGGAGTAAAAATTTCTTCTTGCAAAAAAATAGATGAAATCAATAGAATGGGAAAGACTAGACATCTCTTCAAGAAATTTAGAGATACCAAGGGAACATCTCATGAAAAGATGAGCTCAATAAAGGACAGAAATGGTATGGACCTAACAGAAGCAGAAGATATTAAGAAGAATTGGCAAGAATACATAGAAGAGCTATACAAAAAGGATCTTTATGACCAAGATGATCACGATGGTGTGATCACTCACCTAGAGCCAGACATCCTGGAATGTGAAGTCAAGCTGGCCTTAGGAAACATCACTACAAACAAAGCTAGTGGAGGTGATGGAATTCCAGTTAAGCCATTTCAAAACCTCAAAGACGCTTACTCCTTGGAAGGAAAACTATGACCAACCTAGACAGCATATTGAAAAGCAGAGATATTGCCAACAAAGTTCCATCTAGTCAAGGCTATGGTTTTTCCAGTTTTCTTGTATGATGTGAGAATTGGACTATAAAGAAAGCTGAGCACCGAAGAATTGATGCTTTTGAACTGTAGTGTTGGAGAAGATTCTTGAGACTCCCTTGGACTGCAAGGAGATCCAACCAGTCCATCCTAAAGGAGATAAGTTCTGAATATTCATTGAAAGGACTGATGTTGATGCTGAAACTGCAATACTTTGGCCACCTGATCTGAAATACTAACTCATTTGAAAAGACCATGACGCTGGGAAAGATTCAAAGTGGGAGGAGAAGGGGACGACAGAGGATTAGGTGGTTGGATGACATCACCAACTCAATGGGCCTGAGTTTGAATAAACTATGGGAGTTGGGGATGGACAGGGAGGCCTGGTGTGCTGCATTCCATGCCATTGTAAAGAGTCAGACATGACTGAGTGGCTGAACTGAACTGAAAAGACTGAAAAGTTTCTCACTTCATACCGTGAGATTAACATTACCCTGACACCATGGTCAGACCTAGATATTACAAATAATGCTCTACACATGTATTCTTTATGAATATAAGATACATACATTTTCAAAACAATTTTAATTAATAAATACAATAAAAATAAATAATACATTTAAAAGTCAAAATTTATTAAAGTTCTAAATGTAAGACCAGAAACTATACAACTCCTAGAGGAGAACATAGGCAAAACACTCTCCAACATACATCACAACAGATTGACCCACCTCCCAGAATATTGGAAATAAAAGCAAAAATAAACAAACGGGATCTAATTAAAATTAAAATTTCCTGCACAACAAAAGAAAGTATAAGCAAGGTGAAAAGAAAGCCTTCAGAATGGAAGAAAATAATAGCAAATGAAGCAACTGACAAACAACTAATCTCAAAAATAGATAAGCAACTCCTGCAGCTCAATTCCAGAAAAATAAATGACCCAGTCAAAAAATGGGCCAAAGGACTAAACAGACATTTCTCCAAAGAAGACATACAGATGGCTAACAAACACATGAAAAGATACTCAACATCATTCATTATTAGAGAAATGCAAATCAAAACCACAATAAGGTACCATTTCACGCCAGTCAGAATGGCTACTATCCAAACGTCTACAAGCAAAAAATGCTGGAGAGGATGTGGCGTAAAGGGAACCCCCTCTTACACTGTTGGTGGGAATGCAAACTAGTACAACCACTATGGAGAATAGTGTGGAGATTCCTTAGAAAACTGGAAATAGAACTGTCATATGAACCAGCAATCCCTCTGCTGGGCATACACACTAAAGAAACTAGAATTGAAAGAGACACATGTACCCCAATGTTCATCACATCACTGTTTATAATAGCCAGGACATGGAAACAAACTAGATGTCCATCAGCAGACGAATGGATTAAAAAGTTGTGGTACATATACACAATAGAGTATTACTCAGCCATTAAAAAGAAAACATTTGAATCAGTTTTAATGAGGTGGATGAAACTGGAGCCTATTATACAGAGTGAAGTAAGACAGAAAGAAAACCACCAATGCAGTATACTAACCTATATATGTGGAATTTAGAAAGATGGTAATGATAACCCTGTATGTGAGACAGAAAAAGAGATACAGTTGTATAGAACAGTCTTTTGGACTCTGTGGGAGAGGGCGAGGGTGGGATGAATGGAACTGAAACATGTATAATATCATATGTGAAACAAATCACCAGACCAAATTTGATCCATCATACAGGATTCTCGGAGTTGATGCACTGGGATGACCCAGAGGGATGGTATGGGGAGGGAGGTGGGAGCGAGGTTCAGGATGAGGAACACATGTACACCTGTGGTGGATTCATGTTGATGCATGGCAAAACCAATACAATATTGTAAAGTAATTAGCTTTCAGTTAAAATAAAAAAAAATATATTAAAATAATAATAATACATGTAATGACACATAACCAAATGTGTTTTATTCCAGAAATGCAATTTGATTCAATAATGGAAAATCTACTGATATATTTGCTTGTAAACAATAAATATATATGATTATCTCAAAAGATGCAGAACTATTTGGTACAATTCAGTATATATTCATTTAAAAAGCAAACTTTAGTTAAACCAAGAAGGAATTAAATCACCTTTTCAACTGAAAGAGGACATTAATGAAACTGAAGAATTCAGATAAGATATTTAATAGTAAATACATGAATATTTTACCACTTGAGATTGGGATCAGGCCTGGAGATATACACTCTTATCCTTTCCATTCAGCCTTGTATTGTACTCAAGGTTCTAAACAGTGCAATAATTCAATAAATGATAACAAAAGGCATGTATAATAGAATATCATCAATATATTTATAAAAAAATAAAACAGAAGGGCAAAATTCCATCTTTTTCTAAGAAAAGTTATGGATATTCATTCTACCAAGGTAGAATTCAGTAGTATGCTATTACAACTGCGTTCTTATAATCCGTAAGTTAAAGGGAAGGGATAAGTTTTAATGTTTCTGTAAAAATGTGATCAATATAAATATCATTGAAACATTGCTCCGTGTGCCCAAGGCTTCTCAAAAAATTTGCATGTATTTATAGGTGATGATAAATAAAAATAATCTAGATAGTTACACTAAAATAATTTACAGTTCATACTAGTTATTCAAAGCAAATCATTTCCTTCCTTAACACTATGAAAATAGTATTTCATCCATAAAATGTAAAAATAGTAAAACATTTAAGCAGAAATTACAAGTGGACTACATCAAACTATAACGCTTCTGCATAGCAAAGGAAATAACAAAATAAAAGGGGCACCTACCAAATGAGAGAAAATATTTTCAAATTATATATCTTATTAGTGGTTAATATTCAAAATATATCAAAAACACTTGGGCAACTCAGTAGCAAAAAAACAATTTGATTAAAAATATGCAGGGGATCTGAATAAGTATTTTTCCATAGAAGATATAAAGAGGTATATAAGAAAGTGCTCAATGTTATTGATCATATGGGAATGGTAAATCAAAACCACAATCACATATTACCTCATAACTGTCAGAATGATTATTATGAAAAAGGCAAGAAATAACTGAGGAGGAGGACTTGGAGAGAAGGGAAACCTTCCACACTGATACTGGGAATATAAATTGGTGCAACCTCTAGGAAAAAACATATGGTGGTTTCTCAGTAAATTAAAAATAGAACTACCATATCTGGAGGTCATTATTCTAAGTGAAATAAGTCAAACAGAGAGAGACAAATACTGTATGAAATACTGTATGATCTCACTTGTATGTTAAATCTTACAAAAAAAAAAAAAACTGGGAAAATAAAAATGATTTCACAGAGAGAACAGACTTCTGGTTGCCAGAAGCTAAGGATACATGAAATGAGTGGAGGGAGTCAAAAGGTACAAATGTCTAGCTATAAAAATGAGTATGTTATGGTGATGTAATGTACAGTATGATGATTATAGTTAATAATGCTGTATTATACGTTTGAAAGTTTCAAAGAGAGTAATCTTAGAAGTTTTCATCATAAGTATAAAAGTTTGTAACTATATATAGTGATAGATGTCAACTAGACTTATTTTGGTGAACATTTCACAATATATACAAATATTGAATCATTATGTTACATATCTGAAACTAATATAATGTATGTTAATTATATTTAAACAATTTTTTGATAAGTCATTGAGTTGGAGTGGGTTTCACAAAATAGACACTCCTCAATATTGCTGCAGAAACTGGAAACTACATATTGCTATAGAATGGTTTGAAATGTTGATTCAAATTAAAAATGATTCAAAAATAGCTCAGCAATTTTGTTACTGGAAATGTATCCTCCAGTTAAAAATACATATGTGACATTTGAATAGAAACATATTGGGAGACAATCCTCCAAAAGTCTTTCACATTTCCACATGTCTTGTGAGCTGTCACTGATAGTCTAAACTATCTCTTTAAGGAAGTTAGTGTACTGAATAGCTTTGGAAAATACAGATAATGTTCTGTTCAGAGCAAACATCAGTTTTGTTTATTTCCCTCTGTAATAAAGATGATGTCTCCCTCTGGGACAGAGTCTGTGTGGAGGACTTACTGCCCTGTGTTTTCTAAATTCAGAGTTCTTCTTTTCACATGATATACTCAGTGTGCACGTGTCACCTGGATCTTGTTACAGCAGTCAGTGGAAACTGGGGCACCAGGAATCAGAGCAAATACTATACTTTGCCTTTGAATAATGTATTTTTCTTTATGAGGACAAAATACGAAGTGTCTCATATCTTTTGGGGGCATCCAGAAAACTGTGGCATGATAAATTTTCAATTTGAAAGTAGAGTAAGCTTTCAGACTATTCTCAGTGTTGATGGAATAGTCAATGCATTGTTGTTTGCAACATCAAAATTACACTGAAACCTATATGTCCAGCATAATGTACAAGTCAAATTTTATATATATATATATATATATATATATAGGTGTGTGTATTAGATATATATAATATATATAACCAAACAATATTAAGTTACTGAAAATAAAGCTAGCCCTACTTTTACTGATATGAAACAATTCACAAGATTGATATTTTAAAGAATAAGACAAAAACATTTTGTAACATTTGATACTATATGTGCAAACAAAATAAGAAAGTGAAATACATAAACATGCATGCTTCCATTTTGCAAACTGTGTCTTAAAAGGAAATTTTAAAAGTTAGGAACAATATATTCTTTTAAGAAAAAAAAAACAATTAGCAGTTTAAAAAGCTAGACACAGACTTATCATATGATGTAGCAATTCCACTCTTATGTATATACCCAAGGGAAATGGAAACTATGATCATACAAAGATTTACACATGAATGTTCACCGCAGCCTTATTCATAACAACCCCCAAATGGAAGCAGCCCANGAATTATATATCATGTTCACTTGCACCAATATAGAGGTACAAATAAAACATGTTAACAGCAAATCATCTTTGTACTCATGTATCAGAATAGTTAAAATTAGTTTCATTTCCTTCATTCTTGATCTAAATTTTCTTTAATTGCATAAAAACTACTTGTATGAAAAGTTGGCATTTATTTATGTAAAAAACTCAATTTTGCTTATTTTTCTTCCTTATTATATTTAGCAGGATATGACGGCAATATTTTAATCTTAAATAAAATTATATATATGTATATTTTACAAAATATAAGCTTAAGCTTGTTAATTAGGAGACCACTATTTTTTCAGTTTCCCAAACATGAATTAAACTGTGCTTATGTTCGGTATAGCTCATCTATTCAGATGAAAATTTGGCATCTAGACAGGAGTTTGGGGAAAGCAATATTTTTATTATAATATCTAATGTTGAGCTGCCATTATATATTTATATTTAAATATAATACTATATTATAAATATATATTTATGAAACTAGAAAATGCCTAGAAATAATTTGAGTAGAGTGTAAAGACAGGAAGATTTGAATCATGTATGGGGATTTGAGAATAGTTCAGTTTCCATGGAAAAATATTCCATGTTTAGCTGTGGTGGTAAGATGATGAATGACTTATTAGAGGAAGAGAGTGGATATAAGAAGAACAGTGAGGAAGATACTATCTTAATATTCTATGAGCAAGGCCTAACTTGTTCCAGTGAATGAACTTCAATGGGAAATTTTTAGAAATATCAACCAAAAGACAAAGAACATTATTCAGGCCTTGAATATTGAGAATGTATGTTAGGAAATATTAGAGGAAACACTAGCAGTTTGATGGCTGTTGAATGAAGTATTAAGCATTTGTTTTTGTCAAATTATTGATACATTCATGAAACTATGTCTGACAACAGACTATAAATAAAAGATTGAGTATCAGAAAAAAAATGTTGTCCATAAATTATTACAAACTATGCTAATAGTTAAAAACTGAGCAAAATATTTAGTAGATCAGGAGATAAAATGTAGCATGATTTTAGGAAATAGACAAAAACAATTATTTTTTGAGTACCTATATTTAAATACTGAGCACAGGAAAATTAAGAAGGTAAAAGATTATTTTGAAGAAAATATTTTTTAAAACAGTAGATTTTAGCACTATAGAAATAAGAAAAATGAATATTTCACATAAGACTAGTAATTTTTATACAATGAACAATGCATTTAAAAATTCTGACTTAGAAGCTACTTAATATTAAAGAATCATGACGAGACCAAATCCATGATGTATATGTATATCCATTTTCCTAGCTCTCACATGCTAATCACATTTATAAATCCAGAAAATGGTATAAGAAACAATGAAAGGAAAGCTATAAAATGTTAAAGAGAAAGTAAACTGGTTGCATCTCGCCTCTCCTCATCCAAGAGATGCCCACCCAAACTCAGTGGTTGTCAGTTTCTGTCCTAGCAAGAGAAGGTAGCCTATGAAGACTTGCTCTTTTTCTGGATTGAAATGTCTCTCTAGCAATATTGCATGAGGCCAACACCACAAGCTAGATGGAATTGGATGCTACACCAAAAATAAATGCCCAGGTGAAATAATACCCTCCCTTACCAAACATGGAATGGTCATGTTCTGCCAAGAGATACTGAGGTCTTCTGAGGCAGAATAATAAGACAAACAGAGGTACGGCAGGAGGCACACTCCAGGAAGATTCTAGACTTTATGAACTAAGAGTCGTTCATAGGCACCTTGGGTTAGGCAGGCAGAACAGAAAAGAGATCAAATTTTAGTCAGTGGCCCAGAACAGGAAGTCTATTTGTCCTTGTGGGTCCAAGACTTTCCTCACTCACCCAGAAATTGGTGTCTGCAAGCTGCTACAAATAATGCATGTGCCAAAGGCATTATTCAGGGTTTAATGAAAGAAAGGATACCAGTTGTTTACAAGTCTACAGGGCTTTCACCTTTCCAGTCCTTAACACTAACAACTGTTAGAACTCATAGATAAATAGTACATTTTTTTCTTGAGGCAAAGATAATACAGTTAGCTATGAAAAAAATATCTTGCCATTTAGATGAGGGAAATAATATTCAAGACTCTCAAATTTAATTGCTTCTATTTTAATACCATGTATGTGCATGCATGCAGTCTCTTAAGTCATGTCCGACCCTTTTTGACTCTATGGACTATATAGTTGGCCCGGCTCCTCTATCCATGGGCTTCTCCAGGCAAGAATACTAGAGTGGGTAATCATTCACCTCTCCAGGGGATCTTCCCGACCCAGGGATCGAATCTGCATCTCCTACCTCTCCTGCATTGATAGGCAGTTCTTTATCACTAGTACCACCTGAGAAGCCCCTTTTAATACCATAATAGAAACTAAAGCCATGGATTAAGAAATGATGTGATTGAAATTGCTTGGCAATGCAGTGGCTAGGATTCCAGGCTTCCACTGCTGGGGTACAGATTTGATTTCTGGTCTGGGAACTGAGACCCAGGCAGAGAGAGAAAAAAAGAAAGAAATGAGGTGTTTATGTTCAGCACCTCAAAAATTATGGTTGATTGCCAGAATTTGGTCTATATAGAGAGAATACAATTACATGGAAAAATTAAATTTGGGAGGGAGATATAGTTGAATATAAGTGTATAAAAAGTCAGGAAATATGGGAATATTGTAACAGATTAATTCAAGAGTTTGAGAAACCAAGTATGACACAATTCTGGGTGATAGCAGTGCTCACAAGGTACATATTTTGATGCAAGACTGAAATAATAAAAAAGTAAAATACATTGGTGTAAAGCTATTAACTGAACAGGGAAAAGATTTGTGGATTTACAATATTAAATAATTACAAATTCTTAGGTTTTATTTCCCAAATACAAAGTCAGATAATCTCATGAAATATCCTTTATATATCTTTCATGATGTGTGAGTTTAACACACATTATAATAAAATGAACAAAGGGAGGGGGGAAGAATAGTCTGTTAATTTTAGCATGGAGAGGGGAAAAAGTGACAGTGGTTAATTCGTTTCTAGTAGTATAGGCACAGCCTCAACTCTGAAGGAATTGAATAAGTTACTCAGGTTCTGGCTGACTGCCCCTGTCTCTTGATTGCTACGCTCTCAGGCACTTGATAGCAAGATCTTTTCTTTACAGATTCAGCCATGCCCATTATCTCCTTTTAGGAGATTCTCTCCAATGACATGACCATAACATTTTCAAACTCTCTAGGGTCATTTGCACACTATCTCTCTTTCACCTCTTTCTTATCATTTCCCAGGCTTCAGAAATTCAATTCACTTTTCTGCAAGTTGTTAAAACTCTGAGAACACAGTTCTCAGTACTTACCACACTAGGAAAGTTTATATAGCATGAAAGAATCTATCCATTACTTTGCAAATTTCCTCATACAATAAAGGCGTTCAACAGAATATTCATGATTCAAACAGGAGGAATAAAAGCCTTTTTATGTGACCCTTCTAAGGAGGCATTTAGCCCAAGACTAATCACAGCTGCATAGTTGTTTTACCTGTTAAAACTTACAACATCTTAAGAATTGTACTTTTTTTCTTTCATATAAGATCCAAGCTAAAAATTCAGATAACTTTACTTTTCATACAGAATGTTTAAGTTATATAACAAATGAGATAATCATGGTGGTTTGATTGTGATTGAGATTTTCAAAAAACATCTTAACAATTTAAGAGATTAGTTTAACATGAACATAAAACAAATCTTAAACAGTAAGCATTGTTCCTCCTCCTGTTATCATGAATGCCTACTTTTTTCCAACTATAATTTTCATAAAGTACATTTGCCCAGGCAGAGAAATCTACATAATAACCTAGCAGTTTCCTTTTTTTCCATAAGAGTAAATTTTTACCTGTGTAAAACTTATCTGTTGTTAATATTGTCATTTCTCAATAATTACTATCAGAGGTTAATATTATATTATATAAACTACTTTCATTGCTATAAATATTAAAAAAACAAAACATCAAAGATTAAATTTTATAAGGTAAAATGGGTAGTGCTCTGAGGAGTAGTTATTTAGAACATTGAAAGAACTAGAATGACTAGAACTACATTAAAGAACTAGAAAGAAATCAATAATAAAACTGTTAGGTAGTTAGAATAAGGAAAAGGAGTCCAAAATGGTGGTNTCAAAGATTAAATTTTATAAGGTAAAATGGGTAGTGCTCTGAGGAGTAGTTATTTAGAACATTGAAAGAACTAGAATGACTAGAACTACATTAAAGAACTAGAAAGAAATCAATAATAAAACTGTTAGGTAGTTAGAA
Organism: Neotragus pygmaeus; assembly: GCA_006410875.1. Taxonomy (NCBI): domain Eukaryota; kingdom Metazoa; phylum Chordata; class Mammalia; order Artiodactyla; family Bovidae; genus Neotragus; species Neotragus pygmaeus. The sequence goes on from SJYV01022674.1 coordinate 32,806, forward strand.
TAAGGAAAAGGAGTCCAAAATGGTGGTGGCTAAAAGACAAGGAAGGCAAAAGCCTGTGAAAATAAAACAAAGGAATGTCAAAGAAAGGTCCGAGGACCGGAGTGAGGACTTCAGGTAGAACAGCACTCCTAGCTGAGCCCAATTTGCATAGGGCAGGCCCAGGGGGTAAGAAAAACAACAACAACAACACACACACACACACACATAAAAAGAGGAGCCATAGGGCTCTCTCTCTAGCTGGCTCTCTCTCTCTCTCTCCCTGTTTCTCCCTCTCTCTCCTGCACACTGGGGCGCTCTTGTTTTTGTCTTTGGATCGACGTGCTTTCACACCTCGAAGATGGATTTTCCTGCTACATTGTAAGTAAAATAGATCTGTAACACTGATTTGTCTTAGAGCTATAACATGGCCCATTGGAGACCTAAGAGCTATAACACGGTCTGTCCAAGACCCAAGAGCTGTGACATGCCAAGGGGGCTTTAATGTCCATCACCCCAAATCTTTGTTGTGATGAGACAAAGAACCAAGGAGCATACAGTAGCCTGACAAAACTAAGTTAAATCTAGTATAATTGTTTTTGAGTTATATTTCCATGTCATTCCAACATAGACTCTTTAACTGTATCAGTTAGATTCTTGTCAACAAATAAAACTTTCCCAAACTGTGTAATTTGTAATATTAATAAACTGACTACCATACAAATGTGGTCAGGGTTTAAGGAAACCAGCAAGAAACATTATGTACCCTGAAACTAGCTAGCAATATGAAGGGGACAATTTCCAACTCAAGGCCTGAAGATACAAAAGCTCAATTTGCAAAACAAAAAGATGGTAAAGTGTGAGGATTCTATGAATGGAACTATGACTTTTATAGAGGAAGAGAGTCAACCCATCGCAAAGCAGCAAGCAGAAAGCTTAGAAAATAAATATATTGATCTCACTTTCCTACTTTGATCTTTTACTGCTAAAATAATGGATACTTTGTCAAATATTTTACAATTTCATTTACATATTTTGAAAGCACTGATATTTTGGTAGACATATTCTGCTACTGCTGCTAAAGTCACTTCAGTCATGTCCGACTCTGTGTGACCCCATGGACAGCAGCCCACCAGGCTCCCCTGTCCATGGGGTTCTCCAGGCAAGAATACTGGAGTGGGTTGCCATTTCTTTCTCCTTGGTAGATCTATGAAATGGACTATAAAGAAAGCTGAGCACTGAAGAATGGATGCTTTTGAGTCCCTTGGACTGCAAAGAGATCCAACCAGTCCATCGAGATCAGTCCTGGGTGCTCATTGGAGGGACGAATGTTGAAGCTGAAACTGCAATACTTTGACTACCTGGGAAGAACTGATTCATTTGAAAAGACCCTGATGCTGGGAAAGATTGAGGGCAGGAGGAGAAGGGGACGACAGAGGATGAAATGGTTGTATGGCATCACCGACACAATGGATATGGGTTTGGATGGATTCTGGGAGCTGATGATGGACAGGGAAGCCTGGCATGCAGTGGTTCATGGGGTCACAGAGACTCAGACACAACTGAGTGATTGAACTGAACCAAACTGATCTGAAATTAAAAAAAAAAAAGCAAAATCATGTTATATTTTTAAGTTATGATTTTTAATGTTTTTAATACAACTTGTTTTGAATTCCTTTTGTTGACATAGATGTTTTATTTTTTTAACTAATGTTGATAACAACGTGTAAGTGTTAGTCACTCAGTTGTGTCCAATTTTTTGAGACACCATGGACTTTAACCAGTTAGGCTCTTCTGTCCATGGAATTATCCAGTCAAGAATACTGGAGTGGGAAGCCATTCCCTTATCCAGGGGGTCTTCCTGAACCAGGGATATAATACAGTTTATCTGCATTGCAGATAGATTTTATACTGTCTGTGCAACAAAGGAAGCACAATATTGACATATCATATTAAAACTATATTACAATGCTGTTAATTAACTTTTAATATCAACTCATATTCTATCAATATTCTGTTAGAAATCTATATCTATTTATCTATATGCAGAGAGAGAAAGACATAAAAGTTGATAAGAAAAATAAAAGTTAGAAGATTCTATCCTGTCAGGCTTACTTGCAATTTACTTTTTAAGTTTCTATATATATTGGAGTGATCTTCCTTTTACATGTCTTCTTTTTCACCTGGAGTTGACTATCCTAAGTATTCTGCTCCATCTTTCTTAGTCTCTTTGTTGAGCTCCTTTTCTGTTGAATTGGTCCTTTTATCCTTATAGACAGGGTTTTTATAATATTTATGCCCTAAATTCTGTCTGGTACTAATACTATAAAAAAGCTCTCTTTGTTTAGTATTTGTTCTATTTTTTTTACATATCCCTATTTTTGCCTTTCATTTATATGTGTTGTTTCAGTTTGTGATTTTCTTGAAGAAATAATGTGTTTTTGATATTTTTTTTCAAGTCACTGAAGTGATTAATGGAAAATACGAACATTTTGGAAATCATCAATTTGTGGAAGTCCATGGCTTAATTTTCTCTTATCAAAAGTCAGCATTGATCTCTGCTTTTTACAGTTTCTTCTAGCAATGCTGAACAATTCTTACATTTACAAAGTGATTCTTAACTTGGTCCAAAATGTCATCACTTATCTTTCTTGAGAGGTGAAAACAGGTGTCATGTTTCTTCTCACTTATGTATATTTTATAAATTCTTGTCATATCACAGGTTTTTTCATTTTTAATATATGGTTTTACAAGAGTTTTGTCCAGGAATTAAGAGGGAAACATTGCATATCTGGAGCACAGCATATAAAAATACATAGTGATTGAGAAGAAAAGACAGATCCACTTCATGAGTATGTGATATTCATGGAAGTGAAATAAGCAGAGTTATTATACTTAATCTGTGCTTGGCATAATTCAACAATGCATAAGTAATATAACCATAGACATTAAAAAAAATCCATTTGAAGTTCCAATTTTCTAGTCTATGCAATGGAAATAATGATATAATGGGAAAGATGATACATTTGTCTGGTAAAAGTATTTATGTACACACTTACATTGGTACTTCAAGATTTAGGATTTAGAGTTTAACTTCTATGCATTCAATTTTTTGAACTTTCATTCATTAAATGTACAGAAGTTAATGAAAAACTAAAACACTATTATTCTGTACAATAGTATATTTTACCAATTTGATTACAGAAATAATGATAGTCAACTTAAAATCCAATACATTGAAATTACAAAAAATAAAATTGATACTGAAATTTAAAACTCATTTAAATTTCTTTTTAACAATTTTAAATTACAAAATTTCTTCATAACATTAATTATATCAAAACAAGTTTTTCAGTATACAGCTTTTTTTTTTCCCACATTTCAATTCTTGCTTGCTTAGTCCAATGAAAAGCATTGCAAATTATGTGACAGAATTACAAAGAGTAATTTTTACATGACAAAATCAAATACCTATTGTGTTTAAGGTAGATTGAATCCATGCAGATTTCACTTTCCTTTTGAAGTTATAAAATGTGGTAAATGTAATACTGAAGTGATATTTAAGTGTAAATATTATAATACAATATATTCATTATAAATATGTAAAACAGGAAAAGAAAGAGCATATTTAAATTGAAAATCTAATTAGAAAGCAAGACATCATTTTCCTGACAAAGATCCATATAATGAAAGCTATGGTTTTTCCAGTAGTCACGTACAGATGTGAGAGTTGGACCATAAAGAAAGCTGAGTGCTGAAGAATTGATGCTTTTGAACTGTGGTGTTGCAGAAAACTCTTGGGAGTCCTTTGGACTGCAAAGAGATCCAACCAGTCAGTCCTAAAGGAAATTGATCCTGAATAGTCATTGGAAAAACTGATGCTGAGTTGAAACTCCAATACTTTGGCCACCTGAGGCGAAGAGCTGACTCATTTGAAAAGACCCTGATGCTGGGAAAGATTGAAGGCGAGAGGAAAGGGGTTGACAAAGGATGAGTTGTTTGGATGGCATCATGGACTCAATGGTCATGAGTTTGAGCAAGGTCCAGGATATGGTGAAGGACAGGGAAGCCTGGCATGCTATAGTCCATGTAGTCACAGAGAGTCTGACAGGACTGAATGACTGAACAACAACAATATACACATATAGACATGTGATTTACCATGTGTTTGTATATGTGGCATTTGTTCAAAAATGCAGATATATTTGGGGAAAATATTTATAGATGAAATGACCCTAAATACTTCAGCATGCATATCTTAAAGTGCTTCCAAGATGGTGCTAGTGGTAAAAAATTTGTCTGCTAATGCAGGAGATCAAGGAGACACAGATTCCATCCCTGGTTCAAAAAGATTTGCTGGGAGTAGGAAATGTCAATTCTCCATTATTCTCACCTGGAAGCTTACATGGACAGATAAGCCTGGTGAGTTAGATACCATAGGGCTGTAAGGAGATCAAACCAGTCAATCCTAAAGGCAACCAACCTTGAATATTAATTAGAAGGACTGATGCTGAGACTGAAGCTCGAATAATTTAGCCACGAAATGAGAAGAGCCAACTCACTGGAAAAGACCCCTATGCTGAGAAAGACTGAAGTCAGGACTAGAAGAGAGTGAGCTAGGATGAGATAATGGCATGGTGTTACTTACTCAATAGACATGAGTTTGGGCAAATTCCAGGAAATGTGAAGGACTGGGAAACCTGGCATGTTGCAGTCCACGAGACTGCAAAAAGTCTTACACAACTGAGCAACTGAACAGCAGCAACAACAATTTAATGTTGACATTGGAAAAAACTGAATATAATACAGATCAATTAATAGAAATGTGCTTAATATTAAATTGTTGTAATAATAAATAGCTTATAAATATACTGTATTTAGGTTGACATATAGCTTAGCTGGCTAAAGTGCCTGTCTAGCAAGTATACTATATTTAAGAATTCTATAGAATTTAAAATTATTTAAGGAATCTTTGAGAAAGAGAGAAACTCATTTTCCAAAAGAATTCATAAATTCAGTGCTAATATCATCTATATTTTACAGATGAGGAAATTGAGGCATAAAAATCATAATGAATTTTCTAGGATCATCAGTTCAGTTGCTCAGTCATGTCCGACTCTTTGTGACCCCATGGACTGCAGCATGCCAGGCTTCCCTGCCCATCACCAACTGCTGGAGCTTACTCAAACTCTTTTCTATTGAGACGGTGATACCATCCAACCACCTCATCCTGGGTCATCCCCTTCGCCTCCCACTTTCAATCTTTCCCAGCATCAGGGTGTTTTCAAATAGCTTTAGCAATAGGTGGAAAGTATTGGAGTTTCAGCTTCAACATCAGTCCTTCCAATGAACACTCAGGACTGATCTCTTTAGGACTCTCAAGAATCTTCTCCAACACCTCAGTTCAAAAGCATCAATTCTTCTGTGCTCAGCTTTCTTTATAGTTCAACTCTCACGTCCATACATGACCACTGGAAAAACCATAGCCTTGACTAGATGGACATTTGTTGGCAAAGCAACATTTCTGCTTTTTAATATGCTGTCTAGGTTGGCCATAACTTTCCTTCCAAGGAGCAAGTGTCTTTAATTTCATGGCTGCAATCACCTTTTGCAGTTATTTTGGAGCCCAAAAACATAAAGTCTGACACTGTTTCCACTGTTTCCCCATCTATTTCCAATGAAGTGATGGGCCCAGATGTCATGATCTTAGTGTTCTGAATGTTGAGCTTTAAGCCAACTTTTCCACTCTTCTCTTTCACTTTCATCAAGAGGCTCTTTAGTTCTTCTTCACTTTCTGCCATAAGGATGGTGTCACGGGCATATCTGAGGTTATTGATATTTCTCCTGGCAATCTTGATTCCAGCTTGTGCTTCATTCAGCTCAGTGTTTCTCATGATGTATTATGCTTCTAAGTTAAATAAGCATGGTGACAATATACAGCCTTGATATACTCCTTTTTCTAATTGGAACCAGTCTGTTGTTACATATTCAGTTCTAACTGTTGCTTCCTGACCTGTATATAGGTTTCTCAAGGGGCAGGCTCAAGAGGCGGTCTGGTATTCCCATCTCTTTCAGAATTTTCCAGTTTATTGTGATCCACACAGTTAAAGACATTGGTGTAGTCAATAAAACAGAAGTAGACCTTTTTCCTGAAACTCTCTTGCTTTTTCAATGATACAGTGGAAGTTGGCAATTTGATCTCTGGTTCCTGTGCCTTTTCTAAAAGCAGCTTGAAAATCTGGACGTTCACATTTCATGTATTGTTGAAGCCCGGCTTGGAGAATGTTGATCATTACTTTATTAGTGTGTGAGATGAGTGCAATTGTGTAGCAGTTTGAGCCTTTTTTGACATTGCCTTTCTTTGAGATTGGAATGAAAACTGACTTTTCCAGTCCTGTGGCCACTCCTGAGTTTTCCGAACTTGTTGCCATATTGAGTGCAATGCTTTCACAGCATCGTCTTTTAAGGTTTGAAATTGTTCACCTGGAATTCCATCACCTCCACTAGCTTTGTTCATAATGATGTTTCCTAAGGCCCAGTTGACTTCACATTCCAGGATGTTTGGCTCTAGGTGAGTGAGTGATCACACCATTATAATTATCTGGTCATGAAGATCTTTTTTGTACAGTTCTTCTGTGTATTCTTGCCACCTCTTCTTAATATCTTCTGCTTCTGTTAGGTCCATACCATTTCTGTACTTTATTGAGCCCATCTTTGCATATGCAGTGACTATGCAGCCTTATTGTTTTTATTTTGTTTACATTTAGAATTTTAATTTTCAAAGTCATATTTTTTTCTCTGGCAATCCAGGGGTTAAGAATCCACTTTCCAATGCAGAGGATGGGAGTTAAATCCCTGGTCCTGGAACTTAAATTGCACACGGCCTGGGGCAACTAAGTCCAAATGCCACAACCCCTGAGCCCGCAAGCCTGAATGCTGCAACGATGTCTCAGCATAGCAAACAAATAAACAAATGATGACGATGACACCAACAATACCTCTGCAGACGCCATNTTAGGTCCATACCATTTCTGTACTTTATTGAGCCCATCTTTGCATATGCAGTGACTATGCAGCCTTATTGTTTTTATTTTGTTTACATTTAGAATTTTAATTTTCAAAGTCATATTTTTTTTATTTTCTGTATTTGAAAGTTTATATTTTATTCAGTTTTATATTTCAGAAGAAGACTTTTTCTTATTCTCAATTTGGTTTAGTATCTGGAAAATAACATTGGAGCAAGTGGTTTTTAATTGTTCTTTAGAATAAAAATGCATGGGTGAATATTATTTTCAAAATAAATTAAAGCAATTTAAATGCAAATAATGTAGTACTCTTTAATTTAGAGAAAAATAAAGATTTATTAATATATTCAGCTACAATTTACTTCTAAATAAAAATCATCATTTATAATAGTGGGGTTCATTCTTTCTTTTTGAAGAAAGCTACAAAATTGTTATAATCCATGAATATGTCATGTCCTAGTTTTGTACACATGCTTCTCATTCTATAGGTTCTTAAATAAAAAGCAAAATTTTTGAAAATGTAGGACAGAAAGAACCATCAGTATAAAGAGTAGAGTTATTAGATGATTCCATTAACCAAAGGTTATTAATTATGTGACTTGAAATGACTTAATTTCCTTTAAAAAAATTGACTGTTAAAATAAAAAGATTCATGTTGATGTATGGAAAAACCAATACAATATTGTAAAGTAATTAGCCTCCAATTAAAATAAATAAATTTCTATTAAATAAAATTTTCTCTCGTGCATAGTTTGGTATAGAAAAAGTGTGAAAATAAAACAATAATGTAAAGTAAAATAATAATAATAATAAATATATGACAAATGGTTAAAAAATGAAATAAAATCCTTTAAGCATTTGATTTAAAAAATAGTAAAAAATTAAACCTCAAAAAAAAAAATAAAAAAAATAAAAAAAATGGAAACCTTTGCACTACAGAACCTCCAATATTATCTAAAGTAACCCCTCACTTTTATATGTTCTCTCTTTAGAATACAGAATGTTCCATCATTCTGTCATTTAGAATCCAGCAATATCTCACATCTCTCCTTTCTCTTCTACCTGATCATACTCTTTCATTCTTATCTACTCCCTTCATAGCCACATTTTTTACTAAACCTCAATGTAAATTCTCCTTCCATGACTCCAGTGGAACTGCTTTGCCAAAACCACCAAAACTTTCCAACTTGTCTAACACTATGATCTACTTTTTGTCTTACTCTTTCTAAATATTTTATGAGAATTTGACCCATGTCTTGCTTCTGGAAATTCTCCTTGCTACTTTCATTTCTAAGATATAATGCTACTTGTTCTTTTCTTTTCCCGACCATTAACCAACAGAATGACTGGTGAGCTGTCTTCTGACTTTGACCTATGCATGCTTTTGAGTAACTTCATTTTCCCCCAAGACTCTAGCAAGTAAACACAATAAATCTCCAGCCCTGAAATTTTCTTGCCATTCACTATTGTGTACTAATTATTGTCCTATGGGTATTTAAAACTGATGAGTGCTGACTGAGAACTCCCTATATTTTCCCTCAAACTTTCTTTTTATCCATTTCATCTCCCTAGTTTTTGTCATCTCCTTAAGTTTTCCAAGACTAAAACCTGAAAGACAGCCTATTTGCTCCTCTCTTTGCCTCACATTCAGATGATCTTCTGGTTTATACTATCTATAGTAACTTGATCTGTAATATTAAAAAATCTTGTTTTCATCACTGTTTTTCTTCCATCAATTCTTTTAATTTTCATTATCATCATAAAATGTCATATGATCATATCACTCCACTTCCAAAAATTATTTAATTTTTATTTCCTTATATATTTTCCTCTTGTGTTTTACTCTTCTCAAATGACACATCCAAACTAAAGCTACTATTTACTCCTTACTTTTTCTTTACCAAGTATTGAAAACGTATTTACTGGCACCACTTCATGCAGTTACCCCAAACCTGGTTACAGTTTAATATTATATTTCTCTTTAAACAACTGAGCAAATAAGAGTATCCACAATTTTTTGTAAATTTATAACCTAATCCCTATTACCTTAGTCCAGACTCCTGGACTAATCCTGTCTTTTCTGGATTACTACAATAGTCCCCAGTTATGGTTCCTATCCTTATTACGAGCATCTACTCACATTACAGGAAAGTTTCTTCTGGTGCCCAGATATGAGGACAATTATCTTTCTAGTTCATGCCTTCTCATTTCCCTGGAAATGAAGCCCAGAGTCATAATGTAAAAAGATATTCCAAGATCTGGTTTCACAATGCTTCATTTCAACTGGCCTTTTCACACTTTCTTCTTCTTCTTCTTTTTTTTTTCTAGCCATACTAAATACCTGTAGTTTCTTAAAAGTTCCACACTTTCTTTGCTTTTGTTACTTTACCCATTTTTTTACTTTTGATTTTTGGAATGTCTCTTTTCTTTAGCCCACCTATGTCTTTGCTGACTAACCTGATTTGTAATATCAAATAGGGCTTCACAGGTGGCGCTAGTGGTAGAGAACTCCCCTGCCAATGCAGGAGATAGAAGAGATGTGGATTCGATCCCTGGGTCAGAAAGATCCCCTGGAAGAGGGCATGGCAACCTACTCTAGTATTTTTGCCTGGAGAATCCCACGGACAGAGGAACCTGGCGGGCTATAGTCCATAGGGTTGCAAAGAGTCAGAAATGACTGAAGTGATTGAGCATGCACACAGGATTAAATAAAACATTTTATTTGCATAAATGCTTTCCTCATACCTAAAGTGAAAGTGAAGTCTCTCAGTCGTGTCGGACTCTGCGACCCCGTGGACTGTAGCCTACCAGGCTTCTCCATCCAGTGGATTTTCCAGGCAAGAGTATTGGCGTGGGTTGCCATTTCCTTCTCCACCTCATACCTAAAGACTCATTTAATTATTACTCTAATTGCATTCTCCTGAGTACCTGTCTTTCCAATATTAGGGAACAAAAAATATATTGCTAATTGTGTATCCAACATTAGCTATAGAACCTAACACATAGTATAAGTAATCTACAAATATTTTTATAAGCCGTGAATTTTCTCAAATAGTTGGACAATTCATGGTATCTTTCTTTCACCTAATTTCAGCTTCTCAAAGTTGCTATACTGTTACAAATTGTTGTATTTTCAAACAGACTTTTTTTGTTGTTGTTTCAGTACTTATCTTCACCATATTTCTACATTTTAATGTTAGATTCATTTAATAGCTTCCCTGGTGGCTCAACTGGTAAAGAATCCGCCTGCTACGTGAGAGTGAGTTGGTAAGATACCCTGGAGAAGGGAAAGGCTACCCACTTCAGTATTCTGCCCTGGAGAATTCTGTGGACGGTATAGGGTTACAAAGAATAGGACACGACTGTGCAACTTTCAGATTAGTTTATACATTGATGGTGCCCCCGCTTTTAGAAAACTGCATATTATGAACTCAAAGTGGTTAAATAACTTTTCTAAAACTCTTATGTGTCCATCTTTAATAGGACCTTAGAACTCTGTTGTCTTGGGTTGTCATAGATGATTGTGTGTGTGCGTGTGTGAGCTGATTTGCTTCAGCTTTGTCCAACTCTTTTCGACACTACTGCAGCCTGACAGGCTCCTCTGTTTATGTAATTCTCCAGGTAAGATACTCCAGGGGATCTTCCCAACCCAGGGATCGAACTGTATCTCTTTATGTCTGCTGCATTGGCAGGCGGTTTTGTTTGTTTATTTGTTTGTTTTACTACTTGCACCACCATATTCCCCAATTGATTTTGAGCTTTGGAAGAAAGGTATCTTAAATTTGTAATTACTGTTTCCCATTTTCAGACAACTGATAGGTACTCAATAAATATTTTGTAAATGAATGTTATGAACTATCAGTACTGAATATAATTGATCCTGTTCCTTGTCTACAGAATATGCACTTCTACATCAGTATCTGATGAATTCTCACACATTCTCAAGAATTTAGCACAAATGTCCTTTTCCTAGTTAAACACTACCTTAAACATCCTTTTCTCCCACAGTCAACAAGGGCCTGTTGAGATTTCCCATTGGTGGTGCACTCAGCATGCATGATTTATATTGTTGTATATCCCTGTATTATGGTTTGACTGTAATGTTCTTAGAGTCTGGCTCTATTCATCTTCATATCCTCAGCACATAACAGATTGCCTTGCACATGGTTTGCCTATAATACTTTTTGCTAAATTGAAAGTAATCATTCTTTTTCTTACAAGGCATAATACAACAATTTTTAGGGAAATAGCTCCTTGTTTAAGACTTTAGGGAAATTTGGACATGAGATTGATGAAACCAGAGTAACAGACTGTATTTGTTATGAGTAAGAGACAGAATATCTTTAGCTCTAGTTGAAAGTAATCATAATATGACTCTGGATCACATCATCAATGATACTAATAGAAGAAAAAAAAACATAATATGGATTACTTGATTCTAATTTTCAGAATGAATATGTACTATGAGCATTAGTCTTTGTGATTTTATTTTTCTGGGTGGTCTTTTTTACTGGAAAGGGAGGTTTCTGTTTGTAAGCAACCATATTTGACTCTGAGGTTAAGCAATCATTTATTAATTATAATACAATAAATCAAAGCTCTTAAATCCATTAAAATTTTACAAAGACTAAATAAAAATATTTTAAATATTATTATAACCAGGAAGCACTGAAAAGTTTTGCAGAAACATAGATAAAATTTTGAATATTTCCTTGGTTGCTAAAATTTCCATTTTTATTTACAATAGTTCATCACTACAGTATCCACATACAAAATGAAAAAAAGGAAATAATTCTTCAGCTCCTGAAATTCTTTCCTGTACTTATCCCAAAGAGCATCCCATTTAAAGGTGTTAGTACAAGCAGTCAGTAAGGTGAGGTGGTCTTTTACTCAGCAGCATTTCAGTCCACGTAGAAGATCAAAAGAAAATTTACCCTTAGAAAATAATTTCAGAGTCAACTTTTCTACAGCTACTCTCTAGAGGTTAAGAAATAAACTGAACACAAACATATCTGTGCAGAAAATTGCTTGGGTTGGGTCATTCTCCACTAAAACTGTATTTGCTTTATGTCTGTTTTTATGGGAAGATGTTTTAAAATGTGTTAGGCTTTAATGGAGATATTTTAGAGATTAAGAAGAAAGTACAACTACTACTGGATATAATTGCTTCCAAATATAGGTTATTTTAAGGAAATGTTTAACTATCAGGACAGTTGCTCTTCCTTATGTAGTTTATTGCTGGCATTTTTTTCATTGTTGAGTTAGCGAGTAAGTATAAATCAGCATCTCTATTATAGATATTTAGTAACAATATAAAATACCTCATGCAGCAAGTAACTAATACTAGAAAACATATCTTGTTTAGTTTTATAAACTTACAGTTTTCTATGTTCCTGGAATATACTTTTGCATAAAAATTATCAACTTTATGTTTTTCTTGGATAAAACAAACTCATTCCAACATTTTGTGGTAACTGCTGTATCTATACATTGTTAAATAAATTGTGTGACATGCGGAAAAAAAAATAGATTTCTCTTGGATAATTGTGTTTTCAAAAAAATTTTTCCCTACAATTATCCAATTACCCTAGATAATGATTCTTAGAAAATGTTAATTACCATGAATTTCAAAATATAACAAAAATCTGAAGTATTCATAGTTTTAAGTACACATGACATAGGCAGGATTATGCCTCTATAGGGAATACTCTGATTTTATACAATTAGGAATGAAAGTAGAGCAAAAAAGAATAAAAGGTGTGTAGAATGACAAAGACAGAAAATTTTGAAAAGGCAAAAGTCAATTGACTTTTTTACACCAAAATAATTGTATGAAATATCATACAATTTTGCGGGTAGCAAAGAGTTGGACATGATTGTGCAACTGAACAACAACTGTATGAAATATCATATCTACAAAGAAATGTGATGTGTTTATGTCAATTTGTTATCATTATGCATATGAATTATTATAAAACTTACCATATATAACCTATTATTTGTAGTTACAAATATAAACATTGTGTTTTATTTTGTATTATTATATATTTATTATATACATAATGTGTATAATAACTTTCTTGCTTATTTTCAATCTTATACAATATTCCATTGGTTTTCACAACAATTATATTTATACAACAGTTACTTATAGATAAATGAGTTGGCTCCTTTTTATAGTACCTTAAAATCATGAAATTATTTGAATAAATATAGCTTTGCTAATTTATCTTGACAGTGTTTCAATTTGTAACTGAATTTTAGCATTTGGATGCAATAACATCTATCCTTCAGGAAAGAACTACCATTTATCATTTTGTTATTGGAAACATATATTTATATATCTATTGTATATAATATTTATTTCATGAATATGTATTTATAAAGTAAAATAAAACAAAATGAAAGTTCTTTGGAATTTTATAAAATTGAATTGAAGTAAAAAATGCACCATATCAAAGAAAACAAAGAGAAAGACAAAGAAGGCCAGAAAGAAGGAGACAGGAAAGAAGTGTGGGACACATGAAAGAAGGGAGGGCGAAATGAAGGAAGAAAGGATGAGAGAGAGAAAGGGGGATAAACATGATCCCATATATGTGAACTTAGTAATAACGATCACTACTTCAAGCATTGACAAATTTCCCAAATTCAGGTCTTACAATTTGTTTGATAATCAAGTCTCTTTTTTTACTTTATTTGCCTTATATATTTTATTCTTTCTTACAACTCTAACAACTTTTCTATAGGATTTTCTTTTGCATGGATATATATGTAACAGATGAATTTCCATTAAAGGGGGATTGATTTATGAGTGTGATGTATTGATTTATGAGTAAGTAGTGGCAGAACTATGGCACAATTTCACTCATCNGCCCCTCTGTCCGTGGGATTTTCCAGGCAAGAGTGGTGGAGTGGGTTGCCATTTCCTCCTCCAGGGAATCTGCCTGACCCAGAGATGGAACCTCCTGAGTCTCCCATACTGCACGGGTTCTTTACTGCTGAGCCAGCTGGGAGCCCAATACCATCCCCTCCCTTGAGGATGCCCTCCCCGCCCCTCTTGGTTACTGCCAGCGAAAGCGGCTGCCGCAGTCTCATCATTGCACGGTGCTCACTTGGCCCCGTGCTCCCTGAGCTTCCTGGCCTGCAATGAGGCCACCGCTCAGCCTGGATTCCACTGCCGTCTCTGCAGGAGCCCGTGAGGTCCACGGGGCCGCTCTCCATGGAACAGCTGTCCGTGAATGAAGGGAGCGGCCAGCCCGCTGGGTATATACTTTACGAGACCGTCATCACCAGAGGAGGCGTCCTAAACTCAGATGGTCATGTGAAGGATCGGGGCCAGGTAGGGGGCAGGGGTGGGCGGAGTGTGCCCTTCTCTGCTGGTGAGACCCCGCCGTGTGGCTGAACATCTGAACAGCAGGCCAACCTCTTGCTGACGTGTGGGAAACTGCCCTTGTTTCTTACCCCTGGTCCCTTCGGTGAAACGCTTGGTGTTCCCATGTCAGCCACTGCTCCCGCGGGTCTAAGGCACTGGGTGTCCCGGGGGGGTGCCCGCCGAAGCCTGAGTGCACGTGATGCCGCCCTTGGAGGAGGCCTGGGAGGGGCCGCGTGTACCCCCCTGTGCCTCGGGCAGAGGCCCAGGACATTTCCTTGGCGCGTTGTGGTCGGATCTGTGCCGTTAGTTCTTCAAACACCCATCTAAGGTACCTGTTAGCAATGAGGAAGCCACAGAGCGGCGCAGTGACCTTGCCCAGAAAACAGGGGCGCTGGGCGCTGGGCCCCTCCTGCCCGCCCGCGCAGGGGCTGTTGCAGGCCCCTCCCACCCCTCCCAGGATCTGTGTCCCGTTGCACTCATCGTGACCTCCTAGCCGCAGACTCTCATTCCTGCTGTTTGCTGAATGCGTGTCTTCACTGGGATGTACGCTCCTGTGGCTTCTCAGACTCAACGCATCCAAACCCATTGTGAGCTCCTCAGAGGAACCACAGCCCCAGCCCCGCACCCCAGCCTCGACCACCCCACCCAGCCCGGGCCTCCCCTCGCCTCGCCCGCCGGGTCCCTGGTGCAGCTGCGTCACTTGGCTGCTCTTTGCAAACCCAGGCCGTCGCGCACAGTCTTCGAATTCTGCGGCATGGCCATCAGACCCGGTTCCCGACCTTCCTGTCTCAGAGGGCTCACTGTGTCCCCGTCTCGTGGGGCCCCCCGAGCTCCTTCCCCAGGGCGAGTCCCATTTTGACTGCCACTCTCCAGTCGTGGTCCTGGGTCTGGGAACAGCTCCTCCCGCCCGCGAGCGCAGGGTGGGCTGTGTCCTCCTCAGCCCTGGGCTGGGACTGTGTGTGCTCCGCGGCCGCCACTGCTGAAGGGGGATCTTCAGTAGCTCAGCGGTGGTCCCTCAGGCAGTGCCTGTCGAGCCTGTAGCTCTCGCCTTGGGACCCTAGTGCGCGTAAAACGTGCATCTCTGTTCTGCGTGCTACTGAGTTTGGATGCTCGCGGATTTTGATTTTTACAGTCTCCTAGTCGGATTCCTTTTGGATGACCTAACTCAGAGCCTCTGTGGTGCCCTTTGCGTGCCCTTTGCGTGCCCTTCTTGGTCCTGTGGGCTCAAGCAGCCTTGCGGGGGCGTCGGGGCCGGACAGAGCACGGTGGGCAGTGGGGGGGTGGGGACACAGTCCACGTCTCTGCCCCGGAGCCCCCGCGGGCCCCTCGTCGGCATGTGCTCCGTGGTGTCCGTGGTGGTGTCCGCCGCCCTCCGCCCCCTCCCCAGTCCCCGTGGCCCCTGCAGCCGCTCAGGGCTCTCCTCACACCCCTGGGCCCAGCCGCCTTCAGAGTGCCTGTGGGCCGGCGTCAGCGTGTCGCCTTCCCAGAGGCAGACTTAGTCCTCCCCTCGGCCCTGGCGCCTCAGCCCTTCCTGCCTTATCCACACCCCACAGTCTTCCCCGCTCTCTTTGCAGGTGTTTTTGGATGACAAGTATATGGGAGTCCTGGATGACGCACATCAAAAGCTGACTCTTCCCAACGACGTACATACCCCATGGCCCTGGGCTCTCCCCTCGCAGAGGCCCGCAGGGCTAAGCTGTGCCTCCCCCGGGGTGGCAGGATGGTCCCTCCCTGAGCTCACCCCTCGCAGAGGCCCGCAGGGCTAAGCCGTGCCTCCCCCCGGGGTGGCAGGACGGTCCCGCCCTGGGCGCTTGCTGCTCAGAAAGCCCCGAGTTGAGTACCAGCCTCAGCAGAGTCTCCGGTAGAATGTTCAGTGGCTCCTCGTTCTCGACAGGCGCAGTGTGGGAGGAGGGTGGAGGAGGAGCTGCAGGTTTGCCTGGCCCAGAGCTGAGCTCGGGGGCCGAGCCCCACCCTCTGACAGCCCCCGGTTTCCGAGGTCGTCCCAGTCTTGGGGGGCCCCAGTGGTCTCCAGGAGAGGCTTGAGCGGCCCCTGCAGCTGCTGTGTGTTGGGCAGCGTCACAAGGAGTTTCTGACGCTGCGGATCCTGGTGGAGAACCAAGGCCGGCTTGCCTCCGGGACCAGCATGAACCAGGAGAGGAAAGGTGGGCTCGGGACCGCGGGGGCCGGGACGCTCCCGGGGTGCCCCCCCGGCCTGGGCAGCCGTGGCCGGCGTCACGGTCGGGAGGTGGCCGGGAGTCCCGGTCAGTGAGAGGCCCAGCCCAGGAGCGTGACGGAGCGGGCTTCAAGGGGAGGAGGGCCACGTCCTGCTCCCCCGCAGGTGCTCTCCCAGCACTGAGCACGTGCACTGCCCTGCCTCTTCTGGGAGGAGGCTGCAGAGTCGCCCTCGGAGGGCGGAGTGGGCCGAGTGCTGCCCTGGGAGCTCTGATGGTCCCTCCCTGGGGCCCAGGCCTGTGTCCTGGCCTCCTCCAGCGTCCCCATCCTCCCTGGTCTCTTCCATCCTCCCCGTCCTCCCCTGGCCTCCTCCACCCTCCTTAGGGGTCCAGGGCACTTCTCTGCAGCTTCCCTGCCTCAGTGTCCTCTCTCCCTCTTCTGCAGGTCTTACTGGGAGCATCTATCTGAACGGTTCTCCACTGAGAAAATTTAAAATCTACAGCCTGGAGATGCAGAATAAGTTCACACAGAGGTGGGTGCCCGCCCACTGGCTCTGGGTGCCTGACGCAGATGGGGAGGCCAGAGGCCAGCCAGCCAGACGAGACCCAGAACGCTGAAGGAA
The DNA here is from genome assembly GCA_006410875.1 of Neotragus pygmaeus. Lineage (NCBI taxonomy): Eukaryota > Metazoa > Chordata > Mammalia > Artiodactyla > Bovidae > Neotragus > Neotragus pygmaeus. The sequence goes on from SJYV01022674.1 coordinate 49,973, forward strand.
GGGACCCCAGGTCTCCTGGTCGTCCAGGGCAGCGTGGCCCCTGGTCTGCCGTTGCGTTGCTGCGCTGTGGGCCCCAGATGGGCCACGGGAGGGGACACTGGGCTCAGAGGGAGGAGACAGCCCTCCGAAGGCTCAGCTGACATGCTGTCAAGGAGCATGTGACCTTTCCCTGGCTGACTCTCCCTAGGAAACTTCCCAACATCTGGAAGCCCAGCTTTCTCCACGCGGAGGGCCCTGCCTTCTTCCTCGCCCTCCTGAGGGTCGGCAGTCACCCCAAGGACACCTTCATGAGCTTGCCGGTGCGTGGCGTTCTCCCCGGCTGGATCCCCAGCCAAGCCTCCATCCCAGGAGACCTCCGCCACCCCGCGGCCGTCCAGGGGGCTGGCGTGGACTCAGGGCGGGGAGCGAGGCCAAAGAGACGTGCCAGAGCCGCCTGCCGCCCGGTGTCCTGGGGCAGAGCAGCAGTGGGCACGTGCTGGGGACACGGCAGTACCTGTCCCTGAGGTGGGTGCGCATGGAAGGCGAGTGGGACCCAGGGCCTCCCTCCCGGGGGCCCAGAGCAGGAGCCAGGGCCGGGGGCCGCAGCTGAGACTCCAGGTCACTGCCCCCCGAGGGCCGCAGCTGGGCCTGCGCGCCGAGTGTGGCTCGCGTCCGGGGGGTGTGTGTCTGTGTGTGTGTGTCTGTGTGTGTGTGCCGCAGCTGGGCCTGCGCGCTGAGTGTGGCTCGCGTCCGGGGGGGGGGGGGT
>SJYV01022674.1:50843-60983 GCA_006410875.1 Neotragus pygmaeus
CTGGGCCTGCGCGCTGAGTGTGGCTTGCGTCCGGGGTGTGTGTGTGCCACAGCTGGGCCTGCGCGCTGAGTGTGGCTTGCGTCCGGGGTGTGTGTGTGTGTGTGTGTGTGTGTGTGTGTGTGTGTCTTGCACCCCCGCTTCAATGTCTCCCAGGGCTGGACGAAAGGCGTGGTCTTCATCAACGGACAGAACCTGGGGCGCTACTGGAACCTCGGGCCCCAGGAAACGCTTTACGTCCCGGGACCCTGGCTCAAGCCGGGGTTAAATGAGGTGACCTCCCGCTCTGCACCTCACCCCGCCCCAGGCCGTGCTCGCCTCACCCCGCCCGGCCTCGGCCGAGCGTGTGTCTCAGGGGCACCCCTGCCTCTCCGCAGATCGTCGTGTTTGAGGAGTTCAAGTCCACCCTGCGGATCTACTTCACCAACGCCTCCCAGCTGGGTAAGCGGCGCCGGCAGCTCACCGCCTCCCGCGCCCGGCACCCGCCCCAGCACCGCCCCTGCGGCCTCGCGAGGTTCCCCGGCCGCGCCTGCCGAGTCCCCTGCTGCCGCGGCCCGGGCCCTTCCTGGCGGCACCGGGCGGGGTACGCCCGAGNTCCAGTACTTGGACCACCTCATGCGAAGAGTTGACTCATTGGAAAAGACTCTGATGCTGGGAGGGATTGCTGGCAGGAGGAAAAGGGGACGAGAGAGGATGAGATGGCTGGATGGCACCAAGGACTCGATGAATGTGAGTCTGAGTGAACTCTGGGAGATGGTGATGGACAGGGAAGCCTGGCGTGCTGTGATTCACGGGGTCACAAAGAGTTGGACACGACTGAGCGACTGAACTTATAGCTACCAAGCATATAGCCTCAGGCTGATCATGTACCACTCCTGTCAGCAGTGCTCTCCATTCAGGCACCCTCTCTAATTCTGGTAGTGCCACGTTTTTGCTCTTTCTAGAGCAGAGTAATCACCTTAGTTCCTATGGCAGTGCACTCTCCCTTAGACTCTGTCCAAATATTTAAAAATAGCCATTACCAAATTACTGACAGTTTGAATGTATTTGTTCTTCTTGGAGAGCTGACAAACACAGCATAACTATCAAGTGTGCTTCCTTTTTTTTTCTCTTTTTTTGCTATATTTTACTGAAAATATGACTGTATCTACTCACAAACAGAAATGTCATGAAATATTTCTTCAAAACTGACAACAACAGTATTTATGGGAGTTTTTATGTATAAATCTGTGGGTTCTTGAATAGAATATATTCTTATTAGACAATGACATTCAAACACAAGATATGGAATTCAGAAGAAATCTAATATTATTTGAATATGTATATTAGAATTAGAAAAAATATAAGTTTAAAATAACATGAGTTAAAATTTAATATTTTGAATTTTAATAAAAGTACTAAAATTTTGTTGTCTGAAACAATAAAACAAAAGCTAAAAACATACTATATATTTTTTCCTGAACCAATTTGCTTTTTACAATTAAAACTATCCCACCATAGTAGATGTTTTAAATACACAGACCTGTTTAATATAAAGTAAGTTAAGTCAATTTTACAAGATTTTTACGCTTTAATATTACATTGATAAGAAATGAGTTATGTTAAGCTTAAAATTTTATGATTGATCATGAAACTGTGAAAGATAATTGCAAAACTGATCTGAAAATGATATGTAAATGCTTGTAGTTTGTGAAATATAATATTATTTCAAGTAAACTGAATCAACCAATGTGATTCCATGAATATAATTCACACTATCTGTCAAGGACATCTAGAGAAGGGAAAGGCAACCCACTCTAAGATTCTTGCATGGAGAATCCAATGGACAGAAGAGCCTGGTAGGCTGCAGTCCATGGGATTGCAAAGAGTTGGACATGACTGAATGAAAAAGTGTTGCATTCAATATGCCAGCAAACTTGCAAAACTCAGCAGTGGCCACAGGACTGGAAGAGGTCAGTTTTCATTCCAATCCCAAAGAAAGGCAATGCCAAAGAATGCTCAAACTACCGCACAATTGTATTCATCTCGCACGCTAGTAAAGTAATGTTCAAAATTCTCCAAGCCAAGCTTCAGCAATACGTGAACCATGAACTTCCAGATGTTCAAGCTGGTTTTAGAAAAGGCAAAGGATTCAGAGATCAAGTTGCTAACATCTGCTGGATCATCAAGAAAGCAAGAGAGTTCCAGAAAAATATCTGTTTCTGCTTTATTGACTATGCCAAAGCCTTTGACTGTGTGGATCACAGTAAACTATGGAAAATTCTGAAAGATATGGGAATAACAGACAACCTGACTTGCCTGTTGAGAAACCTGTATGCTGGTCAGGAAGCAACAGTTAGAACTGGACATGGAACAACAGACTGGTTCCAAATAGTAAAAGAAGTATATTAAGTCTGTATATTGCCACGGTGCTTATTTAACTTATATGTAGAGTACATTATGAGAAACACTGGGTTGGAAACAGCACAGGCTGGAATCAAGATTGCCTGGAGAAATATCAATAACCTCAGATATGCAAATGATACCACCCTTATGGCAGAAAGTGAAGAAGAATTAAAGAGCTTCTTGAGGAAAGTGAAAAGGAGAGTGGAAAAGTTGGCTTAAAGCTCAAGATTCAGAAAAGTAATATCATGGCATCCGGTCCCATCACTTCATGGCAAATAGATGGGGAAACAGTAGAAATAGTGTCACATTTTATTTTGGGGGGCTCCAAAATCACTGCAGATGTGACTGCAGCCATGAAATTAAAAGACGCTTACTCCTTGGAAGGAAAGTTATGACCAGCCTGAACAGCATATTAAAAAGCAGGGATATTAATTTGTCAACAAAGATTTGTCTAGTCAAGGCTATGGTTTTTACAGTGAGAGTTGAACTATAAAGAAAGCTGAGTGCCGAAGAATTGATGCTTTTGAACTATGGTGTTGGAGAAGACTCTTGAGCGTCCCTTAGAGTGGAAGGAGTCAGGAGATCAGTCCTGGGTGTTCATTGAAGGGACTGATGTTGAAGCTGAACCTTTGGCCACCTGAGGTGGAGATCTGACTCATTTGAAAAGACTGATGCTGGGAAAAATTGGGGGCAGGAGGAGAAGGAGACAACAGAGGATAAGATGATTGGATGGCATCATCAACTCAATGGACATGAGTTTGGGTGGACTCCAGGTGTTGTTGATGGACAGGGAGACTTGGCATGCTGTGGTTCTTGGGGTCGCAAAGAGTCAGACATGACTGAGCGGCTCAACTAAACTGAACTGAATGACTTATACATACGTACATCAAAGGCATACTTTGCTAAGTACGTCAATAATCGAATGAAATGAATAATATTCAGATGAAACTAGTAAGAGATAATGGGTATTCATTGAGGCATGCCTCTCAATCCTTATCTATATATTTATTTTTACAAATAAGAATCTCTTCCTTTACCCCTTTGAAGAAGAGATATTTAGAAAACACATTAAATATAACTTCTTAATGATAAGAGGTATGAGGAATTTTAAGGTCTTATGACATGGAATTTCTAAATGTAACAGTCACTTTTTCAGATGTTTTTGGACACTATTTTCTTTACTTAAAAAAAGTATCATTTCATAATTTAAATGAAATACATAGACCTTAAGCTTTTATTGTGATGCCTTGACAAATGTATTTACCCACATAACCCATACTGAAGTCAAGATTATTAATGGAACAACTCCATCACATCAGAGAGTTTCCTTGTACCCCTTTGAAAGTTCCACACACAACTGAATCCACAGCTGTGATTTTGAGAAGTATAATTAGTTTTATTTCTGCCTGAACTTCAGGAAAAAAAGAATTATATAATATGTGTCCTTTCATATCAGACTCAAAATAGCATCTCTATTGGTAGACCAAAGTAACATTTGAAAAATTCATTCATTCTGTTTAACATTTATCATTTTTTATTGTTAAGTAGTACTCTATTGTATGGATATAATACAATTCCTATATCTACTGTCAGGTGAATATTTATTTGGGTTCTTTCTATTTTTATTAATAATGTTACCTAAAATATTTTACACAAGATATTTTATTAATACATATTTTTATTTATCTTCAGTAAGATGTAGAGTGAAGGACTGCATCAGAAGAGTACATTTAACCTTAGAGAATAAAGCCAAACTGTTTTTCCTAAAGTTGGGTTTTACATTTTTATTCCAAGTTTATATTTATATTCCAAACTATTAAAAAATTATTTGCCAGTACTGGATACTTGATCATGAGAAGCCTGGAAAAATATTAAATATCCTCTATTTGTATACATGTAAAAAATGTCCTTTATAGATTTCATTTGATTATATTTATTTAGGGAAAATTTGTAGAGCCTAAAGTTAGCCATTTGAGAGAGTACAATTCAGTAGTCTTTTAGTACCTTCATAATATTCTGCTATCACCATCTCTGTCAAGTTTCATAACATTTTTACCACCCCACAACAAAATATTGTGCTCATTAAGCAGACATTACCCATTACCAGGTTTTCCCAGGTGGTTCAGTGGTAAAGAATCTGCCTACATGCAGGAGACACAGAAGACATGGATTTGATCCCTGTGTCAGGAAGATCTCCTGGAATGGGAAATGGCAACCCATTCGAGTATTTTTGCCTGGGAAATTCTCTGGACAGAGGAGCCTGGGGCTACAGTCCATAGCGTTACACGGAGTCAGACATGACTGAGTGCTGAGTTGCACACATGCACATATCCATTCCCAACTCACCTCAGTTACTGATAATCACCTGTTTTCTATTTCTATGGTTTTCCACCTCTGGATATTTCATGTAATATAGTCATACAAAATGTGACTTTCTGTGTCTTTTATTTAGCATAAAACAGTTCCACAGATTATTCATGCTGTGGCATATATATACTTCACTATTTTTATGGTTGAATAGTATTCCATTGTGTAGATATCCCACTGGGCTTCCCTGGTTGCTCAATGGTAAAGAATCTGCCTACCAGTTCAGGAGACTTGGGTTTGATCCCTGAGTCAGGAAAATCCCCTGGAGAAGGAAATGGCTGCCCCCTCTAGTACTCTTGCCTGAGAAATCTCATGACAGAGGATCCTGGAGGGCTACAGTTCATGGGGTCAAAAAAGAGGTGGAGATGACTTAGCAACTAAACAAAAAACAAAACATATCACCATTTGTTTTTCTATTTATTTTTGGATATTTCCTTCTATCTTTTGGCTATTGTGCATGGTAGAACTACAAGTATTTCTGTATAGTATTTGTTTGAGCACCAGTTTTTAATGGTTTATTAACTTAAAAATTGCTGGGTCACAGAGTAGGGAGGCACTTTACATTGGTCACCGGCTTTTTTTTTTTTAATGTTTATTTCCAGCTGAATTTCATTTTTTTAATTAGTCAACCTTTGCTTATGTAATTTATAGAACTCAAAAGAAATTGACCATTTTTCCTTGTAAAACAGGGAGTCCTAATTAGCTTTGGCCAAGTAGGATAATCAGGCTTTTCCTGCAAGTGACTTGTTCAAAAATCTCAGTTTAAATCAATGATAAACCCATCAAAAAAGAAATAACCCCTGGGGACTATTTTAGCTAGTAAATGGCCATGTGGTCTAAAGTTAACCAAGCCTGAGAAAGAATGAGCTTTAATCCAAACCTTGTTCAGAAGGCTCTCACCGTTGTTCTGGATGTGAAAGGAAATAGGTGTTACCATGAAGGAGGCCACAATGCCATCATAGATGTGGGGGGAGGCAAATGGAAAAAACTGACAAAGTCTTGATAACACTATAAAAATAACACTACAGATGACCCTCAAGGTGAACTTCCAGTCATGTGAAACAAATTGCATTAGTTAGGTTATTTGACTTAGGTTTTTACAACTGCCTTTTCATACTGCTCATGGGGTTCTCAAGGAAAGAATACTGAAGGGGTTTGCCATTCCCTTCTTTGGATATTTTCCAGTAGTAATGTATGGATGTGAGAGTTCGACTATATAGAAAGCCAAGTGCCAAAGAACTGATGCTTTTGGACTGTGGTGTTGGAGAGGACTCTTGAGAGTCCCTGGTTTGACTGCAAGGAGTCGAACCAGTCCCAATCCTAAAGGAAATCAGTTCTGAATATTCATTGGAAGGAATGATGCTGAAATTGAAACTCTAATACTTTGGCTGCTTAATGTGAAGAACTGACTCATTCGAAAATACCCTGATGCTGGGAAAGATTGAAGGCAGAAGGAGAAGGGGATGACAGAGGATAAGATGGTTGGATAGCATCACTGACTTAATGAACATGAGTTTGAGCAAACTCTGGGAGTTGGTGATGGGCAGGGAAGCCTGGCGTGCTGCAGTCCATGGGGTTGCAAAGAGTCAGATACAACTGAGTGACTGAACTGCACTGAAGTTTACAACTTGAAGTGGGAAGCATCTGTTTAGCAGCTCCATTTAATTGGAGCATATACTCTTCCACTTGGAAGAGAGTCATTTGCATTTGTCATCCTGGATTCATTTATATTTACCCTTTTATATTTTCTGTGTGGCTCCTGAAGGAATTTGAGTTAACAAACTCTGATCCAAAGATTTTGAAAGACATTATTTTTCAATTAATCCTCTCAAATGATGTTGTATGTGCGTGAGGGGCTAGACTGCTTTTGATTACATACCCTCTGATATACATACCTAGAAAGAAGACAAATGATGGTTTGAGTTAAGGAAATAAATCCACTGTAATGATTTTGTAGTTTAGTGTGTGTACATTACTGATTAAAAATTCCTCCTTCTTGGACTTCCCTGGTGGTCCAGTAATTAAGAATCTGCATGCCAATGCAGGGGACACAGGTTCGATCTTAGTCCTGGAAAAGTTCACAGGCCACAGGGCAACTAAGCCCATGTGCAACAACTACAGAGCCCACAAGCCTTTTCTTCACAACAAGAGAAACCACTGCAATGAGAAGCCCATGCACCACAACTAGCAAAAGCCCACACACATCAATGAAGACCAGGCACAGTCAAAAATCAATCAATAAAAAAGTGTCCTTCTCCTTATATATCTTACAGCACCATGGATTTCTTCAGAAATATATTTGAAAACTATGTGAAATATGAACAAATTATTTCAGGCCAAGCATATATTTGGCCTATTATAGCATTTAAATTCTATTACAACATACTAAAATTTGGTTTTGAACTATCTGTAGAAGGCTTATTTTTAAATAATTAAGATAAAATGGCCTGGAGAAGGCAATGGCACCCCATTCCAGTACTGTTGCCTGGCAAATCCCATGGACAGAGGAGCCTGGTGGCCTGCAGTCCATGGAGTCACTAAGAGTCAGACACGACTGAGCGACTTCCCTTTCACTTTTCACTTTCTTGCTTTGGAGAAGGAAATGGAAACCCACTCCAGTGTTCTTGCCTGGAGAATTCCATTGATGAAGGATCCTGGTGGGCTGCCATCTATGGGGTCACACAGAGTCAGATACAACTGAAGTGACTTAGCAGCTTAGCAAGATAAAACGGCCAAGAAATTTCCTCTGCATAAGTTAAAAGAATGGCATTTGTTGTAACACCATGAAGTCTAGGGCTTTCCTGGTGGCTCAGATGGTAAAAAGCCTGCCCACAATATGAGAAACCCTGAGTTGGAAAGATCCCCTGTAGAAGGAAATGGCAACCCACTCCAATATTCTTGTCTGGAAAATTCCATGGATGGAGAAGCCTGGTGAGCTATACCCTGCAGAGTTGCAAAGAGTCAGACATGAATGAATACATACACACACTGATGATAAACCTGAAACTTCATGGCAAATAGATTGGGAAAAATTGGAAACAGTGACAGATTTTATTTTCTTGGTCTTCAAAATCACTGAGGATTGTGACTGCAGCCATGAAATTCAAAGGCACTTGCTCCTTGGAAGAAAAGCTATGTCAAACCTAGACAGTGTACTAAAAGCAGAGACATCACTTTGCCGACAAAGGTCTGTCTAGTCAAAGCTATGGTTTTTCCAGTAGTCATCTACTGAGTGCCGAAGAATTGATGCTTCTGTATTGGTTTTGCCATACATCAACATGAACTGTGACCCTGGAAAAGACTCTTGAGAGGCCCTTGGGCTGCAAGGAGATCAAACAAATCAATCCTCAAGAAAATCAACACTGAATATTCATTGAAAAGACTGATGCTGAAGCTCCAACATTTTGGCCACCTGATACAAAGAGCTAACTTATTACAAAAGGCCCTGATGCTGGGAAAGATTGAAGGCAGGGAGGAGAAGGGGGTGACAGAGGGTGAGATGATTGGGTTGGCATCACTGACTCAATGGACATGAGTTTAAACAAACTCCGGGAGATGGTGAATGACAGGGAAGTATGGAGTACTGCAGTACATGGTGTTGCAAAATGCCAGGCATGACTTAGTGACTCAACAACAATTATAAATAGGAAGAAGTGCCGGAAATGCTTTAGTTGATTTTTCTTCTTATTTTCCATGCCACTTTGACACGTATATGTGTACCATTTCATTTTAGTCTGACCAACAAATCTCTGAATGCCAAGTGGAGTATAAAGACTGTTGTCTCTGAATCTATTCTTTTGGTGACTTAGGTCTGGTTTGAGTTCCTGTCTTCTTAGAAGCTTCATTGGAAACAATAGGCAAACAGAAATATAAAAAGAGGTAAAGAGACATGAAATAAGAAAAAATAGAATGTTACAGAGTCATCTCTATCACTTCTTTTTTTCCTTTATTTTTATAAATGAAGCTTAAAAGTATATTTCATTTCTCAGAAAAATAAATTAAGAGTATAAATAAGAAAAAATGAGTTAACTATAATAGTGAGAGGAGCTATAAACACTAGGTTGATTTTGAGGAACAAGAAAATAAAAGGATTTAGGTATTTTGTTTTGGACATAAACAGAAAAAGATTTTTTAAGAAGTAAAAAAAAAAAATAAAATGTTTAGGGGAGAGGAAATGGGTAATAGCAAGTTAAACTACTTACAATGATTCTACTTTTATCATATTATTTTTCCTTTTAGAATATGAATTTTTATGTAGATTTCAAAGTGTATTTGGATTGGTCTAGTTTCCTGATGCACAAACTATGATCCGAGTCAAAATTGACCCGCATCTATTCATACAAACAGTTTTATTATAAAAACTGTTTCTTTGTCCATGTGTAGTTGTACATATGTGTGTGTGTAAAACCTATGACTACGATCATGTTAAATCTAGGTAGTTTAAATCTGTACACCTGGGTAGTTCTTTCAAAATCTGAATGACCTAGAGATGCTAAAATATTATCATCTGGGACTTTACATAAAAAAAAAAAGCTTGCCAACTCTTGTAGCTCTAAATTATTCACTTATGAATGCCACTATGCCAGTCCTTTTTAAACTATTTTACACCACAAAATGTTATACATGTGTATGGTTTGAGTTGATGAGGCTAGTTGAAATAGTAATAGGTGATGTTCTATCATCTAAAAATAGTTTAAAAATATTTTCAAATTATATTTGAAAGTTTATGAGTTATATTTGTTGCTTTGAAAGAAAGTATAATTTAAATCCCAAAAGCAATATCACATTTTTGAATGTGTTTTTTTATACAGACTGATTACAGATTCAAAATATTTTGTCTTAGAATAATGTTGATAGATACTTTAAAAACAAGGGCAAGAAATATGCTGTCAAGTGTGTTTTTTAATAAATTCCAGCATGACATCAGCAAGATCTACATAAATTAGTTACTAAAAATAGTATATAAGCAAAATTTATTAATATTAAATATCTGTATTTAAATGAGAGACTTTTTCAGTTTCATTTTAAATTTGTTTAAAATATAATAATATTTAATATCAATAATCTATTAAAATTTTGTATATATAGATGTATCAAAAAATGTTTTTCACTTTTAAACAGCTTATTCAAATTATTTGAAAGTTTTCCTTTTCATATATAAGATGTTGCTTTAATTTCCTTAAATTAGTTTAATATGCAATATGTTTCTTTTTCAAAAGATGCTATAGAGAATCTGTCTTTTCATTCATGTTATTTGTATTTGGAAAAATTCTTTATATTCATATTATTTAAACTAAAATATAAATCACAAGTTTACTAAGCCTAAAGATGTCATGTTTTTTACTATCATAAATAATTTAGAACTAACACATATTTAAGATCATCTTAAAT
>SJYV01022674.1:69505-82396 GCA_006410875.1 Neotragus pygmaeus
TTTCCTTCTCCAAGGCATGGAAGTAAAAAGTGAAAGTAAAGTTGCTCAGTTGTGTCTGACTCTTAGTGACCCTATGGACTGCAGCCCACTAGGCTCCTCTGTCCATGGGGTTTTCCGGGCAAGAGTACTGGAGTGGGGTGCTATTGCCTTCTCCACACTAAAGCACTAGAAGAAAATATAAGCAAACTGTCTTATGAAGTGATAAAGTCTGAAAATAATTGATATCTGTGCTGTGCTTAGTTGCTCAGTTGTGTCCAACTGTTTGCAACCCCATGAACTGTAACCTGCCAAGCTCCTCTGTCCATGTGGATTTTCCAGGCAAGAATACTGGAGTGGGTTGCCATGCCCTACTTCAAGAGATCTTCCAAATGCAGGGATTGAACCCAGATCTCCTACATTTAGGCATAGTCTTACTGTTTGTCACCAGGGAAGACCGATTGATATCTAGATGTCTAAAATGTAATACAAAAATTACTACTTGTTGACCAGTAAATAGCAAGCATACAGAACAATGGTACATAAATACATAAATAAATAAATAAGAAAAGGACACTTCAAGACTAAAACAATATACACATCTTTATTGCCTAAAAAGGAACAAAATTCAAAGCTGTAAGTAGAATTTGTGGGTCTGTTGAGCTCTGAAGGAGTGTGTTAGTTGCTCAATTGTGTCCAACTCTTTGTGACTCTATGGATTGGAGACCACTAGGCTCCTCCTCCATAGGATTTCCCAGGAATTTTGGAGTGGGTTGCCATGCTCTAGGTGCTAATAAAAACAGTAGCACAATGGCACAAAATACTCAAAAAATACTCAGATCATCAGCCTGAAGTGCTTAATGTGAGAGGAGAGCCTGAAGCCAGTTTCAGACTTTAAAATCACCAGGTCAGGTGAGGTTTCTCTATCTTAAAATCCTGCTAAAAAGTGAAAGCTTTTCACTTTAAGTCTGATATGATAGCTTTAGAGTAAGATGCAAGCCTCTGAATGGTAGGGGATGAGAAGCTTTGCAAGCAGAAGCTGATCCAATTCACCCACTGGACACCTGGATGAATTTCTAGCCCAAATGCCACTACAAAGCAGTAGCAACAGCCTGTGTATACCACACCTGGCTCAGGACAGAGGCTTTGAACCAGGCAGAGGCAACACAAACCTGTAAAAATGTGAAAATACATGTATACATAGAAAAACAAAATAGCAAAAACAAAAACAAAAAGTTCCTTCCAACCTTCTTAAAAAGTGGCACAAAGCCAAATTTCCAACATATAAAAATTCTAATATCTATAGTGTTAAAAAAGATAAGATTTCTCACAAAAGATCAGAAGATGACTTTTAACATTCAATGTAAAAGGTAAGGCCAGTTACATTCTAATCACCTAGATGACCTATATTCCATAATTGTCAATATTTGCCATCTTAGTTTATGTTGTATATATATGCATATATAATATGCACATATACATATGTATAATACATATGTGCCTGTATTAAGTCACTTCAGTCGTGTCCAACTCTTTTCAACCCCATGGATCATAAGCCGTCAGGTTCCTTTGTCCATGGGATTTTCCAAACAAGAATACTGGAGTGTGTTGTCATGACCTTCTCCAAGGGATCTTCCTGACCCAAGGATCAAACCTGCCTCTCTTAGGTCTCTTGCACTGTCAGGTGGGTTCTTAACCACTAGTGCCAAGTGAGAAGCCCTTCACACACACACACACACACACACACACACACACACATTAGAGATACCAAGGGAACATTTCACTCAAAAATGGGCACAATAAAGGGCAGAAATGATGTGGACCTAATGGAAGCAGATGATATTAAAAAGTGATAGAAAGGATACACAGCAGAACTGTACAAAAAGAACATTAAAGACCCAGATAACCATGATGGTGTGATCACTACCTAGAGCCAAATATCTTACAGTGTGAAGTCAAGTGGGCCTTAGGAAACAGGATTATGAAGAAAGCTGGTGGAGGTGATGGAATTCTATCCAAGCTATTGCAAATCTTAAAAAATGATGCTGTGAAAGTGCTGCACTCAATATGCCAGCTAATATGGCAAACTCTGCAGTGGCCACAGGATTGGAAAAGTTCAGTTTTGATTCCAGTCTCAAAGAAGAAAATGCCAAAGAAGGCTTAAACTACCATACAACTGCACTCATTTCACATGGTAGCAAATTAATGCCTAAAATTGTCCAAGCTAGGCTTCAACAGTACATGAACCAAGAACTTTCAGATGTTCAAGCTGGATTTAGAAAAGGCAGAGGAACCAGAGATCAAATTGCCAACAGCCATTGGAACATAGAAAAAGCAAGAGAATTCCAGAAAAACATCTACTTCTGCTTCCTTGACTACACTTAAGCCTTTCACTGTGTNTTTCAGATGTTCAAGCTGGATTTAGAAAAGGCAGAGGAACCAGAGATCAAATTGCCAACAGCCATTGGAACATAGAAAAAGCAAGAGAATTCCAGAAAAACATCTACTTCTGCTTCCTTGACTACACTTAAGCCTTTCACTGTGTGGATCATGACAAATTGTGGAAAATTCTGAAAGAGATGGGAATACCAGACCAATTACCTGCCTCCTTAGAAACCAGTATGCAGGTCAAGAAGCAACAGTTACACCTAGACATGGAACTACAGACTGATTCAAAATTGGGAAAGGAGTATGTCAAGGCTGTATGAATGAGTGAACAGCAGCAATATACACACACAGACAAGTGTGATTTAACATGTGTTTGTATGTGTGGTACTTGTGCAAAAATGCAGATATATTTGGGGAAAATATTTATAGGCAAAATGACCCGAAATACTTTAACATGCATATCATAAAGTGCTTCCAAGGTAGTGCTAATGGTAAAAAATTCACCTGCTAATGCAGGAGACCAAGAAGACACAGGTTCAGTTCCTGGGTAGAGAAGATTCCCTGGAGTAGGAAATGGCAATTCTCCATTATTCTCACCTGGAAACTTGTATGGACAGAGGAGTCTGGTGGGCTATAGTCAGTGGGGCTGCAGAGAGTTGGCCATGACTCAGTGACAGCACTGTAATACAGTGTGCATATCATAACGTCAACAAATTTTTCATATAATATCAGTAGCTTTATGAAATCTAAATGCCAACTATTCAATTATATTTAAATTCCTCAAATTGATGTTTTAAATAAAAAAAATACAATCAAGCTTCCCACTTTGCTATAGATATTTGTCAATCTAATTCCTTTTAATGGAAGCATGGGTCCTTCCCCATATTTTCCATATAACATTAACTTTTTGAGAAAACCAGACAAATCTCTTGCAAAACGTTCTATCTTCTAAATGTTATATAGACTGAAATTCATGCATAAATACTTAACTGTTGTTGTTCAGTTGCTAAGTCAAGTCCAAATCTTTGAGGCCTCATTGCCTGCAGCATGCCAGGCTTCTGTGTCCTTCACTATCTCTCAGTGTTTACTCAAACTCATGTCCATTGAGTTAGTGATGCCAATCCAATTATCTCAACCTCTGTTGTTGCCTTCTCCTCCTGCTCTCACTCTTTCCCAGCATCAGGATCTTTTCTAGTGAATAGACTTTTAGCCATCAGGTGGCCAAACTATTGGAGCTTCAGCTTCAGCATCAATCCTTCCAATTAATATTCAGGGTTGATTTCTTTTAAAATTGGCTGGTTTGATCTCTTTGTTGTCCAAGGGACTCTCAAGAGTCTTCTCCAACACCACAGTTGACAAGGATCAGTTCTTCAGAGTTTAGAGTTCTTTATGGTTCAAATCTCACATCTGTACATGACTACTGGAAAAACCACAGTTTTGCCTATGTGAACCTTTGCCAGCAAACTGATGTCTCTGCTTTTAAATATGCTGCCTTGGATTGTCACAATTTTTCTACCATGAAGCAAGCAACTTTNTATGGTTCAAATCTCACATCTGTACATGACTACTGGAAAAACCACAGTTTTGCCTATGTGAACCTTTGCCAGCAAACTGATGTCTCTGCTTTTAAATATGCTGCCTTGGATTGTCACAATTTTTCTACCATGAAGCAAGCAACTTTTAATTTCATGGCTTCAGTCATTGTCTATAGTGATTTTAAAACCCAAGAAGGTAAAATCTGTCGCCATTTCCACTTTTTTCCCATCTGTTTACTGTAAAGTGATGGGGCTAGATGCCATGATCTTAGTTTTTTGTATGTTGAACTTGACACTGGCATTTTCACCATTCTCTTTCACCATCATCAAAAGGCTCTTCAGTTCCTCTTCACCTTCTGTTATTAGAGTGGTATCATCTGCATATCTGAAGTTATTGATATTTCTCCTGGCAGTCTTGATTCTAGCTTGTGATTCATCCAGCCCGACATTTTCATGATGTACCCTGCATAGAAGTTAAATAAGAAGTGTGAGAATATACAGTCTTAATGTACTCCTTTCCCAATTTGGACCCAGTCCATTGTTCCATGTCAGATTCTAGTGGTTGCCTCTTGATCTGCATATAGGTTAATTAAGTTTTAATTAAACAGGTAAAATGTAGTACATTTTTCAATAATACTAAGTAATGCTATGTATTTTATGTTGAATCACATTAGAAGGCATATAAGTATGATTTACTCATAATTATTGACATTGTTTGATCTTGTATGCAATTTACATCTCATCTATAAGGTAATGAAGTGACATTATAGGAATAGCCTATTTCTCATCATATTATACATAATTTTTAGCACTCATTGATTCTCCTTGTACACATATACCACTAGAGTATATTATAAATATACTATCTGTTAATTTTATATCCCCTTCTACATTCAATATTTGGGATTCCTCTATAAAATAGAGGTTTCCTCATAAATTGTGGTGATAATTTTTTTTTTCATAAAATGGAAACACTGTATGTCAAATGCTTTTTCTCTTATAGTTGTCTTCATGTTTTCATTGGAAGGCCATGGATTGCCTTAATTTTCTGTTCCTCTAATAACTGTACATTTACTTTTTTGAAAGCATTACCTACCTTCTAGTACCAACAATTATTATTTTTTTCTGTAATATAGGAAACTATACAACTTTAATGATGAAAAAGAGCACCATATTTGCTATGGGTAGTCCTGCATTTCCCATGTTTCTTAAGTAACTATCTTGTTTGATAGCACACAAAGAGCAAGTATGAAAAATATACATTTACATAATTCTAAAGACTTATTGAGAATTTTATGTTGGATTTGGATAACAAATTGTAGACACAGCTGCAGTAGCAGGATATGCATATGCCTGTTGTTTCATAACATTGTGCATATTTGGAATGTTACTTCTATATTATTGAGTGGGATTAAAATCATTCTGGAAAGTGCCCATTGGACCAGAAAATTGGACCTATTTTCAGGGGAAAAGTTTGTTATATAGTCATCTAAAATGGAAACATATAAAATTGTNACCATTTAATTAACTATATATGCCCCATATTTGATTGTTTATTTGTTGGGGAAGCAATACTTAGATTAATATTAATTAAATATAATAAATGTATTATTATATAATTATTTTATAAAATTTATCTTTTCAGTTTTCATAGCAGCAAAAGCTTCTTTTTTGGTATGATAATTATTTTCACAAAATTTAAGAACTAAAAATGGACTCAAATGTACAATTTGTATTTTTAAAAAATTAAAATTAAAGTAAGTGTATAATTCAAATATTGTTTTTTAAAAATAATTATTTTCAAATAGCAACAGTTATTTACTAAAATTAAAAGAAAATAATGCTTAACATTCTGAAGGATAAAAATATTGTTATTAATTTAAATTTTTGAAAAATAAAGTAACATTAAATTTCCATGTAAAATAAAACTCCTCAAAATGCTCATGGTCAATTTTCATTTTGTTACTGATGTAATGAATTGATATGTTATACATGTATTTCATCTAGGCCTATATATACACATTTATAGTAATAAGAGAGATTGTCTAATATTTCAATATGTTTTTCAATTGTTCTGAATAGCATGTAATTCTGGAATATCCCTTGAACCACAAGTTGAAACAAAAGTGAAAAAAGTATAAAAGGTCTCTCAGTGCTACGGGGAAATGATACTTGGTTTATGTAGGTATCTATTGCATTCACGCTGAGAGGAAGAATTTGACAAGCTAATTAATTTGTCTTTTCTCTTACCTAAATGCTTCTGCTACTCAAATCATCTCCACACTCTGTCACAGCGCATTTTGTAGTGTCGGCAGCAGCACGATCCACACATATTCTCAATACTCAGAAATCCATTATTTAAAGGACACATATAACTGATGCAAAAGACACTGCTCATGGAACAGACATTTAGGATTGTGATCATCCTGTGTAAACCCTGAGGATTGGATCCAAAGTGACAGAGATGCCTGGATGTACTTTATATATTAATTAATAATAATAAAATTAATTTTCTATGCGTTTATGAACTGTAGGTTTTCTAATGAACTGGCTAAGATCAGAGGCCTCTTCTGCCTCAGTTTAAGAGAGATACAGATTGAAGTATATATGTATGTATACCTTAAAAGCACATAACAAATTAAATATACATGTGTTTTAAATGTAGAAAATTTCTGGATTACTTCTTGCAAGTGGTAAAATTTGAGCTGAATTTTAAAGGGTGAGTAATTAAGTATCTGGGCTTCCCTGGTGGCTCAGATGGTAAAGAATCCACCTGCAATGCTGGAGACCTGGGTTTGATCCCTGGGTTGGGAAGATCCCCTGGAGGAGAGTATGGCAACCCACTCCAGTATTCTTGCTTGGAGAATCCCCGTGGACAAAGGTGAGCTAGAGTCCACGGGGTCACAAAAAGTTGGACACGACTGAGTGACAAAACACAGCACACACAGTTAAGTGTCTATAGAAGCATACAAGAACCTAGGCATCAGAGCATAAGTGAAATTCTGACTATACAATTAAATAGGACTTTAAAATATATAGTAATAAACTCAAACTTTGATTTTTAAGGTTAATAGTTGTTTTATTATTTTTAGTGGTAAAAGAGCAGTTGTTTTCAGAAGGATGATTATCAGCATATAAGATTGGAGCAAAGAAAATCTAGACTCATGAGAAAAGTTAAGCTGCCTTTGCAAAAGTTGTGAGGAGAAAGGTAGATGTGAACTAAAGCAATATTAGAAGTGTTGGAGAAGAGGGCAGTGCTTGAAATGATACACATATAGGAAGCAATACACATATAGCTTCGACTATCTCTTCCATTGATTATGTTTTCAGAGCTACATCAAACTGTTTACTTAGATATCAATATTATAGTAAATTAAACTTTAAATTTATATAGGAGATTTATAGATGCTTTGAATTGCATTATATACAACTATATAATTACCAACGTAACTTTCTGAGAGAATATTATGCCTTAGAATATAGATACTCAAAATCAGTTATTTAAAGACAGGAAAACAAAACTTCAGTTCACCTTATGCATTTTAAAAACAATCACTCTGAATTATCAGACAAATGAATAGATTAACCCAAGACTCTTCAGACAGTTAACACTGGAGTGGTGGCTAAATTCTGTTTACCAGTGCTCTATTCAACTTAAAGTTATATTTTCTCTAAATAGTACCAATGTTAGAAATATTTTTGTAGTCATCGAGTATTTAATACATTGCATGTATTAGACATGTAAAATATACAATATTTACTCATTTTCTAATATATTACCATACAATATGTAAGATGCAAGTTATTCTAAAGTATATTCATCTTGGTAAAATATTACAAGGAAAAATAACATGAGCTAAAAGAATCCATGATAAGCTAAAGTAGCTAAAACCAACCGGATAAGCAGTTCCTTTCAGGTAACTGAGACAGGCAGTGAATGAAAACCAGAGCAAAAAATCTGAAGAAAGAGAAATATCCTAATACCCAGAGAAGATGCTGTTATAAGGCTGGCAGAGATATGGTTCTTTAAAAAGTACATTTGTGAAAACAAATGCTGCCTTATAAAGCGGAATATGTATATTTCTCAAGAAAACACAGACATAATTTTAAAACACACAGTTTTCTTTCACAATTTTCCAGGTCAAAAATATTTTTTAAAAAATGTAAAATGAAAATAACATCAACTTCTGCTGGATTTTCACCACAGTTAAACTAAAGCTAAGAAATTTATCCACAGCATGCAAATTTATATAACAGTCATAGAATGTGGATATTTTTCAAAACAGATATTGTATCCACAGTCATTTAAACTGAACCAAACATTAATGAGCAAATCTCTACTGATGAGCAAAGAATATACAAACTTGGTTTTTGTGATTTTGATGATGAGGATAATAACAATTGTTAGTAAAGCTATTATACAGTGTCCAAGGTTTTATCACTTAGTTCAGATACTCTATAGGAGAAGTAAGTTAAAATGAATATATCTATATGACTCAAAAACTGAACGGATAAAACAAAGCCCTGAAAATCAAAGATATGTTTGAAAACTTTGTACTATCAACTATATTTACATAATTTCTGGGATTTTTATGAATGGTAACATTATAACTACTCTACCAGTATACTCTACAAGTAAATAATGTTTTAAGAACTACAAAAGTTAGATGATAAGTGACAATCCCTGCCTTGCCTTAAAAACTAGGAAACACTACCTGAGCTTTATCATGTTAAAAAGAGATTTTTGTTTTCCAATTTTTAATATAAAATTAATATATAAATATAACAATATAGTTACTTGTTATTTTATAAATATATACAATATAAAATTAATATTCTGCCTATAAAGGCAGAATAGGGACTCAAAAGGAGTGCGTGCTAAGTCGCCTCAGTTGTGTCTGATTCTGTGTAAACCTGTTGACTGTAGCCAGCCAGGCTCATCTGTCCATAGGATTCTCCAGGCAAGAATACTGGAGTAGGTAGCTATGCCCTTCTCCAGATCTTCCCAATTCAGGATTGAATCAGTGTCTCTCATGTCTCCTGCATTGGCAGGTGGGTTCTTTACGTTGGCAGATGAGTTCTTTACACTACATTGACAGTGTTCTTTACCACTACATTGGCAGCACCACTAGGGAAGTCCCTTCAAGGGGATTACTAACAAACTAGTTCTTCAGTAGACTTACATTTCTCACTAGTATTGACTTTTTTAATTTATACATGAAAAACTTGTGTTTGTTTATGGCACAACGACTAATAATAAAATCATCTTTAAAAAGACACAAATGCCCACGGGGTTAGCAAGTCTTTTTTTCATTATGTATGGAACACACTGTGAAAGTTTATATACTATTACACCATCAGAACAGGAAGGACCTTCAATACCAACTAGGCCAATTATCTCATTAATTTAGGCATCTGTGGGCTTGAGAGAGGGCCAGTGTCTTGCTTGAGGTAACAGTACTGATAATAGTGGCCAAGCTAGAATGGGGGTCTTGTATTCCCAGTGTCAACAGTCCCTTTGCAAGTGTTTCTTAATGAATTTTCCTGCCTCCAATCATGCCCACAACCGATCCATTTTCCACACTGCTGCCAAAATGATCCTTCATAAGCACAAATCTGACCAGCTTATTCCCCTGCTTAAAAGCTTTTAATTGGCCCTATCACTCACTGGACAAAGTTCAAATTTCTTAGCATCTACTACAAGGTTTTGACATATGCTTGATTTTCTGGGTTCTTTGATCACCAATTCTTAAAATCTAAAGCCTTAGTCATCTGCAAGTATTTCTGCAAAATAAATAATGTTTTCTCAAGTTCTGTATCCAGAAATTCTGGAATTTCAAATGGCTGTATCTTTATTGTCTTTTTTGATTATCTCATAGCAATCTACATTAGCAGGTTTTTATTTTTTATTTTGTAAAAGAGAAGATTTTTACCTAACCTAGAAGTACACCTGGTCATTGACTTATTTAAAATGACAGCCTTAACAATTTATTCCTTAAGGTTTTCACCTAGATAACCATGATCAAAAACAAAAACAAATCCAAGATATAATGACTTATTATACTAGGAGACAAATTTGACAAAATCAGCCTCAGCAATTTAATGAATATTTACAGTAGAAATGTAATATTGGAGATTACTAAAATTCACATTTTTATCTATTTTTTTTTAGGCAATGAAAGTGTGTATTATAATTTTTTTAAAGAGCAAGAATAAAATACTAAGATAAAGAACTTCAAGTTTCTTTTAAGGAACTATGCACAAATTTATGTTCTGTACAAAATTTGATCTCTAAATGAAATCACTGTGTAATCTTTTATTTTTCAATTTTTAAAAATCTAAAAAAAATGTGAAAAGCCTTCCTCAGGATGCTTGGGGCTGGTGCACTGGGATGACCCAGAGGGATGCTACAGGGAGGGAAGAGATAGGGGGGTTCAGGATGGGGAACATGTGTATACCTGTGGCAGATTCATGTTGATATATGGCAAAACCAATACAATATTGTAAAGTAATTAACTTCCAATTAAAATAAATAAATTTATATTTTAAAAAGAAAATATATTAAATAAATGTAATATATATGAAATCTCTTCAGTACACTATCCCTTATTGGTAATATAGTTTCTCTTTTTGCAAGCACTTAGTTATTATAGGAAAAGAAAAATCATATGTCACCTTAAGGAGGTTATTTTTTTTTAAAGAATTTAAAAGATAGGATAAATTATCATAAGAAGACAATTGATCTGAATGTGTTATGACCAGAGATAGAGTAACAACACTATGTTTTAAACAGGAATTTTTAGAAAACAAGTCAATGATATTAATATGAGATGATTTACATCATCATAAAAATAAACTAGACAAAGTATGTATTAAATATAGTTATATCAGCCTGATAATCATCTTATATGTTTGTGTGGAAATTTCTTTGTAAACAGTGGTATTTAAGGTTTAGTGATAAAACCTGTGAAAAGTGAAATGAAAAGCACTGATTTTTCCAAAACTTTATAAAGTAAAAAAGTAATATGTACGTGATTTTATTAAGTAACATACTAAATGATATATTTGAAATTAAAGTAATGCTACATATTTTTAAATGGATCTGTAAAGAATCAAACAGGTTATTTTGCTGACAAAAATAAATGTTTAAAATAGTTTTAGACTTGTAAATAAACCAAGTTTTATCACTTACAATATATTGTGCACTAAAACAGACAGTATGTTTTGTGGGTCCTTCATAGATTCACCATTTTTCATGTTCTATGCAGCTAACATATTTCTCAAATATATTTCAAACTGTCTTCTCATATATTATAAGTGTAATACTTGGCTTACTTACATGTCTAAAATTATTTTAAACATTTATTTTTGTCAGTAAAATAACCTGTTTGATTCTTTACAGATCCATTTAAAAATACTCCTTGGAAGAAAAGTTATGACCAACCTAGACGGCATATTCAAAAGTGGAGACATTACTTTGCCGACTAAGGTCCATCTAGTCAAGGCTATGGATCTTCCTGTAGTCATGTATGGATGTGAGAGTTGGACTGTGAAGAAAGATGAGTGCCAAAGAATTGATGCTTTTGAACTGTGGTGTTGGAGAAGACTCTTGAGAGCTCCTTGGACTGCAAGGAGATCCAATCAGTCCATTCTGAAGGAGATCAACCCTGGGATTTCTTTGGAAGAAATGATGTTAAAGCTAAAACTCCAGTACTTTGGCCACCTCATGTGAAGAGTTGATGCATTGGAAAAGACAGTATGCTGGGAGGGATTGGGGGCAGGAGGAGAAGGGAACGAGAGAAGATAAGATGGCTGGATGGCATCACTGACTCGACGGACATGAATCTGAGTGAACTCCGGGAGTTGGTGATGGACAGGGAGGCCTGGCATGCTGCGATTCATGGGGTCGCAAATAGTCGGACATGACTGAGCAACTGAACTGAATGCAATTATTATAACAATTAGTACGGTAAGATTCAGTAGATAAAGAATGCATTTATTAAATTCCTAAATAATCAGGATGAGGTAAATGTGTAAGTAAAGATCATATAAAACATTTAATATTGTCATCAAATCAGAGAAATTGTTAATAAAATTACTTCTTCAGTCCCATGATGAAGATTTAACTATTATATAAAAAAGAGTGAAATGAAAAGATGTTTAACATCACAAAGTATTACAGAAACATAAATCAAAACTAAAATGAGATATCACCTCACACTAGTAAGAATGGCCATTATGAAAAATATCTAGAAAAATTAAATGCTGGAGAGAGTGTGGAGAAAATTAATATTTTAAAAATTTTTTTAAAATAAATTTATAAATATATGAAAAATAAACAATATGAACTTAGTTGTTTTAGTAATTTAAGTGAAAATAAAATTTTATCTTTAAAAATCAGTATATAGGTCAATATTTTATCAAGAATTTAAAAATAGTTAAAATGGTGTCTTAGGATTACAACTTTTAACACATAAGGAAATTTACTGAATAAAATGAACATTTTCCAGTAAAATTTTTGGCTTTAAATTGTGAAAATTAGATTCACAAATATGGGAGTTTGGAATCTGCTTGGTATATAGTTCAGTACAGTTCAGTGGCTCAGTCGTGTCCGACTCTTTGCGACCCCATGAATCGCAGCACGCCACGCCTCCCTGTTCATTACCATCTCTCCGAGTTCACTCAGACTCGCGTCCATCAAGTCCATGATGCCATCCAGCCATCTCATCCTCAGTCGTCCCCTTCTCCTCCTGCCCCCAATCTCTCCCAGCATCAGAGTCTTTTCCAGTGAGTCAACTCTTCACATGAGGTGGCAAAAGTACTGGAGTTTCAGCTTTAGCATCATTTCTTCCAAAGAAATCCCAGGGTTGATCTCCTTCAGAATGGACTGATTGGATATCCTTGCAGTCCAAGGGCCTCTCAAGAGTCTTCTCCAACACCACAGTTCAAAAGCATCAATTCTTTGGCGCTCAGCCTTCTTCACAGTCCAACT
>SJYV01022674.1:83931-188602 GCA_006410875.1 Neotragus pygmaeus
GAGGTTATTGATATTTCTCCCGGCAATCTTGATTCCAGCTTGTGTTTCTTCCAGTCCAGCGTTTCTCGTGATGTACTCTGCATATAAGTTAAATAAGCAGAGTGACAATATACAGCCTTGATGTACTCCTTTTCCTATTTGAAACCAGTCTCTTGTTCATGTCCAGTTCTAACTGTTGCTTTCTCACCTGCATACAGATTTCTCAAGAGGCAGGTTAGGTGGTCTGGTATTCCCATCTCTTTCAGAATTTCCCACAATTTATTGTGTTCCAAACAGTCAAAGTCTTTGGCATAGTCAATAAAGCAGAAATAGATGTTTTTCTGGAACTCTCTTACTTTTTCCAAGATCCAGCAAATGTTGACAATTTGACCTCTGGTTCCTCTGCCTTTTCTAAAACCAACTTGAACATCAGGGAGTTCATGGTTCACGTATTGCTGAAGCCTGGCTTGGAGATTTTTGAGCATGACTTTACTAGCATGTGAGATGAATGCAATTGTGCGGTAGTTTGAGCATTCTTTGACATTGTCTTTCTTTGGAATTGGAATGAAAACTGACCTTTTCCAGTCCTGTGGCCACTGCTGAGTTTTCCAAGTTTGCTGGCATATTGAGTGCAGCACTTTTACAGCATCATCTTTCAGGATTGGAAACAACTCAACTGGAATTCCATTACCTTCACGAGCTTTGTTCATAGTGATGTTTCCTAAGGCCCACTTGACTTCACATCCCAAGATGTCTGGCTCTAGATTAGTGATAACATCATCACTATTATCTGGGTCGTGAAGATCTTTTTTGTACAGTTCTTCGGTGTATTCTTGCTACCCCTTCTTAATATATTCTGCTTCTGTTAGGTCCAGACAATATATGTCCTTTATTGAACCCATCTTTACATGAAATATTCCCTTGGTATCTAATTTTCTTGAAGAGATCTCTAGTCTTTCCCATTCTGTTCTTTTCCTCTATTTCTTTTCATTGATCACTGAAGAAGGCTTTCTTTTCTCTTCTTGCTATTCTTTGGAACTCTGAATTCAAATGCTTGAAGTTGAACGATTTTATGAAGGCCTACAAGACCTTTTAGAAATAACACCCCCAAAAGATGTCCTTTCATTATAGGGGACTGGAATGCTAAAGTAGGAAGACAAGAAACACCTGAAGTAACAGGCAAATTTGGCCTTGGAATGCAGAATGAAGCAGGGCAAAGACTAATAGAGTTTTGCCAAGAAAATGCACTGGTCATAGCAAGCACCCTCTTCCAACAACACAAGAGAAAACTCTACACATGGACATCACCAGATGGTCTACACCAAAATCAGATTGATTACATTCTATGCAGCCAAAGATGGAGAAGCTCTATACAGTCAATGAAAACAAGACCAGGAGCTGACTGTGGCTCAGATCATGAACTCCGTATTATCAAATTCAGACTTAAATTGAAGAAAGTAGGGAAAATCACTAGACCATTTAGGTATGACCTAAATCAAAACCTTTATGATTATACAGTGGAAGTGAGAAATAGATATAAGGGCCTAGATCTGATAGATAGACTGCCTGATGAACTATGGAATGAGGTTCGTGACATTGTATGGGAGACAGGGATGAAGACCATCCCTATGGAAAAGAAATGCAAAAAAGCAAAATAGCTGTCTGAGGAGGCCTTGCAAATAGCTGTGAAAAGAAGAGAGGCGAAAAGCAAAGGAGAAAAGGAAAGATATAAGCATCTAAATGCAGAGTTCCAAAGAATAACAAGAAGAGATAAGAAAGCTTGGTATAAAGTCTAACACAAATTGATCTCATATGTTAAGAATATAAAATATACTTATTCATTTCAGTTCAGTTCAGTCACTCAGTCGTGTCTGACTCATTGCGACTCCATGAATCACAGCACGCCAAGCCTCCCTGTCCATCACCAACTGCTGGACTTCACTCAGACTTGCTTACATCTAGTCAGTGATGCCATCCAGCCATCTCTTCTTCGGTTGTCTCCTTCTTCTCCTGCCCCCAATTCCTCCCAGCATCAGAGTCTTTTCCAATGAGTCAACTCTTCATATGAGGTGGCCAAAGTACTGGAGTTTCAGCTTTAGCATCATTCCTTACAAAGAAATCCTAGGGTTGATCTTCTTCAAAATGGACTGGTTGAATCTCCTTGCAGTCCAAGGGACTCTAAAAGTCTTCTCCAACACCACAGCTCAAAAGCATCAATTCTTTAGCGCTCAGCTTTCTTCACAGTCCAACTCTCAAATCCATACATGACTACTGGAAAAACCNTCTTCAAAATGGACTGGTTGAATCTCCTTGCAGTCCAAGGGACTCTAAAAGTCTTCTCCAACACCACAGCTCAAAAGCATCAATTCTTTAGCGCTCAGCTTTCTTCACAGTCCAACTCTCAAATCCATACATGACTACTGGAAAAACCTTAGCCTTGGCTAGACGGACATTAGTCGGCAAAGTAATATCTCTGCTTTTGAATATACTATCTAGGTTGGTCATAACTTTTCTTCCAAGGACTAAGTGTCTTTTAATTTCATGGCTGCAGTCACCATCTGCAGTGATTTTGGAGCCCCCCCAAAATAAATTCTGACACTGTTTCCCCATCTATTTCCCATNAGTTCTTCTGTGTATTCTTGCCATCTCTTCTTAATATCTTCTGCTTTTGTTAGGTCCATACCATTTCTGACCTTTATCAAGCCATCTTTGCATGAAATGTTCCCTTGGTATCTAGTTTTCTTGAAGAGATCTCTAGTCTTCCCCATTCTGTTGTTTTCTTCTATTTCTTTGCATTTATAGTAAGTAGTAAGGTTTTATTTCATCAAATTTGCTTTATACTATGAATATCACCTATTCAAAAATTATGCCTTTCAATATTATATTTCATGTTATTTGGATTCTTCATTGTACATTATTTATATTAATAGGAGTAATCAATGAAATATAGTTGAAAAAACAGAGTTAGAAATAAAAACATGAGACTCTAGTTCTGATATTTGTAATTTGGAAAATGCTTTGCTTCTTATTCTGTCATTATTACTTTATTGTAATATGAAACACCTAGGGCAAATTGCTACTAAGATCCTTTAGCAATTTCCATTATTGCTTTAGTCTACAATTATTTATTTACAAAATGTTTTTTTCTACAATTCCTTCTGACAAAATAGTTATAAACTGTTGATTTAGAGTTGCTTAACTGCTACCAAAATGATTATGAAGATCCTTGCCTTCAAATGTTTTCAGCAGTCACTTACAATGGCATATTAAGATAAACTCAAAAGGAAATATAATTGTTATTAAAAGTTATTAACAGAAAAGCCTTTCAATTTGCAAAAGTAAACATATAATCATATTAACACTTTCAGTATATAAAAGCAAAATTTATTTTAAAAGTGCCCATTATTCCTTTAATGAGAAGACGATATTTTTCTAATAAAAGTTTAACGTCTTAAATGTTTTATATATTTCTATAATGTCACAATTTTATATCATTGAAATGAAATAAATTGCACATACATTTGAAGAAAATATATATACAATTTGTACATTATAAATATATTATCTAAACAACTTCTTTAATACCTTTTTATAGTAAAAAAAATATGACTTTTAAGGTAATTCAGTCAAGTTTTTACTTGCCAGCTTGTGTACTGATGAACTATATTTACTACAGCATACTTGCATTACTCTCAGTGGCTCTGTGTTCTTTTCTATAAAAATGAGACAATAAACTCACATCTGATTTTTTTGTTTACTAAAAATTGCAAAGAAATAATTATTTGGCCCATTCCAATTCTCATGTCTGTTATTTTGGTGAAAACCCCAGTCATTTGTGTACTATACAATACCTACTATCTCCAATTCTAATCTCTCTTTCTTTTCTTCTAATTAATTTTGTAGATTAATACCAAATTATTATCTCACAAAACAGGTTAAATTCGGTCATGTTTTGATGAAATATGAATGCCTCTCCACCATCAGAAAAAATGATAATAATAAAAGAAATTTTACCCTGTGAGTTTATATCTTCTATAATCTAAACTTATTTCACTGTTAGTTAACTTAGGTCACTATGAGATACAGTAAAAATGAACTGTTTACTGTACCAAAACTCTTCTTCAGTTTATGTTCGCATCTTTTTTCTCTTATTCAAATAACTTCTGTCGGCTTTTATGGCATATTCATAAAGACTTGTCTCAAAAAGTTCCAATTTTGATATAAAGCCTTTCCATTTCAAATAACAAATGAGTAACCCATTACTCATGTATGGATGTAAAAGTTGTACCATAAAGAAGGCTGAACATGAAGAAATGATGCTTCTGAACTGTGGAGAGTACCTTGGACTGCAAGGAGATCAAAACAGTCAATCCTAAAGGAAATCAAACCTGAATATTCATTAGAAGGACTTGATACTGAAACTAGAGCTCCAATACTTTGGCTACCTGATGTGAAGCGCTGACTCATTAGTAAAGACCCTGATGCTGGGAAAGATTGAAGGCAGGAGGAGAAGCGGACAACAGAGGATGAGATGGTTGGATGGCATCACTAACTCAATGGACATGAGTTTGAGTAAGCTCTAGGAGATGGTGAAGGACAGGGAAACCTGGCATGCTGCAGTCCATGGATTCACAAAGAGTAGGACATGACTGAGTGACTGAACAACAACAATCCATTACTCTATAATATTTTCTGTACACAAATTGTAAAATAGCACCTTCTCCAATTCTAATCATTTACTAAGAGAACTTAGCACTTGTTCTAAATTAGAAGACAAGAGAAAAGTTTAATTTCATAATTTTTTCATGCATGCTCAGTTGTTCAGTCATGTCTGACACTTTACAACCCCATGGACTATAGTCCACCAGGCTCGTCTATCTATGGGATTGTCCTACCAAGAATACTGGAGTGGGTTGCCATTTCCTCCTCCAGAGGATCTTCCTTACCCAGGGATTAAACCTGTGTTTCCTGCAGCTTCTTCACTGGCAGCTGGATTCTTTACCACAGACGCACATGGTATCTTGGTCTTAATCTGAATGGCATTTATTAATATCAAGAAAAAACAGTGGCTAGAAAATGCATACCATATATGTAACCAAAAAAAAAAAAAAAAAGGCTTTCCCATGGTAGGAATTTTTTTATAGATGCTACTTTAGTTATCTAAATGTGAGTCATGTTGCAATATTTATAAACCCCTTTGAACAAATATTTATAGAATGTAATCATATATGTCAAATAATTTCTGTTATTTATAACCTTTCTAGCAGATGACACCACCCTTATGGCAGAAAGTGAAGAGGAATGAAAAAGCCTCTTGATGAAAGTGAAAGAGGAGATTGAAAATGTTGGCTTAAAGCTCAACATTCAGGAAACGAAGATCATGGCATCTGGTCCCATCACTTCATGGGAAATAGATGGGAAACAGTGGTTGACTGTTGAACCATAGCCTTGACTAGATGGACCTTTGTTGACAAAGTAATGTCTCTGCTTTTGAATATGCTATCTATCTAGGTTGGTCATAACTTTCCTTCCAAGGAGTAAATGTCTTTTAATTTCACAGCTGCAATCACCATCTGCAGTGATTTTAGAGCCCCCAAAATAAAGTTTGACACTGTTTCCACTGTTTCCCCATCTATTTCCCATGAAGTGATGGGACCGGATGCCATGATCTCCGTTTTCTGAATGTTTACAATCAGAGCTGCCTAAGTAATGGGGCTAAGAATTTGAGAAATACGACTCATGATAAAGTGGCTTGTGGTTCTTTTGAAAAAGATATGTGCTAGAAAACACAGCAACTATGGTTCAATGTGGTAGTGAGTCTTTTTTTTTAATTTATAAGAAGTCATCTCCATTGGTCTTTATATATTTCTTTTCTTTTCAATGTGATTTATTCTTCTCTGACTCATATATATATATATATAAGTCACAATATAAGAGTGGGGTTGGTGCACTGGGATGACCCAGAGGGATATATGGGGAGGGAGGTGTGAGGGGGGTTCAGGATTGAGAACACGTGTACACCCATGGCAGATTCATGTTAATGTATGGCAAAACCAATACAATATTGTAAAATAAATAATAATAATAATAAAATAATTTTTTTTAATCCATGACGATATTTGAAGTAAAAGCAATCACTATATGTGGATGCAAGTCTTAGTCTTTATAAAATAACTGGAACAAAAGAGACAAAAGTAGATATTGAGATATAAATAAAAAGAGAGAGAGGAAAAAATATTCAATTATAACTCAGAATTTGAACGTGAAATATTATCAACACAGTTATATTTGGCGAGGAGTGAAACCAAGGACTGCAAAAGTAAACTTAAGTTTTTCTCTTGTTATAAGAGTTAATGGGATTCTGGACAGGCTACCTTAAAATATGGCATCTTGGCATATTAAGTATTTTAAACTGTAAAAGTTTGTATAAAATTATAAAAAGAAAAGAAAATTAGTATACAGAAAAAAACTAAATTCATAAGGTAATTTTTTCTGCAATTATCTCTTGATTATTGATAGATGAATAGAGTAAGTATTAGCAACAATGTGGTTGAAATAAAAGACACAATGAGCAAGTTTGCCCTTTATATATAAAGGGATTTTTTTCATCCATAATCTAGATAGCATATTCATATGTATAGAGAAATAATATAAAGTTCTCATAAATTATGCCAAAAAGAAATTTCAAAATACTTCTAAATCAGTGTAATAAATATCATGTCTGAGAATAAAAAGCTAAAATTAATAACAAGTTAAAAAACTCTACTTCCTTGAAATGAAGGTAACATATGCTCAAAGACCGATATTTATATATATTTCATGTTTTAGGAGAAATTATAATGAAAAAAATTAAATGACATACTGAATCATTATAAAAATACAAAGGGAAATATCAGGGTAGAAATAGAAATTATTAAAAAAACTAATGAACACAAAGAACTGAATTTTATATATCATGTAAGATATTTTATATAAAATACTATAATATTTTATATTTTAATATTTGGATTTTTTTCACTTCCATCTTATGCAAACATATTTGAAAAAGCTACATCTTTTGGCAAATAAAAACTTTTACTATTTTACTAATGAACATGCTATAACCTAAAAATTGTGATAAGCCTCATTGAACAGACTCAATAGTAGAGAAGCAATGACAGTATATTAAATCTTTGAACTCGAGGATAGATCAATAACATTTTCCCAAACTGAAAAGCTTAAAGATCACAGACAAACATCTAAGCCTACAGTTTTAAGAAGTTCAACAACCCCCAAATAGGACAGAACTAAAGAATTCTACCCTAAGACACACTGTAATTAAATTTCTGAAAGCTAAAAATAAATAAAGCATTTAAAAGACTCCCAAAGAAATGAAATATTAGCACCACGCTCTAACCAACTGAGCTAACCCGCCAGCTGTCTCCACAGGGTTTCTTAGAGGACTACTGAGCTGTAGTTACTGGTGCGTGCCCATCTTATTTCTATCAAGGAAAAACAGTTGTTTCATACAGTTATATTAGACATGGTCATTTTATTTTGAAACAAACGTGTTTTAGGAGATGAATCTTGAGTTCCTGGTGCCCACATGTTTTTATCTTGTACCCCCACTCCAGCTTTGCTGTTTTTTAAGCAAATGTCCACGTATGTAAAGATAACATTTTCTTAAATGATTTTACTATTCACGAGGGAAGTTTTTGTTAAGGATCTATTTGAAGATTGACTTTTTCATATCAGCTTTCACTCTGTTGGCCTTGGCAAAATGTACAATAGATTTTCATAATCATTGCCAATTTTTGGTTATTGAAATGTATCTTTTGTGTTTTTAAATGCATTTGTTTTACAGTTGCGACTTTACTATTGAAGAAGTAGAAATAAAAAATGAAATTTTAAGTGAAATCCCTTTATCTATTAATGGGAATATGTTAGAATGATTGAGGATATTTTGGGTGTTTATGTTTTAATGGATCATGTTATATTTGAGTGTGAATAATTATGCTTTATAAGTGGAGAGGTTGCAAATAAAGATGAAGTAATTTGAAAAAAAATGAAATATTACTTACAGGAAAAGAGCAATTTTAAAGAAAGTGAATTTCTCATCTGAAACCATAGAGGCCAAAAATCAACATGGCATTTTTCAGTGCTGAAAGAAAAAATTGCCAACCATGAATTCAGTATCTATATACATACTCTTCATGAATTAAAGCCAAATATAGACATTCTCAGATGAAAGAAAACTAAGGGAATTTGGTGTTACCAAAGTTATTAGCTTGTGTACACCTGTGGTGGATTCATATCGATGTATGGCAAAGCCAATAGAGAATTGTAAAGTAAAATTAAAAAAAAAAATAGCTAAAGGAGTTTCTCTAAAAAGAAAGAAAATGAAAACAGAAGAGGACTGGTGATTCATAAAAGAGAACACTATAAAAAGTAAAAAGTAAAAAGTGGGGGAATGTGATAAACTATGTCACTTCTCATGAGCGTGTGCTGTACTTAGTCGCTCAGTCTGTCCTGTCCTAGAAGAGTCTCCAGGCAAGAATACTGGAGTAGGTTGCTATGCCCTCCTCCAGGGAATCTTCCCAATCCAGAGGTCCAATCCACGTCTCCCACATTGTAGGCAGATTCTTTACTGTCTGAGCCACCAGTGGTGAAAACTATAATTGATGGTTGAAACAATATAATACTACCATGTGAAGTAAAGTACATATAAAGAAGATATATTTAAAAATACATTTTTAAGCGTAAAATGATATAAGATGATATAAATTTGCATCATATAGTCAGTAGTTCCAGCATATTTATTTAAAGATACATTTTCCCCCCACTACATTGAATGGCTGCTTTCCATATATTAGCTTATATACATGAAAATCTAATCAGGTTTCTCTATTCCTTGACTCTGAGCTACACAAAAATTATACTTATGGGATTTGAGTGTGCACTGATATGTGGCAGTCTTTCATTATCACTACTTTTGTAGTTATTTTCTTTAGTATTTGCCATTTATTTGAAGTTTAAATTTTACTTTGATAGTGAAGTCACTCAGTCATGTCCGACACTTCATGACCCAGTGGATTGTAACCTGCCAGGCTCCTCTGTCCATAGAATTTTCCAGGCAAGAATACTGGAGTGGATAGCCATTTCCTTCTCCAGGGGATCTTTCCAACCCAGGGAATGAACCAGGGTTTGCCACATTGAAGCAGATTTTTTTTTACCATCTAAGCCATCAAGGAAGTCCAAAATTTTACTTTCCCTTAGTTTAAAAAAAAAAAAAAAAATCAGGTAGTGATAGAATTGGCATTAAATGCTCGTGTTAGTATGGGGGAATAAAATATATATTATATTATCTCTTTTCATCGAGAGCATTTTACACATTTCAGTTTACTCTTCAAATGATTTAATGTAAATGTATCCTGGTTATTGGAGAAGGTAATGGCAACCCACTCCAGTACTCTTGCCTGGAAAATCCCATGGATGGAGGAGCCTGGTAGGCTGCAGTCCATGGGGTAGCTAAGAGTCAGGCAATGACTGAGCAACTTCACTTTCACTTTTCACTTTCACGCATTGGAGAAGGAAATGGCAACCCACTCCAGTATTCTTGCCTGGAGAATCCCAGGGACAGAGGAGTCTAGTGGGCTGCCATCTATGGGGTCGCACAGAGTCGGACACGACTGAAGCAACTTAGCAGCAGCAGCAGCATCCTGGTTATAGACTCTATAACCATATTTTTGTCATACGATATTTTGTCAAAATAGAAAATTGTATGAATTGTGGTGTCATTTAATGAACTGATCAATGTAGAAGAAATAGAAAATTTATCCCATTATGAGAAATAAAGTGTGTCTGATATAATAGAAATGGTAGATGACACGAGTGGAAATGATGGCTGTTTCTAAATGTTTTAAATAATAAAATATCATTTTGGCAAGTTAAATGATTTAACATGAATTGATGTAATCTTTGCATATAAATCAAAGGGTTAATTAATTGGGATGGAGGACGTTTTGTCTGACAGCTGTTTGTATAAAATATGAGGGCTGTAATTGACCGCTAGCACCTTAAAGAGAGTTAGATTTTCTGTGCTGAAATATGCTTATGGTATATCAGAGCATATTAGTACAGAGTATCCCAATCAAGACAAGGAATGAGCCTATGAGAGTTGATGCTATTTGAAAATTACTTCCAGTTATTAATCATACTACTTTCAGAAGGGGGTGAAGAGGTTATGGAAGTCTTAGTGTATAGTGTTCAGAAAATAGAGATGTTAATAGGAGAAAGGAAACTACATTGGAGAAGTAGAAGGACATGAAAGCTGATTTTAAATATCTGAAAAACTATTACAAAAAGATAGACATCCACTTTTCCTGTAGATTTAGACTTTAAAGGGGATATTTAAAGTGAATTTTTAAAAAAATGCCATGTTTCTAGTCTTGGTGTAGGACTGAATTTGTTTTAAAAAGTTTGCATGAAATAAAATTTAAAGTGGTTTTTCATCATATTGAAAAACATTAAAAGTGATCAAATTCATAATTCTGAATAACCATTAAAATTCCCTTTCCTATAATTTCTGTTTGTTTACAGCTACCAAGTGTCATGGAGATTACCAGTCTTTACTCTCTCAACATCTTGCTAGACAGTGCTAGCTGATTTTTCCCCTTGTTTCATCTCTTCATTAAATAAATGGATTTATTTACTTTTCTCTTAGTTACTCTGCAAGAAATAGGACAGCTCAAATGCTGATCAAGCATTCAATTATGTTTCTCCATGTTTGAGTTAGGAGTAGTTTTTAGGCAGGGATATGTTTGGTAATACTCATATATTGATATCATTGCTTATGGTACATAATACGTACACACAATGAAATTTCAGAAGAAGTAAAACAGCTTTTTTCTATACTCATTTTGATTCTCCAGCTGGGGTCTTAATAAATTAGACTCACAAAAGATAAATTCAGTTCAGTTCAGTTCAGTTGCTGAGTCATGTCCGACTCTTTGCGACCCCATGAATCACAGCACGCCAGGCCTCCCTGTTCATCACCATCTCCTGGAGTTCACTCAGACTCAAGTCCATCGAGTCAGTGATGCCATCCAGCCATCTCATCCTCGGTCGTCTCCTTCGTCTCCAGCCCCCAATCCCTCCCAGCATCAGAGTCTTTTCCAACAAGTCAACACTTTTCATGAGGTGGCCAAAGTACTGTTAACAAGAGAAAAAACACTTTTATTATCATGTGCATCATACATACACATGGGAGCACTCAGAAATGAGTAATTACTCAAAGGGGTGGTTAGAACTTGGGCTTACATAACATCTTAACAATACAATACATTTTTAAAGAAACAAAGAGAGAAAGGACTTCGAGCATCTAGGTGCCAGCAAATTGTTGAAAGGTAAATATAAAGCAAATATATTGGGCATACTTAATAAGCAAATACTAATGGTAGATTGGGCTAATTTGTTATGTAGATTCCTCTGATGTGGTCTCTGAGCTGATAAAAGTCTAGAGTTATTTCTGGTGATTAACTTCTGTCCTTCCTGTTTGAGGGGCTTCCCCGATAGCTCAGGGTAAACAATCCCCCTGCGAGAGCCTGGTTGGATTCCTGAATCAGGAAGACCCTCTGTAGAAGGGATAAGCTACCTACTCCAGTATTGTTGGGTTTCCCTTGTAGCTTAGCTAGAAAAGAATCTTCTTTGCAGGAGACCTGTGTTCGATCCCTGTACTAGGAAGATCCCCGGGAGTGGGAATACTGGAGCTACCCACTCCAGTATTCTGGCCTGGGGAATTCCTGGAATATATAGCCCATGGGGTCACAAAGAATCTCACACGACTGAGCAACTTTCACTTCTTTCAATCTTTCCTGTTTGAGGAGGGGAGGATAGGCACCATTATAAATGTATGTCTTTTAGGCAACTGGTGAAGGCAGAGACTTGTTGTTGTATTTATTTCTTCTCAATTGATTTTAGCTCAAAATAATCCAATGCCACAGTAGCATATTATATGGGGGTGGAATGTTCTACTATCCTTCAAAACTTATAGGCTGTTTATGACATATTGTATTCTTTATCATATTAAACTTTAGGAAAAAAATTAAACATTTATTAGCAGCACTGTAGAAAAGGTTATTTCTGAGCGCAAAAAATAATAAATATTCTCTAAATGTTTTCCCTAACAAGAAATGGCATTACTGGGGAAAAAAAAAAAATATATATATATACTCACACTCACACCCCTTAAAGATGGGGAATATTATCTCCTGTACACCTGAAAGCAGAGCTAGCAAATAAAAGCATTATGATTTATTTACTTTTTAAAAGAAAGTTAATAAAATCCATCCATATATTTCTATTTTATTGTTTATAAATGCCTAGGATTGGATTTTGCATTATTTTTATTCCAACACACCTTGTGTTTCTTCTAGTATTATACATTGCAAGATGAATATAAGATATAAACCACGGTGGTATTTATTTTACAATTATCATAATCACAGCAAACAAGTTTTTCTTTATTTTTTTAATTAAAAAAAATTAATGACCTTAGTAAGGCTACGTTTTGATACTAAATTTTTTTCTAATTTAATGGCTTAAAGCCATTTTGTGGAATGAAAGCATTCATCCTATAATTAAAACACTGATTTGTAGCAACTAAAATGAAACAGTTCATTCAGATCAGTTCAGTTCAGTCTCTCAGTCATGTCTGACTCTTTGTGACCCCATGAACTGCAACACTCCAGGCCTCCTTTTTCATTGCCAACTCCTGGACTTCCCCCAAATTCATGTCCATTGAGTCGGTGATGCCATCCAACAATCTCATTTTCTCTTGTCCCCTTCTCCTCCTGCCCTCAATCTTTCCCAGCATCAGGGTCTTTTCAAATGAGTCATCTCTTCGCATCAAGTGGCCAAAGTACTGGTGTTTCACCTTCAATATCAGTCCTTCTAATGAACATCCAAGACTGATCTCCTTTAGGATGGACTGGTTGGATCTCCTTGCAGTCCAAGGAACTCTCAAGAGTCTTCTCCAACACCACAGTTCGAAAGCATCAGTTCTTCTGTGCTCAGCTTTTTTCACAGTCCAACTTTCACATCCATACATGACTACTGGAAAAACCATAGCCTTGACTAGACGGACCTTTTTTGGCAAAGTAATGTACCTGCTTTTTAATATGCTGTCTAGATTGGTCATAACTTTCCTTCCAAGGATAAGTGTCTTTTAATTTCATGGCTGCAATCACTGTCTGCAGTGACTTTGGAGCCCAAAAAAGAAAGTCAGCTGCTGTTTCCCCATTTATTTGCCTTGAAGTGATGGGTTCATTGCCAATCTAATTATTTCCTACACCTTGTCAACTAATCCTGATAGTGATAACCTTGATTAAATTATGTTGTTATATATATATATATATACATATATATATATACATATATATATGTATATATATATAGTTATAAGCTTATATGTCATATATATATATATAGTTAACAGTAACTGAAATACACAAGTGCCATGTTGACATTTTTTAAATTTAAACGTTACAGATTGTGCTATATAAATGCAGTAAGGAAAATATTGCTAGCAATATATTTGATCCTTGTGAAGTAGTCAAGAGAATTTCAAATTTTAAAACGTTTTACCTTCATTGCAAAGATTTTTAAACTAAAAAATAGAAATAGTTATTAACAGTTGCATTTCATTATATTTCAGCCAATGAAGTCACAAACTTAGACATATTTAAATATCACACTTGAAATCACTTTAAGCATTTTGCTATGTTCATGAAATAGAATATTTGTTTTTCTTCGAAACTTGAAATTTTATTATTTTTTAAAATTTATACTGTATCTTGTTCCACAAAGTAACTTAAACTGCAAGATCAATTCTTAACACAGTGTTGCAATACCAAGTATATAAAACCAAACAAATTTTTGAAATTATGTTTTAAACTCTATTTTTAGGTCTATCTTTTTAGTTTAACTTACACTTCTACAAAATGTTCTGGGGGAAAGAAAAAATCAAGTAGAAGCTGACATGAGGGAAATATCTCAATGTGTCATAAAAATAAAGCATATTTAACATTAGTGGGAGAAGATATACCTATTTAAAGATACCTACAATTACTTAACAGGGAAAAGAGATGATCAGCATTGGCTTATGAACTTTTCCAAAGAGAAAGTACTTTCTTTAGTAATTAAGGTTTTTCTGTCAAATTATTATACCAGTGTAACTCAATCTGCTTTAAAAATTCATTTCCCATTTCTCCTATATTTCTATAACTTTAAGCAAGTGATTTTCCACCCTTATAGAATAGCAGATATTTTGAGGCATGGCTAAAATGCACACATAAACATTTCATAAGAATTGAACATGTAAATAACAGTGATTTCTTCACAAAGAATTTACAGTTTCAGAGAATAAGTATAGCTGGTGGTTGGGGAAGAGAGGAAATTTGTTTAACAAGAACAATCTAAATTCTAAAATATGCATCATTGCCTTCTCTTATTCAATTCTCCATAAGGACACTGATATAGCCACAGGCAGGATTCAGCATCTGACTCAAAGGTCAAAGGGATATTCAGTGGATATCTTTCCAAAGCTGTTTTTTAAATTAGCCTACCTCATGGGGAAGCAGAGTGCTTTAAATGGTATCATCCTGAAATCTAAATTTTGATACTATAGGCATAAGTTTAATAAAACTAGAGAGGAAACATGTTTAAGGTATTTAAGATAATACTTTATGTCTTATAGAAGATACTAAATTTTAGAATTAAAAAAATAAATGAATACCCATCCCCTCCACATTTAATGATCTTTTCATTAAAGATTTTAAAGTGTTTTCAAACCAAAGAAAGAAAAGTAGCATGTGTGAAGTTATCAGGATTTCATAGATTTGTAGCATTGTTAATTAATCTTTTGTTTTACATTGCTTATCAGGCAGAGAATTTTAAAATGCAGTGTTAAGAAAAAGAATTCATGTATATCAACATGTACATTCATCTCAGGGGTTTTGTTTGTGTGTGTGTGTGTGTGTGTGTGTGTGTGTGTGTGTGTGTGAATGTATTTTCTGGATGGTCCTACTGAGTTCAATAATTCATGAGTTTTGTTATAGCATCCCTAATTAATTCAGGAATTATTAATCCAGGAACTTATTCAGAATAGTTTAGGTAAATGCATATATGTGAGCTGGATTAGTCCAAAAGCAATTCAGTAAGCCACAACTCAGAGAAGGAAATGGCAACCCACTCCAGTATTCTTGCCTAGAGAATTCCGTGAACAGAGGAGCCTGGTGGGCTGCTGTCTGTGGGGTCTCACAGAGTCGGACACGACTGAAGCGACTTAGCAGCAACAGCAGCAGCAAGCCACAACAAGCAGAACTTGAAATCATCTTATAGTCTAGCTCAGGGACTGAACTTCTCATGAATCAGATGTTTGGGGATTATTATAATAGTATTTCTTCATTAATTAAATTTAACCATTTTTTGGTTCTTGCTTCTATTCATTTTTTCTCTGCTTGAAATCCTTTCCCTTTGCTTCTATTTCACATACCTTGTCTACTCCCAAAACATTTTCTAAGTAATTGATATATCAGTTTAAATTTTGATTACTCAAATCCTATGATCTAATATATTTTCTTAATCTGTCTGCTCAGTATTTAGTAATTACATGTTTCTCTTATTATTTCATAATATAATGTTCTGCAAAGTGAGACTTAAACCAAACTGGAAATAAACATTTCACATTGTGCCTTTTAGTAATTTGCAAGCCTATTGAATGGTATCCCTACCTCGGATATGTACTATTGGTCCAGTTATTTACAGATGAAATATAGAAGTTGAAAACTTACATGCAAATTTGGCTTCTAAGATTACCCATCACTAGGAACTACAGACAGACACATTTTTATTATAAGGCATTGGATTATGACATGCTAGGTAATTTCCCCTATGTACTTTCTGAAATTAGAAGCTTAAAACTCCTGTTCTCTCACTGAACAAATTGAAAAAGACAAATATGGTCTGCATTGACTTTCTCTTACAAGGGGTTATAGATATTTGAAAATAAATTTGCCAACACTTAAGCCATTTGCTAAGATTTATCAAAGAAGAGCCTTGGCCTATTCTGCTTTCTCTCAATGAGAAGGAGTTAAAAAGATGTTGTACAAAAGGTTAAGGATGGGCTTCTCTGACTTATGGAGAAGGGGAACACTGGGGATAGTGGTTCTTAGCCAAAAACAAAACAAAAGAAATGCATCCACAACTACTAATAAAAAGTACCTGAAGACTTGAAATTCACCTTGTAAGATTTCAGTTATCATAAAGAGAGAAAAAAATTGAGAAAAAGAAACTTAGATCAGCATTAAAATATCATAAGATAAAATGTATATTCTTTATATTAAAAAATAAATAAACAGACTATTTAAATGTCATGTAGGAAGTTAGACACAAACAACAAGCAGGATGGGTGACCTGGCCAGAAAAGATTCAAGCCAATCTCTAAACCCCACTCCAGACATACCCCAGTGTGGCCCAGGAGAGCTTATAGATATGCTACAAAGTAACCATAGAGACTTTTTCAACTCCAGTATGTGCCCTAGACACACAGTGGGTAGAACTAACTACAGGGGCTTCTCCAACTCTGTAACATGTCTCCTTGATCCACAGCTGTGTCCTCCAGTGAACTTAGACAGCTGGGGAGCCTATTAAGGGTTCATAAATATTCTATACATACATATATCTGATTATAACTGATTGAATTATGGGAAAGACATGCAACAGAGCCTGCTGTTATGTAACTTGCAAGTATCAATCAAAACTCTCAGTCCATGCTTGCCTAGATGACTATGTAAAAGCTCTCTCTTGAAAACACTGTTTCATCGTTCTGGCACTAGTGCCTCTCTTGGCTTGGCCCATCTCTCCCTTGAGGTGTTCTTTAGTTTCTTTTTCCAATAAACTTGGTTTTTCCCATGGATAAGACCTCAGATTCTTCTTTGTGTCTTTACCAAGAACTGAGGCCCATGAGGAATTGTCCTCTTTGACTCTCCTTATCCAATAACAATAAAGGAATTTTGTTATGTAAGGATACTCAGCTGGATAGAACAAGCATAAAAGGAATACTTAGAATCCTGCAGCCCACACAACCAAAAGATTGGAGAGAACCACCCAGTTTGGTGGCACAGAACTCCAATGAATGCAGGAGGGATGTACATCACCAACAGGAGGACTGTAAATTAAAGTCTGTATCATGGACAGTGGCACTTCCTGATCTTCTGTGGTTTCTAGAACTCAGGTTGCCTAGCATTTTCCTGCTGAGTAGAATACCTACAGGAGAATCCTTTGCAAAAGCCAATTTTCTAAAAGAAAATCTGTACTGATATCACCATTGTGGGGCAAGGTAAATCAAGTTAATTACTCCTGCAGGGAAGAATAAGAAAGGTAGTAACAGAAAGACCTGAAAGAGAAACAACATAAAAATTAAAGTTAGAAAATTACAGGTAAGCAAAGAGAACAATGTTGCTCGTATTAATAGCAAAGCAAGAGCTACACAGAGCAAGAGCAAATCAGAAGCAAGTTTTCTAGTTTTTTGTAGACATTTAATTTGAAAAGATTTTTGTAAATAAGAGTCTAAGACCAACTCAAAAAATGTTTGAAATTTTAAAATAATAGAAGACACGGTGAAGAGTCTGTGCAGAGAATAAGATATTTATTTTTATAACTGAAAATAATGATTAGTAAAAGTTTATTTAACATTCTATACTATATTAATATGCTCTCTTATACATTGGGTATTGATACGCTGCCCTCTCATTCCATGTTTTCTATTCATTTGCCCTAATAAAGAAATTGGATATTTTCAGAGCCACTACAATGATTCTACTACATTAAACATGAACATTTGCTTTTATGTCTGTCTATAAAATAAAAAAGTATGTTTAAATGTTGGGCACTATGACAGGATGAAAAGGATGGAAAGAAAGGAAGATGAG
This sequence comes from Neotragus pygmaeus, assembly GCA_006410875.1. Taxonomy (NCBI): domain Eukaryota; kingdom Metazoa; phylum Chordata; class Mammalia; order Artiodactyla; family Bovidae; genus Neotragus; species Neotragus pygmaeus. The sequence goes on from SJYV01022674.1 coordinate 101,880, forward strand.
AAAGAAATGTAAGTTGCAAATTTTTACTTTACTTGTAGGTGACAATATATATTATTAATCTATTGCTACATGTGAATACTCAATGATTTGAAAATATGTTTAAAATACACATAAGCTGGATTGAAGATACTCCTTGGTCTTGATTCAGACTATCTGATTTCAAAGCCTGATTCTTTTTCATGCTAGCTTGAGCTAGCCATTTGTTCATCTGTTCTCTTTATCTTTAAATGAAGATAATAATGAAAAACACCTTATAGTGTTTTTATGAGACTGAAAGTTTTTTCCCCTNCTCCTTGGTCTTGATTCAGACTATCTGATTTCAAAGCCTGATTCTTTTTCATGCTAGCTTGAGCTAGCCATTTGTTCATCTGTTCTCTTTATCTTTAAATGAAGATAATAATGAAAAACACCTTATAGTGTTTTTATGAGACTGAAAGTTTTTTCCCCTGAAATTCATATTTAGAAATCTAATCCACAACATCATGGTATTGAAAGTGGGATCTTAGCAAGATGATTAAATCATAAAAGTAGACTCCCCTCCCTGAATAATGTTATTGAGTGAGCATGTGTGTGCTTAGTTGTTCAGTCATGTCCGACTCTTTGTGACCTCATTGATTCTAGCCTGCCAAGCTCCTCTCTCCAAGGGATTCTCCAGGCAAGAATACTGGAGTGGGTTGCCATTCCTTTCTCTAGGGAATCAACCCTGATCTACTGCATTGCAGGCAGATTCTTTACCATCTAAGCCACCAGGGAAGCCCATTGAGTGGGATTAATGCTCTTATAAAAGAGATCTTCAGAGAGCTCTCTTGCCAGACTGCATGTGAGGCTAGAGCTGGAAGGTCATCTATTAACAAGGAACAAGTCTTTCACCAGGATCACTGATGCCTTAATCTTGGCATTCCCAGGCTCTCAAACTGTGGGGGAAATTTTTCTGTTGATCAGAGGCCCTTAAGTGTGTAACATTTTGTCACAGCAGAACTAAGACATCAGAATTAAATTAATCATGTCTACAAAATTCTTAGCCCAATACATGGCACCTAGTAAAACTCTGTTTGTTAAAGGAATATGTATTTTAAAGTTAATGTTAAAGAGATTGTCTTTACTCCATTGTATAGTCTTGCCTCCTTTGTCGAAGATAAGGTGTCCATAGGTGTGTGGATTTATCTCTGGGCTTTCTATTTTGTTCCACTGATCTATATTTCTGTCTCTGTGCCAGTACCATACTATCTTAATGACTGTGGCTTTGTAGTANATGTATATTTTACATTTGATAACAAAAGTAAAGAAAAGAAAGGCAAAATTCAAAAAATGGGACTACCACCACACAGAAAGTTTTTGCACAGCAAAGGACATTGTTAACAACAACAACAACAGAAAAACCCTGGAGAATGAAAGAAAATGTTTTCAAATCACACATCTGATAAGGAGTTAGTATTCAAAATATATAAAGGATTCATATGACTCATACCAAAAAATTTTAAAAAAATGTGATAAAACAGGCAGAGAATCTGATTAGACATTTTTCCAATGAAGACACAGATGGAAACCAGGTGCATTAAAAGATATTTAACATTCATAATCATCAGGAAAATGAAAACTAATTCCACAATGCGATGTCATCTCACATCTTTTAGAATGGTTATTATTTTTAAAAAAGACAAGAAAAAACAAGTGTTGCCTAAGATATGAAGAAAAGAGAGTTCTTGTGCTCTGTTTGTTGGAATATAAATTGGTGCAGCCAGTATGGAAAACAATATGGAGTTTAAAACAAAAATAAAGTAGTATTACTATATGACCCATTAATTCCAATTTTATAAAATACATATAAAATAATTTCAATACTGTATGATCAATTAATTTCAATTTGGAACAACTGACTGCTTCCAAATTGGGAAAGGAGTATGTCAAGACTGTATATTGTCACCCTGCTTATTTAACTTATATGCAGAGTACATCATGTGAATGCCAGCCTGGATGAAGCACAAGCTGGAATCAAGATTGCTGGGAGAAATATCAATAACCTCAGTTATGCAGATAACATCACCATTATGGCAGAAAGAAAAGAGGNGTCAAGACTGTATATTGTCACCCTGCTTATTTAACTTATATGCAGAGTACATCATGTGAATGCCAGCCTGGATGAAGCACAAGCTGGAATCAAGATTGCTGGGAGAAATATCAATAACCTCAGTTATGCAGATAACATCACCATTATGGCAGAAAGAAAAGAGGAAATGAAGAGCCTCTTGATGAAAGAGAAAGAGGAAAGTGAAAAAGTTGGCTTAAAACACAACATTTAGAAAACTAAGATCATTGGATCTGGCCCTATCACTTCATGGCAAATAGATGTGGAAACAATGGAAACAGTGAGAAGATTTATTTTCTTGGGCTCCAGAATCACCACAAATGGTGACTGCAGCCATGAAATTAAAAGACACTTACTCCTTGGAAGAAAAGCTATGATCAAACTAGACAGCTTTTTAAAAAGCAGAGACATGACTTTGCCAACAAAGTTCTGTCTAGTCAAATCTATGGCTTTTCCAGTAGTCACATGTAGATGTTTGAGGTGGACCATAAAAAAGGTGAGCACCAATGAATTGATGCTTTTGGACGGTGGTATTGGAGAAGACTCTTGAGAGTTCCTTAGACTGCAAGGAGATCCAACCTGTCCATCTTAAAGGAAATCAGTCCTGAATATTCACTGGAAGGACTCAAACTCAAGATCAAGCTCCAATACTTTGGCCACCTGATACGTAGAACTGACTCATTTGAAAAGACCTTGATGCTGGGAAAGATTGAAGGCAGGAGGAGAAGGGGATGACAGAGAATGAGATGATTGGATGGCATCAGTGACTCAATGGACTGGAGTTTGAGCAAGCTCTGGGAGTTGATGATGGATAGGGAAGCCNTGATGCTGGGAAAGATTGAAGGCAGGAGGAGAAGGGGATGACAGAGAATGAGATGATTGGATGGCATCAGTGACTCAATGGACTGGAGTTTGAGCAAGCTCTGGGAGTTGATGATGGATAGGGAAGCCTGGCATGCTTCAGTCCATGGAGTCACAAAGAGTCGGACATAACTGAGTGATTAAACTGTACTGAATTCCAATTTTTGGCATTTATCCAAAGGAAATTAAAACACTAATTTGAAAAGATATATACATCCCAGTCTTCATTACAGCAGTACTTACAATGTCCAAAATATAGAAGCCACCTTAGTTGATAGACTAAATAAATAAATAATATGTGGCATAAGATTTTGTCCTTTTTTATGGCTAAAAGATATTCCAGGAAGGCAGGAGGCAGCCCACCAGCAGGGACAGAAGCCTGGAATATCATTTAATCAGAAAAAAAAAAAAATCCGTTTGTGACAATATGGATGGAACTGGAAGTATTATGCTAAGTGAAATAAATAAAACAATGACCAAATTTCTCACATATATGGAGTCTAAACAACAGCAAAAAACAAGCTCATAGATTCAGAGGAGAGATTGGTGGTTGCCAGAGACACAATGTTGTAGGTGGTAAGTAGGAGAAATAAGAAGAAAGTCAAAAGTGAACACTTTCAGTTATTAATAAGTCACAGAAATGAGAGACACAGAATGATGACTATAGTTTAAAAAAAAAAAAAAACAAAAACTGTATTAAATATTTGAAAGTTACCAGAAGAGTGAGGGAGTGAAGTCGTTCAGTCGTGTCTGACTCTTTGCGACCCCATGGATTGTAGTCCACCAGACACCTCCATCCACGGGATTCTCCAGGCAAGAATCCTGGAGTGGCTTGCCACTTCCTTCTCCAGGGGATCTTCCTGACCCAGGGATCGAACTCAGGTCTCCCACATTGTAAGCAGATGCTTTAACCTCTGAGCCACCAGGGAAGCACAAAGAGTAGATATTAAAAATTCTCATCCCAAGGGGAAAACAAAAACAAAAATGGAAAAAACCCTATAACCATATCTGTTAATGAATGCTAACTAGACTTACTACAGTGATCACTTTGCAATATATACAAATAAAAAAATCTCTATATTGTACACTTGAAGCAAATATAATATTGTATGTCAATTATACCTCAATAAAAAGGAAGGGAAATGTCTGCTCTTCAGATAACCTGCATTATCCACTTATAATCCTCTAAAAATGTGATAATCTAGAAAAATAAGGTTTTTTTTTTTAATATTTACATCATTCTCTAGGTGCCATATTAGTGTCTCAGAGAAATAGAATCTCTGATTTTTTTTAATGAAAATATTTAGTATTTTAACTCATTTAAGAAATAATTATTGGAGACCTTTTAAAATGAGAATTAAACACTGGAGAAACAAAAATAAAATTTTAAAAATACAATAATGATGACTTCATTTTCCTTAGTAAACTTAGTTTTACAATCAAGTTAACATAGTTTTCCTTGTTGCTAAACGAGCTTCAAAAGTCAAACTCTAAAAACCAATCGTATGTATAAGTATAGTAATAGTGTTGCAAACAGGGGAAGAATTGATTTATTTGATATTATTGATTTAATAGATATTTCCTCTGTCATTGATTTATTATGTCAGAGTTTACTGTCAGTCACATAAAAGAACACAAAATAAAAACATGAGCTTTTAAAATTTTCAAAACTTTAGTGATTTTCTTCAAAATTACTTTCTGACAGAGTTGAAGTTAGAGGATGCAAGTTAGGTAAGGACACACAGGATGAAGAAGCTTCTCTTAAAGAAGACATCACTCTTCCATTTTCCATTCCAAAGATTTGATATATATGTCAAACCCACTCATTTTCACTCTGATTTATGCCACTTACTTGATAAATTAAGTAGTCAGATTGAGGTATATCAGTCAAAATAACTTTTGACAAATTAACCACTATTCAAAATGGTTTTATTATGTATAATGTAGAATTTTATAAATAATTTTATAATAATTTTATTTCTATAATCATACATGTATAGTGTTACTAAAAATGAGAAAATTTACATGGTCACTTTTTGTCAAAAGAAGAATATAGTCCAAGTCATTTTGTCTTTTTGTATCTATATAAACCTTCAAGTGTTTAAATCTTCAAATATTTCAAGTAAACTAGGTAAAATGTTCAAAGTACTTTTAGGGAAGATTGTTATCTTAAGAAACCCAGCCCTTACCTACTCTACTAGGACATATGGGAAATCTAAAGTAAAATAGCATTTATATGATACCTTTAGACACACTGCTAAATTTCACATATAATAAAGTGTGAATAAATGTTCATTTAAAATGATTAAATATAATAAAAACATAATTAATACAGGACTGCATATTTGGGGAAAACAAATAATATCAACAACAAAATAATTAAATTTACTCAATCTATAAACTGGACTGTAGTCTGGCTTCTGCCTATGTAATCCTTCTTTGTTCTCTCTCTCCTTCACAAAGTTCAGGACTGCTTCTCATTGCAATGGCTCTCTCTATCTCCTGCCCCTTCCTCCCACTTCCAAAGAAATTTCCTCTGACATGTCTGTTGCAATATAATGTCATCTCAGTTTCTGCCTTTCAAAAGCCTTGAACTAATGAAATATTTATATAAATACATAACAAGAATTACAAAATAGAATAATATTTTTAAAAAATGAAAAACAAAAAGCAAATATAGCATGATTCACTTTATATTAAAGATCCCAAATAGACAAATCCACAGAGACAGAACACAGATTAGTCATTTCCTAGGCTTGGTGAAGAAGTGAATGGGGAATGACTGACTACTTACTGGGGCAGAATTTCTTTTGAAGTAATGAACGTCCACAGGAACTAGATATGGCAATGGTTGACCAGCATTGTGAATGTAGTTATTAATGGAAAATGTTATATGTATTTTATCACAATAAAAAATGCATTACCAAAAAGAATGCATTACATTGAAAGGTGGCACTTATTCTTTCAAACTATTGTTGCTTCTGGTATAATAAGTGAGATTCCACTTCCATATTATCACTTAGTGGCTTCTTTCTACAAGGTATTGAGAGAGTCAATTCCTAGTCAGGTTGATAAGAAGTCTGGGGTCCCCAAGGATGAGCAAGGTGTCTGAGGCTTTTGAAGAGGAGATAGGGGTCCAGAATTCTCAAAGAGGAAAAAAGGGCAAACTTTTTTTTCTTTTCATTCCTAAGCCTTTAGTCACAGAAAACATTTTTTTTTCCTTTAAAATGGAGCTGATAATTATACAGCAAACAAATCAGATTAAACTCTGTGCTAAGGATTATGCAACAACAATGTATCCTGCTTGAGGACAGTTTCTCCTTCTTGGAAACATTCTGACTAATCCTATTATCTTAACATGTTTATTATGGGAGTGGGTCTCAGTTCACTTCACTTCACTTCAGTTCTCCAGTGCCTGACTCTTTGTGACCCCATGGACTGCAGCACTCCAGGCCTCCCTGTCTTTCACCAACTCCTGGAGATTATTCAAACTCATGTCCATTGAGTCAATGATGCCATCCAAACATCTCATCCTCTCATCACATTCTCTTCTTGCCTTCAATCTTTCCCAGCATAAGGGTCTTTTAATATGTCAGCTCTTCACATCAGGGGGCCAAAGTACTGGAGTTTCAGCTTCAACATCAGTCCTTCCAATGAACATTTAGGACTGACTTCCTTTAGGATAGACTGGTGGGATCTCCTTGCAGTTCAAGGATTCTCAGGAGTCTTCTCCAACACAGGAGTTTAAAATCATCAGTTCTTCAGTGATCAGCTTTCTTTATAGTCCAACTCTCACATTCATACAGACTACTGGAAAAACCATAGCCTTGACTAGACGGACCTTTGTTGGCAAAATAAGGTCTCTGCTTTTTAATTTGCTGTATAGGTTGGTCATAGCTTTTCTTCCAAGGAGCAGTGTCTTTTAATTTCATGGCTGCAGTCACCATCTACAGTGATTTTGGAGCCCTTCAAAAATAAGTTTGCCACTGTTTCTGCCTTTATTTGCCATATTTTTCTGGGCTCCAAAATCACTGCCGATGGTGATTGCTGCCATGAAATTAAAAGATGCTTACTTCTTGGAAGGAAAGTTATGACCAAACTAGACAGCATATTAAAAAGCTGAAACATTGCTTTGCCAATAAATGTCCAGCTAGTCAAAGCTATGATTTTTCCAGTCATCATGTATGGATGTGAGAGTTGGACTATAAAGAAAGCTGAGCGCCAAAGAATCAATGCTTTTGAACTGTGGTGTTAGAGAAGACTCTTGAGAGTCCCTTAGACCACAAGGATATCCAACCACTCCATCCCAAAGGAGATCAATCCTGAGTGTTCATTGGAGAGACTGATGTTTAAGCTGAAACTCTGATCTTTGGCAACCTGACGCAGAGAGCTGACTCATTTGAAAAGACTCTGATGTTGAGAAAGATTGAGGGCAGGAGGAGAGGGGAATGAGAGAATGAGATGGTTGGATGGCATCACTGACACAATGGACATGGGTTAGGTGGACTCTGGGAGTTGGTGATGGACAGGGAGGCCTGGCATGGTGCAGTTAATGGGGGTCGCAAAGAGTTGGACATAACTGAGAGACTGAAATGAACTGAACTGAACTCATGGGACTGAATGCCATGATCTTTGATTTCTGAATGTTTAGTTTTAAATTTTCACTAACCTCTTTCACTTTCATCAAAAGGCTCTTTAGTTCTTCTTCACTTTCTGCCATAAGGGTTGTGTCATCTGCATATTGGAGGTTATTGACATTTTTCCAAGAAATCTTGATTGCAGCTTGTGTTTCCTCCAGTCAAGCCTTTCTCATGAGGTACTCTGCCTATAAGTTAAATAAGCAGAATGACAATATACAGCCTTGACATTCTCCTTTTCCTATTTAGAACCAGTCTGATTTTCCATGTCCAGTTCTAACTATTCCATCCTGACCTTTATATAGATTTCTCAAGAGGCAGGTCAGGTGGTCTGGTACTCCCATCTCTTTCAGAATTTTCCACAGTTTGTTGTGATCCACAAAGTCAAAGGTTTGGCATAGTCAATAAAGCAGAAATAGATGTTTTTCTGGAACTCTCTTGCTTTTCCCATGATCCAATGGATTTTGGCATTTTGATCTCTTGTTCTCCTGCCTTTTTTTAAAGCAGCTTGAACATCTGGAAGTTCATGATTCACATATTGTTGAAGTCTGCCTTGGAGAATTTTCAGCATTACTTTACTAGTGTGTGAAATGAGTGTAATTGTGTGGTAGTTTGAGGATTCTTTGGCATTGCCTTTCTTTGGGATTGGAATGAAAACTGACGTTTTCCAGTCCTGTTGCCATTGCTGAGTTTTGCAAATTCACTGGCATATTGAGTGTAGCACTTTCACAGCATCATCTTTCAGGATTTGAAATAGCTCAACTGGAATTCCATCACCTCCCTGAGCTTTATTTGTAGTGAAGCTTCCTAAGGCCCACTTGAGTTTGCATTCTAGGAATGTGGCTCTAGGTGAGTGATCACACCATCATGATTATCTGGATGGTGAGAATGTCTTAAAATGCTATCTTCAAATATTTATTATGGGAATGGGTCTAGTAAGATCTCTACAACCTTGAGACAGTCTTTTGATTTATTGTAATAACCAATTAAAAATTATATAGCTCCCTTGCTAAGACTAGCAATTAGGGCACTCTTCATTCCCCTTCTGATGCCTGTTTCAGAAACTTTCTCTGTCCCTTTTTACACTTTATTAAAACTCTGCTGCATCAAAACTCTTGTGATCAAGCCTGGTCCCTGATCCAGAAGTTAAATCTTTCTTGGGGATTCTGAATCCAACATCATTCACCATAATCTATCAGTATTCCATGATCGAATAACTTTGGAAAAATCTATGTTCAGGAATGTTAAAAGCATATTTAGTTTTAAAATGACTACAAAAACAAACAAAATCTTTTTGCCATTTTCTTACTACCTCCAAATTTTCTTATTGAGAAAAGTTCTAATATACTCTATGATAGGGATTTATTGACTATAAATTATATCATAATTTTTAATTTCTGCTAAAATTTTAATTCTCTTCTTTACACACTGTGAAGAAGGAAATGGCAACCCAGTCTAGCACTCTTGCCTAGAAAATCCTATGGACAGAAGAGTCTGGCAGGGAACAGTCCATGGGGTCGCAAAGAGTCGGACACAACTGAGTGACTCAACACAGACACACACACACACACACACACACACACACACACACTAAGAATTTTTTTAATGTTATAATATTTATATTACAGACTGAGAGGTCAAATAAATTATTTCCATAATTAGTCATGTAGTTCTATAAGACATTAGTGCAGTGAGAGAATAGGATGAATGCCTTATTTTACATGATATTATTGTGCAATTGTTTCAAAGTAAATGATAGGCTACCTTTTCTATTTTTTTTTTAATTTCACTACAGACTTTATTAGACATTTTTAAAATGTCTACCAAATCCCAGATGACCTGGATGCCTATATTGGACAGACTGTTTCTGACCTCTTCTCAGAATAAAATTTGGTCTATTTGATGATTCTGTTACTCAGTGAAAATTTTTGTTATTTAGTATTCATTGAGCATACTTATGATGATATCATACACATAACAGGCACCAGATCCTCTTCCAGTCCACAATGGATAGTGTCTTAATTGTTCCATGTTAAAGGTTCTTGTTTTCTGTAGGAATTCCATAAGGGAAAAACAAAGGGTTGGCTCATTTTTATTGAAATGCTCTTCTAATAGGCAGTTTAATTTCTAAAAATGCTAACCCAAGTATAATAATTCTCTTGCTCAGATATCACTTTTAAAGTGTTGATTAAGGGCAAGTCATGCCAAATTTTCTCAATAAATGTTTCTAAATCACTATTTCACTCATATTGACCTATTACTGTCTACAGAGCAGTATATATCTTTATTTATTAGGGATACTTACTTCATAATGTTGCATTGGTTTTTGCTGAATGCAATTCAGCCATAATTTTATATATATATATCTTCTTCCCCACTCACATCCCACCAGTTTGGTTCATCACAGAGTGCCAGACTAACTCCCTGTGTTATAAAGCTGCTTTCCTTTGGTTATCTATTTTATACATGATAGTGTACATATGTCAGTGCTGCTTTCTCAACTTATTCTACTCTCTCCTTTCCCCACAGTGTCCACAAGTTCATTCTCTTCATCTGGTCTCCATTTTTTCTCTGTAAATAGGTTCATCAGCACCATTTTCTAGATTTCATACATATATTAATATATATTTACTTTTCTGACTTACTTCCCTCTGTATAACAGGCTCTAGGTTCATCCACCTCATTACAACTTACTCAAATTTGCTCATTTTTATGGCTGAGTAATATCCTATTTTATATGTGTACCACAGCCTCTTTATCCATTTATCTGTTGATGGACATATAGGATGCTTTCATGTCCTAGCTATTGTAAATAGTGTTGCAAAGAATATTGGGGTTTAGTTCAGATCAGTCATGTCCAACTCTTTGCAACCCCATGAGTTGCAGCATGCCAGGCCTCCCTGTCCATCACCAACTCCCAGAGTTCCCTCAAACTCATGTCCATCGAGTCAGTGATGCCACTGAGCCATCTCATCCTCTGGCGTCCCCTTCTTCACCTGCCCCCAATCCCTCCCAGCATCAGAGTCTTTTCTAATGAATCAACTCTTCATATGAGGTGGCCAAAGTATTGGAGTTTCAGCTTTAGCCTCAGTCCTGCCAATAAACACCCAGGACTGATCTCCTTTAGAATGGACTGGTTGGATCTCCTTGCAGTCCAAAGGACTCTCAAGAGTCTTCTTCAACAGCACAATTCAAAAGCATCAATTCTTCGGCTCTCAGCTTTCTTCACAGTCCAACTCTCACATCCATACGNGGCTCCAAAATCACTGCAGATGATGATTGCAGCCATGAAATTAAAAGACACTTACTCCTTGGAAGGAAAGTTATGACTAACCTGGATAGCATATTAAAAAACAGAGACATTACTTTGCCAACAAAGGTCCATCTAGTCAAGGCTATGATTTTTTCAGTGGTCATGTATGGATGTGAGAGTTGGACTGTGAAGAAAGCCGAGTGCTGAAAAATTGATGCTTTTGAACTGTGGTGTTGGAGAAGACTCTTGAGAGTCCCTTGGACTGCAAGGAGATCCTACCAGTCCGTCCTAAAGGAGATCAGTCCTGGGTGTTCTTTGGAAGGACTGATGCTGAAGGTGAAACTCCAATACTTTGGCCATCTCAAGCGAAGACTTGACTCATTGGAAAAGACTCTGATGCTGGGAGGGATTGGGGGCAGGAGGAGAAGGGGACGACAGAGGATGAGATGGCTGGATGGCATTACCAACTCGGTGGACATGAGTTTGGTTAAGTTCCGGGAGTTGGTGATGGACAGGGAGGCCCGGTGTGCTGCGATTCATGGGGTTGCAAAGAGTCAGACATGACTGAGAGACTGTACTGAACTGAAGGATTATATAACAACAGTGTATCCTGCTTGAGGACAGTTTCTCCTTCCTGAAAACCTTCTGGCTAATCCTTTTATCTTAAAATGTAAATTATGGGAGTGGGTCTAGTAAGATCTTTAGGACCTCCAGACATTCTTTTGATTTTTTTTAATAACTAAGATGATTTATTACTTTATTGTCAGAATGATGAAGCTTCAGAATCTCATGAACTGAACTCTGGCCATAGATTCAAACCTATTTTTTCTCTGAACTTCAAAAGCCTAGTTCCCGGATCTGGTATTATACTTGCCAAAATCCTATCACTTCCTTGCCAATTCAAAATACTCAACAGTAATTTTTGAACAGTTATTATCTGAAAGGAATCTTATAAGGTTTGATGGTACATACAAAAGTGAGAAAGGTATAATGCCTTCTCAAAGAAGTGAACATGTCTCTTTGCCTGTCCCTCGTTGGACAGACCATAAAATCCTTCTACTGGGACAGAATTTTTGCTTTTAATTTCAGTTATCTTTACCCAAAAGCCTATCATTTTTCATTATTAGGTTTAAAGACTTCCTTGGGGTAAATATCCTTTGACATAAGGTTACTTCCTCTTACATTCTATTACATATAATTCAATCAAGTACAATGTACTCTCAGTTGTTACATTCCAAGCATGATTATTACTCACTTGTTGCATTGCCAGGTTATTTCAGAATACATTACATTTATATATAACTTACATAATTAGAATTTACACTTTCCTTTCATTAAAAGTTTAGGTTTACTTTTAACACTAGTCTCTGCATCGAAAGGTTAAGTATCTGGAGCCGTAAGTGTTGTTTCTGGCCCTCTTCTGTTATAGCCACTGACTTTCATGGTATCCAGTTTACAGATTTGTCAGATTGTTTCTTCCTCCTCTCAAATTTCGATTTGAAATCATCCTGCTAAGGTCAAAGGCTTGTCAGTCATGCTCTTTATAAGAATCCATTCTGTCCTTTACCAGGAATACATTATTCAGATACTGTACAGCTTGGTCTATTTGTGAATTTAAAAGCTAAATTGTATTCAGCAGAAGAGTTGTAAATTTAAGAACTAAATTATGTTATGAACGTCCAGAAAATCCATGATTGATGAGTAGTTTTTAAGAGCAGTTTTACCAACCAAAAAATTTTTAAATTTGACAATATCTATATACTAAAAGGCAGTATATGAATAAAGATGAAAATTGCTTGCTTGTGGAAATAACTGAGAATATTTACCTCATGGGATTATATGGATGTTCCCAGAAAGCAAATAAAAATTGAATGATATTAGTAAGCATATTTTACTTCCTAGTTTTATATTAGAAATTTTTGGTACTGGTAATAAATTTAAGCCACTAGAATATTATTCAAACTATTTTGCCAACCTCAAAAAGCAATATACTGGTCAGTTAGATTAACTAGGTGAATCTATACCTATATATGTGTGTGTGTTTTCAAATACTTTTATATCCATATATATTCAGATTTTATATTTTGTTTAAATTATTAGTATGACTTTAATAAAAGAAACAACCCAATGAGGCTAATTGAAACTATGAAAATAATGGACCTTATTTCCAATAAAATTCTCTATTAGATGAACAACCTCCATGTAAAGGTTAAAACATGGCATCAGGAAAATACTATAACTTAACTACCAATAAGGAACAGAAAAACACAGGAACGNTAGAGACCCCAGCCGCCACCCTGCCGCAGGGAGGGACGGCAGGCGTGACGAGAGCCCCTCCATATGTCGGCCCTGGGCCCGGTCTGGCTTTGTTGCTTCCCCCACCTTCCTAGCTTCCAGCTGGGAGGTGGGAGGTCCAGGAACACCAGAGCCCGGGAAGGGGATACGGTCACTTTGGGACGACCAGGCTGGAGCAGGCTTCCTCCTCACTTCCTGAGGGAGCTGGGTAGGGGACAGCAAGGTCACAGCGCCCCCACTTTTGGAATCCCCGGAGGTCTGGCCCTCACTCCCAATTTGTGGCTCGCCCTTCCCCAGAAACGGGTGGAGGGGCTGCCTCGTCCTCCAAAGCTCATCTTCTTGGCAGTTGTCTGGTTGCCAGGGGTTACTGGAGCTGGCTCCAACTGTCTCCATGGCGACTGTTGGTGCTCCAGCCCCTCAGCCTCTCCTCGGGGAAGGGGGCGGTGCTTGGCCGGCAGCTGTGGAGCCCCGCCCCCGGGGAGACTGAGGCTCTGCTCCCAGGACCCCAGGGGCTCTGAGCCCCTCAGATCCCTCCACGTCTCACCCTTGCATGCCCCCACTTCTCTTGTGCCTTCCCCGATGTTCCTTCAGACCCGCCCATCTCTGACGTCCTTTTCCCTGACCGTCTCTTCCTCTCCTGCATCCTCCCTTCCTTTGTTGCCCTGCCTTCCCAGGCCTTGCCCCACATCCCTACCCCATCTTCCACAACCCCCTGTTCCTCTAAGGTCTCCCCAGATTCCACCTCTGAGGCACCCCCTNTACATAGCCAAAATCATATGAGAAGATTTTAAGAAACAGTAAATTAACTTGTATAGTTTACACTAAGAGAGTATTTGCAATAAGACAACTTGGTAGTAAAACATTAACAGAAATTTTTATGAGTCAAAGATGTAAATGAATACCATCACAGGACAGAGAAAAGTTCAGAAATTAGAAAAGAGGGCTGGAGAGAAAATTAAATAGGCTATGTATTAATCCTGAATGATTCAATTATTCACCTATTAAATTCAACATAACATCTAATATAACTATAATGACTTTATAGTTTTCACAGACCTACCACATACTAGTTCTACTTTCTTTGAAAGAAATTTAGATTATATATTTGAATATTTCACTGAGACACTTCTACTTCTGACCATGATGTAGTAATTACAATTGGACTTGCCCTTCCACCATAAATAACTACAAAACTGCATTAAATATACTTTTAGGTAACCATTTTCAGACATTGGATAATAAATACAGGACTGAAATTGCTGAGTGAAAGAGGACACAAGAAATTAGTTTAAGGTATGTTTGAAGAATACCAAATAATGGAGGTTGGTTAGAGCTTATAGCTAATGATGAGATTGGAGATTGAANAGATTTCTCAAGAGGCAGGTCAGGTGGTCTGGTATTCCCATCTCTTTCAGAATTTTCCACAGTTTGTTGTGATCCACAAAGTCAAAGGTTTGGCATAGTCAATAAAGCAGAAATAGATGTTTTTCTGGAACTCTCTTGCTTTTCCCATGATCCAATGGATTTTGGCATTTTGATCTCTTGTTCTCCTGCCTTTTTTTAAAGCAGCTTGAACATCTGGAAGTTCATGATTCACATATTGTTGAAGTCTGCCTTGGAGAATTTTCAGCATTACTTTACTAGTGTGTGAAATGAGTGTAATTGTGTGGTAGTTTGAGGATTCTTTGGCATTGCCTTTCTTTGGGATTGGAATGAAAACTGACGTTTTCCAGTCCTGTTGCCATTGCTGAGTTTTGCAAATTCACTGGCATATTGAGTGTAGCACTTTCACAGCATCATCTTTCAGGATTTGAAATAGCTCAACTGGAATTCCATCACCTCCCTGAGCTTTATTTGTAGTGAAGCTTCCTAAGGCCCACTTGAGTTTGCATTCTAGGAATGTGGCTCTAGGTGAGTGATCACACCATCATGATTATCTGGATGGTGAAAATGTCTTAAAATGCTATCTTAAAATATTTATTATGGGAATGGGTCTAGTAAGATCTCTACAACCTTGAGACAGTCTTTTGATTTATTGTAATAACCAATTAAAAATTATATAGCTCCCTTGCTAAGACTAGCAATTAGGGCACTCTTCATTCCCCTTCTGATGCCTGTTTCAGAAACTTTCTCTGTCCCTTTTTACACTTTATTAAAACTCTGCTGCATCAAAACTCTTGTGATCAAGCCTGGTCCCTGATCCAGAAGTTAAATCTTTCTTGGGGATTCTGAATCCAACATCATTCACCATAATCTATCAGTATTCCATGATCGAATAACTTTGGAAAAATCTATGTTCAGGAATGTTAAAAGCATATTTAGTTTTAAAATGACTACAAAAACAAACAAAATCTTTTTGCCATTTTCTTACTACCTCCAAATTTTCTTATTGAGAAAAGTTCTAATATACTCTATGATAGGGATTTATTGACTATAAATTATATCATAATTTTTAATTTCTGCTAAAATTTTAATTCTCTTCTTTACACACTGTGAAGAAGGAAATGGCAACCCAGTCTAGCACTCTTGCCTAGAAAATCCTATGGACAGAAGAGTCTGGCAGGGAACAGTCCATGGGGTCGCAAAGAGTCGGACACAACTGAGTGACTCAACACAGACACACACACACACACACACACACACACACACACACTAAGAATTTTTTTAATGTTATAATATTTATATTACAGACTGAGAGGTCAAATAAATTATTTCCATAATTAGTCATGTAGTTCTATAAGACATTAGTGCAGTGAGAGAATAGGATGAATGCCTTATTTTACATGATATTATTGTGCAATTGTTTCAAAGTAAATGATAGGCTACCTTTTCTATTTTTTTTTTAATTTCACTACAGACTTTATTAGACATTTTTAAAATGTCTACCAAATCCCAGATGACCTGGATGCCTATATTGGACAGACTGTTTCTGACCTCTTCTCAGAATAAAATTTGGTCTATTTGATGATTCTGTTACTCAGTGAAAATTTTTGTTATTTAGTATTCATTGAGCATACTTATGATGATATCATACACATAACAGGCACCAGATCCTCTTCCAGTCCACAATGGATAGTGTCTTAATTGTTCCATGTTAAAGGTTCTTGTTTTCTGTAGGAATTCCATAAGGGAAAAACAAAGGGTTGGCTCATTTTTATTGAAATGCTCTTCTAATAGGCAGTTTAATTTCTAAAAATGCTAACCCAAGTATAATAATTCTCTTGCTCAGATATCACTTTTAAAGTGTTGATTAAGGGCAAGTCATGCCAAATTTTCTCAATAAATGTTTCTAAATCACTATTTCACTCATATTGACCTATTACTGTCTACAGAGCAGTATATATCTTTATTTATTAGGGATACTTACTTCATAATGTTGCATTGGTTTTTGCTGAATGCAATTCAGCCATAATTTTATATATATATATCTTCTTCCCCACTCACATCCCACCAGTTTGGTTCATCACAGAGTGCCAGACTAACTCCCTGTGTTATAAAGCTGCTTTCCTTTGGTTATCTATTTTATACATGATAGTGTACATATGTCAGTGCTGCTTTCTCAACTTATTCTACTCTCTCCTTTCCCCACAGTGTCCACAAGTTCATTCTCTTCATCTGGTCTCCATTTTTTCTCTGTAAATAGGTTCATCAGCACCATTTTCTAGATTTCATACATATATTAATATATATTTACTTTTCTGACTTACTTCCCTCTGTATAACAGGCTCTAGGTTCATCCACCTCATTACAACTTACTCAAATTTGCTCATTTTTATGGCTGAGTAATATCCTATTTTATATGTGTACCACAGCCTCTTTATCCATTTATCTGTTGATGGACATATAGGATGCTTTCATGTCCTAGCTATTGTAAATAGTGTTGCAAAGAATATTGGGGTTTAGTTCAGATCAGTCATGTCCAACTCTTTGCAACCCCATGAGTTGCAGCATGCCAGGCCTCCCTGTCCATCACCAACTCCCAGAGTTCCCTCAAACTCATGTCCATCGAGTCAGTGATGCCACTGAGCCATCTCATCCTCTGGCGTCCCCTTCTTCACCTGCCCCCAATCCCTCCCAGCATCAGAGTCTTTTCTAATGAATCAACTCTTCATATGAGGTGGCCAAAGTATTGGAGTTTCAGCTTTAGCCTCAGTCCTGCCAATAAACACCCAGGACTGATCTCCTTTAGAATGGACTGGTTGGATCTCCTTGCAGTCCAAAGGACTCTCAAGAGTCTTCTTCAACAGCACAATTCAAAAGCATCAATTCTTCGGCTCTCAGCTTTCTTCACAGTCCAACTCTCACATCCATACGTGACCACGGGAAAAACCATAGCCTTGACTAGATGGACCTTTGTTGTCAAAGTAATGTCTCTGCATTTCAATATGCTATCTAGGTTGGTCACAACTTTCCTTCCAAGGAGTAAGTGTCTTTTAATTTCATGGCTGCAAATCACCATCTGCAGTGATTTTGGAGCCTCCAAAATAGTCTTACACTTTTTCCAGTGTTTCCCCATCTATTTCCCATGAAGTGAGGGGACCAGATACCATGATCTTCGTTTTCTGAATGTTGAGTTTTAAGCCAACTTTTTCACTCTCCTTTTTCACTTTCATCAAGAGACTTTTCAGTTCCCTTTTGAATCGTGGTTTTTCTCAGAATATTCCCAGTATTTCTCAGAATAATCCAGTATGGGATTGCTGGGACATGTAGTAGTTTTATTCCTAGTTTGTCAGGAACTGCAGTGAGTTAGGCATTCTCTTCTCCAGGAATCTTCCCAAACCAGGGATTGAACCTGGATCTCCTGCATTATAGGCAGATTGTTACCATCTGAGGCACTAGGGAAGCCCTAATGGTAGTTTTATCCCTAGTTTGTCAAGGAATACATACAGCATTTATATATACAACTCTTTACCCCCAAATAATTTCCTTCTTGTGACACATATAACTCTGAACTTTACACTAACAGTTCCTAGTTTGAGCCAGAGTGAATAAAAATTCTTAGTCTCATAGAGTATACATATAAAAGAATTTTATCATGCCATCATAACAAACCANATATACAACTCTTTACCCCCAAATAATTTCCTTCTTGTGACACATATAACTCTGAACTTTACACTAACAGTTCCTAGTTTGAGCCAGAGTGAATAAAAATTCTTAGTCTCATAGAGTATACATATAAAAAATTTTTATCATGCCATCATAACAAACCACTTCTTTTATAATTTAAAAAAAACCTATAAATTAATATAACATTGAGGGGGCACATACTGTGTCCATGATTTTATAAAATTCCAAATTCATTTTTGAAAATCCAGTAATGTTTAAATTCACAAAAACAAAACATATGATGAAAGATATCAGTGGAGGAAAGAACTGCATTCTTGAAGATTCAAATGATGCAATAATGCTGATGGATTTAAACAAAGCATATGATTCCCAAATCATGTGTGAATGGGATTTAAGAAAGCAGAAATGCAATCTACCCTGTATAGCTTTAGAGAGAAACTGTTCTTAGAGCAGATTGAGCCAACTTTGGTTGGAAATATTAAAAGAAACTAAAGCTGAGGTAATTTGAAGATGAGCATATGTGGCAGTCTTCCACTATCCTTATCCCATGGCTGTATTCAAAGTATCATGTAATTTTTCCACCAGTGACTGCATACACACACACACACACACACACACACACACACACACACTTTTTTATGAAGAAATTGATTGATAAACTCTTTTCAGAGAACTGGAGGAGATAATGTGGGAACTGAATTCCAGAATGAAATCTTATTTCTTTTAGCACAAATACTCCAGCATAAAATACAGCAGAATCATCCTAACAGTAATCCACCAGTGATAAGACTGACAAAGGAACAGAATTCCTTTTGCTTGCCTGATATTTGNTTTCAGAGAACTGGAGGAGATAA
This sequence comes from Neotragus pygmaeus, assembly GCA_006410875.1. Classification (NCBI taxonomy): domain Eukaryota; kingdom Metazoa; phylum Chordata; class Mammalia; order Artiodactyla; family Bovidae; genus Neotragus; species Neotragus pygmaeus. Next base: position 120,936 of record SJYV01022674.1, read on the forward strand.
TGTGGGAACTGAATTCCAGAATGAAATCTTATTTCTTTTAGCACAAATACTCCAGCATAAAATACAGCAGAATCATCCTAACAGTAATCCACCAGTGATAAGACTGACAAAGGAACAGAATTCCTTTTGCTTGCCTGATATTTGAAGAAAATTCTAGCATGGAAGACAAAGCCCAGGATATCCAAACTGAAAACACACACACAGAGAGACAATAAATATATAAACAACAAACAAAGAGACAGAGATAACTTGAAGAACAAAGAAAATGAAGAACTGGATAAAAATAAAATCCCAGAGAGTATTAAGAAGATACAATTTCAGTAAAATAAGAAGATAAATGCAAGGGATTTCTGTGTGTTGATTTTATATCCTGCAACTTTACTATATTCATTGATTAGTGCTAGTAATTTTCTGGTGGAGTCTTTAGGGTTTTCTAAGTAGAGGATCATGTCATCTGCAAACAGTGAGAGTTTTACTTCTTCTTTTCCAATTTGGATTCCTTTTANAGGCACTTTCACAGCATCATCTTTCAGGATCTGAAATAGCTCAACTGGAACTCCATCACCTCCACTAGCTTTTTTCGTAGTGATGATTTCTAAGGCCCACTTGACTTCACATTCCAGGATGTCTGGCTCTAAGTGAGTGATCACACCATCGTGATTATCTAGGTCATGAAGGTCTTTTTTTGTAAAGTTCTTCTATGTATTCTTACCACCTCTTAATATCTTCTGCTTCTGTTAGGTCCATAACATTTCTGTCATTTATTGAGCCCATCTTTGCATGAAATGTTCCCTTGGTATCTCTAATTTTCTTGAAGAGATCTCTAGTCTTTTCCATTCTGTTGTTTTCCTCTATTTCTTTGGTTCGTTCACTGAGGAAGGCTTTCTTATCTCTCCTTGCTAATCTTTGGAACTCTGCATTCAAATTTTTATATCTTTCCTTTTCTCCTTTGCTTTTCACTTCTCTTTTTTTCACAGCTATTTGTAAGGCCTCCCCAGACAGCTATTTTGCTCTTTTGCATTTCTTTTCCATAGGGATGGTCTTGCTCCCTGTCTCCTGTACAATGTCACAAACCTCTGTCCATAGTTCTTGAGGCACTCTATGTATCAAATCCTGTCCCTTAAATCTATTTCTCAGTTATACTGTATAATCATAAGGGATTTGATTTAAGTTTTACCTGAATGGTCTAGTCGTTTTCCCTACTTTCTTCACTTTAAGTATGAATTTGACAATAAGGAGTTCATGATTTGAGACACAGTCAACTGAAGTAGAATTTATTAGAAAATACAGACTTTTAAAATTGGAAGTAATCCCACTTCTTTTTTTTTTTTCTTCTGATCTTATAATGGCAACTAACATTTATAATGGTGACTACATTATTGGTGATTCTATTTGTTGCTATTTAGTCACTAAGCTATGTCTGAGATTTTTGTGACCCCATGGACTGAGCCCACCAGGCTCCTCTGTCCACAGGGTTTCCCAAACAACAAGAATGGAATGGGCTGCTCTTTCCTTCTCCAGGGGATCTTCCAAACCCCGGAATCATACTTCCATTTCTTGCTTTGCAGGTACATTCTTTACCACTCATCCACAAGGGAAGACTTCCATCTCTATAATATTAAACTATTGAGGTTTCTCGAAAATGAAGTTTAAAATGATAAAACTTTTATTTTGTAGGCTATTCTTTTACTTCTTATATTTTAGGAAATATACAATTTTATTCCTGAAAAATAAATATAATCTTCACTTTTGCATTCAGTATATTTCTATCATCTATCTACTTTCACAAAGTTTTCTTATAAAATTTTCACAAATTTTCTATAGACACATTTGTCATACCCTGAAGTTGCCAAGTCTCAACAAATCTATTTTTCTTACCAGTCACTTTCTCCTGAGGATTTTTATGCAGCATTTGAACCTGATAAGTGCTAATTTCTATATATCTGAAAATAAATACAAACCGAAATTATTGTGCTGAGGTAAATGATTAATCCAACAGACAACTCCAGATGCCAGCCTAGTTTTTTACTTTAAAATTACATTACCTCGTCATTGCAGGATAATCTCTAGTCCCATTACTTACTGTATATTTGTCTGATTAAATGATTAAATGATTAACTATGACACACACTTTCACATAGAACACACTAGCCATATCTGAGAGGCACTAAAAATAATAGCTTGGAGAATATCCAGTCATATTAATTTAATTTTTTGAAACTAAAAAACATAACATTCTTAGAATTTCTGAGCTCTAGAACAGGTTGAAAAGAGACATAAAGTCATATGTATATCACCATAAGTACTATGACTGGCATACCAAACGAGCTCTCAGTGGTCAATCCTATTGGGGAATCAAATCATTGCATGCCACAGTGCTACTCTCTCTGTTCTTGGTGAATGAATTGAATGAACTAATGGATCTAATCAAATACTGAAAAATCGGCTGTTATGACAGTGTGTATTGGGGTTGGGGAAGGTGAAACTAGGCTTCATGAAATTGTGAGTCTTTTTATGTTAATGGAATGGTGAAACAACAAAATCTGTATCAGGAGAAAATAGTTTTCAGAGAGAGACTTTTTTAATTAGAAATTAAAATTTCTAGTTTGGATAAAAATATTTCACACAATATAATTACCATTCAGAATTTTATTTCATTTTTGGGCATAAGTGCATGGTGGTCAGATTTGTGTTCATCTGAACAAATGCTTGCTTAGATTTAAAATATCTAAATCACACAAACAATTTAATTAGATATTAAATTCAACTTTACGAATGGTTCTCACAGTTTATGTGACCTATTGCATTTTACTTTTTTTAAATTTCATATAGATTAAACATCTAACAAAAATGTAATGACCTACAACTTGGTGGACTTTGGTGACTACTGCTGCTGCTAAGTCGCTTCAGTCGTGGCTGACGGTGTGACCCCATAGACGGCAGCCCACCAGGCTCCCTCGTCCCTAGGATTCTCCAGGCAAGAACACTGAAGTGGGTTGCCATTTCCTTCTTCAATGCATCAAAGTGAAAAGTGAGAGTGAAGTCGCTCAGTCGTGTCCAACTCTGCGACCCCATGGATTGCAGCGTACCAGGCTCTTCCGTCCATGGGATTTTCCAGGCAAGAGTATTGGAGTGGGAGTACTAGAATTTGTAAAAAATCTGGAACTGAGAAAAAAAGGTACCTTTTTTCAATTTCTGTGTTAATATTTGTGGAGTACCTACTAGGGTATATATATAATTTTATATATAGTAACAGTAAAATCATCATGGCAATCCTGGGTATTTTGGCATCACTGTAATCACTTAATAAGAGAGTAAATTATGGGCCAGAGATTTCAAGGGACTTGCCAAATGACACACAGCTTGTAAGTAGCCGAACTGGGACTGGAGCCTGTGTTCATCAGCTGTCAGAACCTGTAACTATTTTCACCAGATGACAGGGACATGAGAAGCAGAAACCAAATAAGCATTGACCTTTTGCAAAATAAAATAACTAGAGAACAAAATGAGATCAAATGTGTATATGTCATCTCTGCTCCCCCAAATATATACTAGCAAGTTAGAATAGTAGAGGAGACTTCATTTGGTAAAGACCAGAGTTTCACCTGAAACAAAAGGATAAAATAGAGCAAGAAAAAATATGTAACTCATTTTCAAAAGCAAAGCCTTAATATAAAAGCACCTTAGTAGTATGGGTACTTTTTGTTCCTGTCACCCTTTAAAGAACAGTACTGGTTGATCTTGCTATAATGGCTCATTGTTGATGATTCTCACAGATAACTGTATGTGAGTCTCGGGATGAGAACCAGAGAAAGATATTCTCATAATGTTAAGAGAAAAGATAAAATATTATTTCAAACATCACTGAATATTAAAAAAATCAAATAAATAAAATATTTTATAAAAGTAACAGAAAATGTAATTAAGTTTTAAAAAATAAAAGCCATGGAAGATATATTTCTCTTTTTAATGCTTGTTGAAATTTTGTATGAAACAATATAATTATGTGTAAAGTTAGAAGTTAACAATCATCTCGTTACATTTTTTTTTTCACTTAAGAAAAGAGATGTCTTAAGAATTTTAATATGTGACTAATACTCGTCAACTGGAATTCCATCACCTCCACTAGCTTCGTTCATAGTGATGCTTTCTAAGGCCCATTTGACTTCACACACCAGGATGTCTGGCTCTAGGTGAGTGAACATACCATCATGATTATCTTGGTCATGAAGATCTTTTTGTACAGTTCTTCTGTGTATTCTTGCCACCTCTTCTTAGTATCTTCTACTTCTGTTAGGTCCATACCATCTCTGTGCTTAATCGAGCCCATCTTTGCATGAAATGTTCCCTTGGTATCTCTAATTTTTTTGAAGAGATTTCTAGTCTTTCCCATTCTGTTCTTTTCCTCTATTTCTTTGCATTGATTGCTGAGGAAGGCTTTCTTATCTCTCCTTGCTATTCATTGGAACTCTGCATTCAGTTGCTTATATAATTCCTTTCACCTTTGCTTTTCACCTCTCTTCTTTTCACAGCTATTTGTAAGGCCTCCACAGACAGCCATTTTGCTTTTTTGCATTTCTTTTCCATGGGGATGGTCTTGATCCTTGTCTCCTGTACAATATCATGAACCTCAGTCCATAGTTCATCGGGCACTCTGTCTATCCGATCTAGGCCCTTAAATCTATTTCTCACTTCCACTGTATAATGATAACGGATTTGATTTAGGTCATACCTGAATGGTCTAGTGCTTTTCCATATTTTCTTCAATTTAAATCTGAATTTAGCAATAAGGAGTTCATGATCTGAGCCACAATCAGCTGCTGGTCTTGTTTTTGCTGGCTGTATAGAGCTTCTCCATCTTTGGCTGCAAAAAATATAATCAATCTGATTTTGGTGTTGACCATCTGGTGAAGTCCATGTGTAGAGTCTTCTCTTGTGTTGTTACAAGAAGGTGCTTCTATGACCAATGTGTTCTCTTGGCAAAATTCTATTAGTCTTTGCCCTGCTTCATTCCGTATTCCAAGGCCAAATTTCCCTGTTACTCCAGGTGTTTCTTGGCTTCTTACTTTTGCATTCCAGTCCCCTATAATGAAAAGGACATCTTTTGGGGGTGTTAGTTCTAAAAGGTCTTGTAGGTCTTCATAGAACAATTCAACTTCAGCTTTTTCAGCATTACTGGGTGTTCTTCAGTAGGAATGATGCTAAAGTTGAAACTCCAGTACGTTGGCCACTTCATGCAAAGAGCTGACTCTTTGGAAAAGACTCTGATGCTGGGTGGAATTGGAGGCAGGAGGAAAAGGGGATGACAGAGCATGAGATGGTGGGATGGCATCACCGACTCAATGGACATAAGTTTGAGTGAACTTCGGGAGATGCTGATGGACAAGGAGGCCTGGCGTGCTGGGATTCATAGGGGCACAAAGAGTCCGACACGACTGAGTGACTGAACTGAATCCAACTAAATGTTTGTCAACTTATTAATTGTAGCTTTATGATTAAATGTCAAAATATTTCAGCTTCAGCAACCACTTAATATTATTATTTTATTTATTTATTTTTAAATATAATTATTTTAATGTTATTGATTCAATACTAGTAATCCAAGATGATAAATAATTTATCAAATATCAGTGTGTCCAGAATAAGATCTTAGAGGTCCTAGCTAAGAGCCCATAAAACATGGCTAAAAGTTAAGTTGTATACCTCTGATGTCCAAAACACACATCTCATGAATCTTTGGCATGAAAATAACAAAAGTTGACTTAGTCATGGCTTACATATAAACTAGAATTTAAAATATACTTTGAATCACTTTACAGTAATATTAAAACAAGGGGGTAATAGATCTAAGAAAATTTCAACTTTTATCTCCATATTCCTTGAAGAGTTCTTGGAAGAGCCAAAGGATCAGGAACAAATTACACCACATTTCTCCTTTGCTCCTGAAGACTTTCATGAAGTATGGTCAGTTTTAACTGAACGCCAAAAGCATTTCAGAAAAGAAGCAACAAATGTACTACCTATGAAATGTATAAGCTATTCTACCTATATTCTTGTTTGATAATGGTAACAAGATGATTAACTATTATATTACACTATAGCTTATAACGTCCTTTCTTATATTGTCTAGTCTGATTCTTGAAATGACTCAGTAAGTGAGTATAGACTATCATGTTTCAAAAATTCACCTCGTGAGTAGGCATTTAGACAACTGACATTTTTAAAATTCTTAAGAAAAAAATGTGCAATGCTCCTTTGTAATAATAATAATAGCAATGAATACCTCACATTTACTGAGCTTTTAGTTTGTGACAACTGCTGTTCCAAGTTCCTAACAGTTTCTCACAACAGCACTTTTACATACATAATTATGACCTTTTCTTGATACGTAAATTTCCATTTGGTAGTCAGGATCAATCACTCCACATATTGCCACTGACTCTCTTCTTTGTCTGTTGATTTAGAGACCTGAGAAGACAAAAGTGGCTGAGTGGCAGACTTAAATTCCAGTTAAATGGATTACTGTTGTATATCATGGTGGAAGCATTCCTTACTCTGGAACTAAGACCTCTAGGCCAGAAAAGCATAAAAGCATAGAGACAGGAAGCAAAGCTTTGTTAGTGAGTCGCTAGGGGTAATAGATAGTGGCTCCATGCCCACTTCTACCCTTTGATTTCTGGACTGAGGAATCCTGGCTAAGACAGAAAAAAGCACCTTAAACTGAAAGTTAATTCAGAACATATACAGGTTTTGAGAGAACCTTACACTAGCCCTGCAAAATTCATCATTGTAAGGAGAAAAATTATATCATGTTAGGTAGAGTTATGGCTTTACCATTGTCATTATCTGGAGATTAATTATGGTTTAAGGAAATTCATATGATTGCCAAGTTGACAAGGAGTAGAGGGTTCCCAGAAAACATTACTCAGTGTGTCACCTAGCTTGTGCTATAACTGAGTTTTTGAAAGGTCATTACATCCTTTTTTCAAGCCAGCTGCTNTACTTTACTAGTGTGTGAGATGAATGCAATTGTGTGATAGTTTGAGCATTCTTTGGCATTGCCTTTCTTCCAAAAAGGTAAATTGCCCAAAGACCAGATTTCTCTCTCTCTCTCTCTTTCCCTCCTCCTCTTCCTCAGTTTGTCTCCATTTGTATATCAAAGCCCCGTTTTAAATAAATGGTTTGAATAACTTTCTAAAGAAATGCGCACAGAGCAAATCAGTCTGAAATAGTGAAACTACCTGAGTTTGTTCCCCAGTCCCAGTGTGTTTTGCTTTAACAAAATTTCATGATAATTATCATGTAAATGAAAAATAATAAATAGAAACTTTAAGTAGAGTCTAGAGATCAGAACTAGAGGGGTGTTCTCACACCCTGGGAAGACAGCAGCAGAGCCCACAAGGAAGAAAACTCTTCTCCATGGACTGTGTTTACTCTTGCTTTTTCCAGCTTCCTTTTCCTCTTTGTAAGTGTTCTTCTTCCCATGCTGTGCAGGAACTTACATGTGGTTCTCCACAGACCCCAAGTAGCAATTTTCAGCTGATGCTGAATAAACTAATCTTCACTAGAGAAACAACTGGCAACCTATTTGTTTTAGGTCAACAATCACTCTATCAATTTGCTTACCTCTGAAATCAGTGGTTTTAGATTTGTCTGTCACTACTATCATTGTTATTGTCATCAGGGAATGCCATCCTTTCCAAAACAAATACTATCACATTTTGATGGCCAGCTGCTACTTTCTACAGTGGAAAAATGTGAAGGCTGCCCCTAATTTCATGATTGAGCACTGCTCAGCAAACAGATCTTTTGAAGTGGTCACAATATTTTACAACACTATCAAATGTATTAAACTAGGTTTAGTGAACATGATTCACAAATCTGTTTTTCCAACAATCTTGATGGTGCAGACTTACAACAGAGACCAAGCCAAATCTAGCTCTTAGCAACTTTCCTATCTTGCATTCAGGTCTTTAATTTAGTTTCAATTGCTTAAATAAAAGGAAAAACGAGATTTTTGACTTTAAAAGTCAAATTTCAACATGGATATAAAATAATTCAAATTGGCCATGTGGTCACATACTGTCTTCTACACTGTGATGTATGTTGCTCCTTCTATGATCCAAAGATTCATTCTGTAGCATTACTGCATAAAGATTTATTTATTTATTTATGCCATAAAATCCACAAAAGCTGAGTGGCCATTTTCCATCCATTATGCCAAAATATTTACACAAATAGGTAAGTAAGTAAATAAGTAAATAGTTCCACTTATGACAGAAACACAAGGAATATTCACTAGCTCTCAGAGCTGAAGTAGGAAATAAAATACCAGGAACTCAAAACAAATGATCTAGTGTGAGATTTGTCAAAGGTCATGGTTCCTCACGTTTAGCAAGGATGGTCTTAATTTAATTCATTAAAAACAAACTTTGCAAACAAAACCATGCATTTCCCCCACTTATTATACTTTTAAATATAAACAATAATACATGATTCCTGAAAAATGATCAAATGAGTTTTTAGTTTCACCACATGCTGATCTAAAGTAAAATTTATTCCTCAGTTTAAAATCAAACATTTTCCTTCAGAATTTAATGACCATAGTGCACAAAAACAGAGTAACATGTAATGACTCGAGTATAATCATTCTCTTGTGGTTCTATATTTTTATAACCAGTTGTCCACTTTTTTTTAAGATCATTTTTATTACTAGTTTCTAATAGAATTATACATCCAGGATAATTTTTTTTTCCTGCTGTGAAGAATGTTCTTTTCAACCTTTAAATTTATAAAAGAGAAAAGATTATTATCTAAAAAGATTATATATCTGGTTACTTTTAAAATTATTTATATATGTTCCAATTATTCATAAATTTTCTGGTAGAAATGAATGTTCAGCACCTTTCTCCTTATTCTCCTGGAAAATACAAAAAAATGACAAGGGGAAAAGAAAAACAACAACCAAAAAAAAAATTAAAATACTCTGGGAAATCAATTAAAAAAACATAAAAAATAAACCTTCAGATTCTAAAATAAGCACAAGAGAAATGAGATCTGCCACAAGTCTTGGGGAAAGAACTGGATTAAGAAGGAGGGAGAGGAGTGACAGAGCCCAGTTGAATAACAACTTACAATGTACCAAGAAATAAATATTAATAACTTCTGAAGATGAGGATTTCATCCTACAGTTCAAAACTGGTCTGTGATTTGCAATAATGAATGTAAAAACCAATATAGGGAAAGCTGATGCCAGAAGCACTTTTGTACCTCATTACTACAAAAGCAGGAACCTTTCCAAATAACCAGACAATATGAATCTACTTCAAGCAAGGAAGTATTTACCAAACAAAGCCATGCACAGATATAAACACAGAAACCTCTTGAATATCACTAGCTTCTGAAAATTCTTATTTAATTATGTCCAAAGGAAAAATGTAATATGGATATAATCAACAAAAGTACTTTGAGTACAACTGTGAATGTGAAAGAGTATCAAATCTTACCATCAGATGGAGTATTTACTAAAGACCTGTTGCCAAGCAACAAGTGAAAATAATCAAGCATTTACAATTAAGTAACCAAACCAAATAAAACTCAGTAAAGCCCTCATTCATGTAACAAAGGACCATAATCCAGAAACATCAGATTCAAAGAAGGGAGGATTATAATAAGAATAAATATATTCTTATTCTCATGTGGATGAAATATATGAATCAATCACTAAAGAGGGAAGGAGGAAATCAGTAACATAAATTTTGAACTGGATGGAGCATAAGACAGAAAAAAAATACAATAAACATATGGTAAGCCATAACTATAAATATCTACATAAATTAAAAATAAAGACCAAAACCAAATAAGAAACTATTCAACTCAATAAGATTACAACTTAAAACTATATATAAAAAATAATTGAAACACGTACAATGAAAAAAAAGAACACTAATATACATTATAAAAAATAAAAAATACTATATGCAAACAAAAGCTGATCTGTGAAAGATATTTACATAAGTATTACACACATATATATAATATACAATAATATAATAATAATGTGATCATCCATTACCCACCCTTAAGAAAAATGCGGAGTAAGCCCAAGAACACTTGAACACAAGAATGATTTGGGGGGAAAATACTTTTTCTCAACTCTGCAAATGCACTTCTTTCTGAATATTTAGGGCAATAGTTTATCAAAATATACCACATAGAAGACAGAAGAGATAAACACATTAACATTTGTATCATAATTGAAGAATATTGTCAAAGAGTATACACTCCTCCCAAATCATCAGGCAGAGTCACAAAATTATACTCTATATCTTTTTTAGTTACAGAATTATAATACTATTTAACTAGTAAGAACATATAAGAATTTTAAAAAGCATTTCCAAAGTATTTATAAGAAAAAAATCTTCATAAACCTTCACTTTTATTCCTGAAGACATCTATAGTAAAAGTATAATTCACTGTGACAAAAATGGACTAGTCCTAGAATGAAAGCATTGTTCAATACTAGGATATGTAGTATAATGCAGATGAATGGAGACAAATTATATAATCATTCCTAAAGATGCCATTAAACACAAAGTGTTTAGTTGACAAACATGAACTATACAAATTATATCAAGTTTTCTGATATTTCAAAGGTAAGCAATGCTATGACATAGGAGTTTAAAACAAACAAACAAAAAAGAAAAACAACCCATGTCCATTTTGGAGAAATCTGAGATTATCTGACACAGTTCCATAAAATGCACCCCTTCCCCTTTGCTTTCTTCCATGAGGATGCATCTTTATTTCAGATTTAACAGATAAAATATTATTGAGCAATGCATGTGGAGACATCAACCACACAAAAGGAGCCATTTCCATTTATGGAATTCTCCATTTTATATTTTATTATTTGCACAGGTTACATGATTTTCAAACCAACCATGCTCCCTAAATCCATATATGTCTGGATTATTTACAAGTAAAAATCTGGGTAGAGGTGTTCTACTAAAAACATTTTATTAAAAAGTTTAATAAGGAGGTTTGAGCAGTGATCATTGGCTGTTTTATAGAGATAGCTGATTGAGATAATGTATACCTCTCTTGTATCTGAAAGGGAGAATATATAGGCCTACTATCAGCAACTTCCTTCCTATACCAGATGCTAAAAAGACATTTGATAACATTCACAACCTTTTATAAACTAGAAGTATAGGTATTATAAAAAATAAAGGTAAATCAATCAGAGATTCAAAACAGATAAAGCTATCTTTGAGAAACAAAGAGAAGGAACTATAATATTTTCAATGAGACAAATAATTATTATATGAAACTATTGCTTTCATACATTTCAAAATATAATAGATTAAAAAATATCTCTTAAAGGTCAACAAATTATAATTAATTTACAAACAAATTTAAGATCTATATAATGAAAAGTTTAAGACATTCATGTAGAATATAAACAACAATCTCAAAACATATTTATGCAAATCTTGAGCAATAATAAAAAGTTCAGATCCATTCCATGAAGTTAATTCGAAAAAGAATATATCTATATTTCTCTCCCAAAGCTCATTAAAATTTGTTTAATATCTCTACTAAAGACCAATAGATTTCTCTAGAATTGAACAGTTTGTTATTAACATTTATATGTAAAAATAAGTTAAACATAGATTATAGGAAATCTTTGAAAAAGTAATTGAATAAGGGAAGACACATGGTATTAAATGAGAAAATATTTTCAGTTCAGTTCAGTCCACTTCAGTTCAGTTGCTCAGTCGTGTCTGACTCTTTGTGACCCCATGAATTGCAGCACGCCAGGCCTCCCTGTCCAGCACCAACTCACGGAGTTCACTCAAACTCAAGTCCATCAAATCGGTGATGCCATCCGTCCATCTCATTCTCTGTTGTTCCCTTCTCCTCCTGCCCCCAATCCCTCCCAGCATCAGAGTCTTTTCCAAAGAAGAGTCAACTCTTTGCATGAGGTGGCCAAAGTACTGGAGTTTCAGTTTTAGCATCATTCCTTCCAAAAAACACTCAGGACTGATCTCCTTTAGAATGGACTGGTTGGATGTCCTTGCAGTCCACGGGACTCTCAAGAGTCTTCTCCAACACCACAGTTCAAAAGCATCAATTCTTCAGCACTCAGCCTTCTTCACAGTCCAACTCTCACATCCAAACATGACCACTGGAAAAACCATAGCCTTGACTAGATGGACCTTTGTTGGCAAAGTAATGTCTCTGCTTTTGAATATGCTATCTAGATTGGTCATAACTTTCCTTCCAAGAAGTAAGCATCTTTTATCAAGCTTTAAATATTAAACCAGTGTTGCAAAAGCTCATGAATAATCTGATACATTAAAAATAAAACATAAATCCCAGAAACAGACTAAGGACAAATTATTTACCAAAATCATTGGAGAAAAATAGTGGAAAATTAAATAAATTTTATTTATCAATATGGATAGCTTTTCATTAAGAGAAAAGAGAAAAAAGTAACAAATGATTAAAACTGAATATCAGTCAGTTCAGTCACTCAGTCATGTCCAACTCTCTGTGATCCCATAGACTGAAGCATGCCAGGCTTCCCTGTCCATCACCAACTCAGGGAGTCTACTCAAACTAATAATGCCCATTGAGTCGGTGATGCCATCCAACCACCTCAGTCTCTGTCCTCCTCTTCTCCTCCTGCATTCAATCTTTCCCAGCATCAGGGTCTTTTAAAATGGTCAGTTCTTTGCATCAGGAGGCCAAAGTATTGGAGTTTCAGCTTCAACATCAGTCCTTCCAATGAATATCTGGGACTGATCTCCTTTAGGATGGACTGGTTGAAACTTCTTACAGTCCAAGGGACTCTCAAGAGTCTTCTATAACACCACAGTTCAAAATCATCCATTCTTTGGTGCTCAGCTTTCTTTATAGTCCAATTCTCACATTCGTATATGACCACTTGAAAAACCATAGCCTTGAATACACAGACCTTTCTTGACAAAATAATGTCCCTGCTTTTCAATATGCTGTGTAAGTTGGTCATAACTTTCCTTCCAAGGAGCAAGTGTCTTTAATTTCATATCTGCAGTCACCATCTGCAGTGATTTTGGAGCCCCCCAAAATAAAGTCTGCCTCTGTTTCCATTGTTTCCCCATCTTTTGCCATAAAGTGATGGGACTGGATTCCATAATCTTAGTTTTCTGAATGTTGACTTTTAAGCCAACTTTTTCACTCTCCTCTTTTACTTTCATCAAGAAGTTTTTTAGTTCTTTGCCTTCTGCCGTAAGGGTGGTGTCATCTGCATATCTGAGGTTACTGATATTTCTGCCCGCAGTTTTGAGTCCAGCTTGTTTTTTATCCAACCCAGAATTTCTCATGATGTACTCTGCATACAAGTTAAATAAGCAGGGTGACAATATACAGCCTTGACTTGTTCCTTTCCCTATTTGGAACCAATGTGTTGTTCCATGATGTATGTCACCTCATATTCATGGATAAATTGCAAATGGATGAATGATATAAATGAAATTTTAACCATCAAACTACCAGTTGAAAATATGTGAACAGATATTTTGTTAGCTTTGGACATGGAAATGCCTTTCTAATTATGACTCAAAACCCAGAAAGCAAAATATTTATGTATGACTAAAATTTTTCAATGATAAGATAAACTAATGACTTACTGGAAAAATTACTGGCACTCAAAATAAGTTCACACTCCTTTCAAAAAAATTCCTTATTTATAATAGAAATATAAATTAACCTTCAATTGGATAAAATTTCAAAAGTTTGAAATCCGTTTGTAAGGCATGGGAAAATGGACAATCTCATATATAGCAATTTTTAAAATGTGATAATCTTTCCACTCAACACAATTTTTATTGTTGTTGAAGATAGAGAAAGTTATAAGTGTACTAATGAAATGCCTTAAGGATACAATAATATATTTTATGTGAAAAGGATGGAGGATACTTTATTGTTATTTTCTTATGTAAACCTAAATTTGTGAGGAACATTAAAAAATATATCAGTCAAAAATAGTTTGGATCCCTGGTAGCTCAGATGGTAAAGAATCTCCCTGCAAGGCAAGGCACTCAGGTTCAATTTCTGGGTTGGAACGGTCCTCTGAAGAAGATTATGGCAACCCAGTCCAGATAGAACTGAGTGACTAATACTTTTACATTTGAAGAAAGTTTAGCTATGGTGGATTCCTCAGTTGGTACTGACAAAATGGTTGACTAAGGAGAGAGGTAATATTTGTCTTTCTATACTTTATATTTAACATATGATATCATTTTCTATTCATAATTCCATAATTTCTATATCCATTAATCAGCATTCTTATTCAAAAAGTAATTTTCTGTTATTATAATTATGTTGTTGATATCTTTATATACTTTTGTTTCTAAAATGTATTATTATATATTAACATCACTGTATATTTTATATATTGGAATATAAAAATGTTTTAAATTTATTAAAAGCCAAAATTAACAGGGACTGAAACAATGAAAATTAATTAAATTAGACTTTAGTTAATATACGTAAACTTTAATTTCCAAATTTATAAATTTAAACATATATAAGAATGTAATGTATTAAAATATATTTCAAAGTAATTATTAAGCACCTTCTATGTAACTTTGAAAAATGTATTTTCCTCACCCCGCTTGGGAGAAGGCGATGGCACCCCACTCTGGTACTCTTGCCTGGAAAATCCCATGGACAGAGGAGCCTGGTGTGCTGCAGTCCATAGGGTCGCAAAGACTCAGACACTAGTGAGTGACTGCCCTTTAACTTTTCACTTTCATGCATTGGAGAAGGAAATGGCAACCAACTCCAGGATTCTTTCCTGGAGAATCCCAGGGACGGAGGAGCTGCTGTCTATGGAGTAACACAGAGTTGGAAACGAATGAAGGGACTTAGCAGCTTAGCAGCATTCTGCTTATTTAACTTATATGCAGAGTACATCATGAGAAATGCTGTGCTGGAAGAAACACAAGCTGGAACAAGATTGCCAGGAGAAATATCAATAACCTCAAATATGCAGATGACACCACCCTTATGACAGAAAGTGAAGAGGAACTAAAAAGCCTCTTGATGAAAGTGAAAGAGGAAAGTGAAAAAGTTGGCTTAAAGCTCAACATTCAAAAAATGAAGATGATGGCCTCTGGTCCCATCACTTCATGGGAAATAGATGCGAAAACAATGGAAACAGTGTCAGACTATTTTGAGGGCTCCAAAATCACTGCGGATGGTAATTGCAGCCATGAAAGTAAAAGACAATTACTCCTTGGAAGGAAAGTTAAGACCAACCTAGATAGAATATTCAAAAGCAGAGACATTACTTTGCCAACAAAGGTCCATCTAGTCAAGGCTATGGTATTTCCAGTGGTCATGTATGGATGTGAGAGTTGGAATGTGAAAAAGCTGAGCGCTGAAGAATTGATGCTTTTGAACTGTGGTGTTGGAGATGTGTATAAGAGACAGCTGCAGATGGTGACTGCAGCCATGAAATTAANGGCTATGGTTTTTCCAGTGGTCATGTATGGATGTGAGAGTTGGACTGTGAAGAAAGCTGAGTGCTGAAGAATTGATGCTTTTGAACTGTGGTGTTGGAGAAGACTCTTGAAAGTTCCCTGGACGGCAAGGTGATCCAACCAGTCCATTCTAAAGGAGATTGGTCCTGAATGTTCTTTGGAAGGAATGATGCTAAAGCCGAAACTCCAATACTTTGGCCATCTCACGCAAACAGCTGACTCATTGGAAAAGACTCTGATGCTGGGAAGGATTGGGACCAGGAGGAGAAGAGGACGACAAAGGATGAGATGGATGGCTGGTATCACTGATTTGATGGACACGAGTTTGAGTGAACTCCAGGTGTTGGTAATGGACAGGGAAGCCTGGCAGGCTGCAATTCATCGGGTCGCAAATAATCGGACATGACTAAGTGACTGAACTGAACTGAACTGACATTTGAAATTATTTTGTTTTGCACTTTAGTGTTTTTCTGACAAGTTAATAAATAAAAACTTTTATTAGCTTTTATTTTAAAAATACACATGCTCAAATATCATATTTGAAATATAAGTGTTAAAAATGAGGACATGTTAATGATGAGGCAAGTACCTTTTTTGTCTTAATTGGTGTATATCTAGAAGATGTTGTTCATGTTTATCAATTAGGTGGGAGGGCAGTTCAGGATAGGGAACACATGTACACCAATGGAGGATTTATGTTGATGTATGCAAAACCAATACATATTGTAAAGTAATTAGCCTCCAATTAAACTAAATAAATTTATATTAAAAAAAGAAAATGAAAATCTTTACAGACAAGCAAAAGCTGAGAGAATTCAGCACCATGAAACCAGCTCTACAACAAATGCTAAAGGATATTCTTTAGATAAGAAACACAAAAAGGGAGTATAAACCTGAACCCAAAACAATAAAGTAAATGGCAACGGGATCATACATATCAATAATTACCTTAAACNCCTAGGAAATCCAATAGACAGAAGAACCTGCTTGGCTACAGTCCATGGGGTTGCAAAGAGTTGGACATAACTGAACAATTAAGCACACAAACAAATGAGAATATCAATTAATGTGAAAGATATGTTTTTAAACTTGCATTCATATATATATATATATTAGTATCCCATTACTTCCAAAAACAATTGTGAAATTATAGCAGATGACAGTTTTATGATCTTGTAGGGATTATNAGTTGGACATAACTGAACAATTAAGCACACAAACAAATGAGAATATCAATTAATGTGAAAGATATGTTTTTAAACTTGCATTCATATATATATATATATTAGTATCCCATTACTTCCAAAAACAATTGTGAAATTATAGCAGATGACAGTTTTATGATCTTGTAGGGATTATCATATGTTAGAAAATAACAGTTTTAGGATCTTGTAGGGGTTATCATATATTAGAAAATAAGGTTTGATTAAATATAGTATTTCACTTAAAACCATGTTAGGCATTTTATTCTAGAGAATATTTACACTGAGATGAAATTTTAGATAAAACAATTTTTTACATGGGACTTACAGTCATTTACAAACTATTTTCCCATAAAGCATATTCAGATGAAATTTTGTTTATTGCCACTGATAAAGTGAATTGCATTTAGTAATATTACAATATATATAGTGTATTTTACCTGTTATAAAATTTTATTTTGTATATTTTTTATTTACTGAAGTTTTGTGTTCAGTTGCAAGTATCTAAAACTAGGGCAAGAAATAGCCAGTCTTTTAAAGGAATCTCTGTGTTGTGACCTTTCTAATCTGTATGTGTTCAGTCTTATAATCAAGGACACAACTAAATCAGCACATGCTGACAATTATACTTATGCAGGCTTCATAGACACTGTCCAGAACTAAACTGAGAAGAGTGATTCTGACATAAGACATGGAGGCTTTTCCTTTAACTAGGTCTCTCCATGTTTGTCCATTTTGCCTTTCTTGTTTGATCATTAGTCTTTGTTCAAGGATGCTATATAATCAATGAAGGCAGAAGAGCCAAGAGCCCATAGTTAGTTAGTCAAGGAAAATACTGTATCACACAGTGCAAGCACAAATCGACATTTTAAATAGTTTCTCTGAAAATTGCTCACTGGAAAAATAATCATTATCAGTGCTAGAACTAGACTTTACATACAGTAATAGTTGATAATTTTGTGTACATTGTGAAGGTGGACAGTCACCATACGATATCCCAAGAAATGAAATTTCTTTCTGTAACTTGAAATAAACACACAAAAAATAATTGTCAACATAACAGCTCTCTGGCTAAGGTAAATTTACATTATTTTAAATAATTTCACATGTAAAGATCTATGAATAGAAAATAAACATATGACAAAATGTTCAATCTTTCTGACTTTTAATAACATAGATTGTTTTTCTGTTATTTAATTTTGTATAAATAGAAATATGAATTCTTAACCTTTTGTATTTCACTACTTTTGTGAAACATTCATATGTGAAATTCATTCTTGCATTTGTTCTCAGTCACTCAGCCATGCCTGACTCTGCAAATCCATGTACTGTAGTCTGCCAGGCTCCTCTGCTTATGGCATTTCCTAGGAAAGAGTAGTGGTGTGGGTTGGCATGTCCTCCCAAGGGATCTGCCCTTCCCTTGAAAGGGCATCTCCTGTGGCTTCTGCATTGGTAAGCAGATTCTTTACCACTCATTCACCTAGGAAACAGTATTATTATTATTTTAGTGTGGAGGAAAGAGGATTTTTCCTTTCTTTCTGTTTCTTTACATTTGAAAGAACAGATTGGGAACCTATCAGGACAGGACAGTGGTTCATTCATAACTTTATCCATAGTATTGCTGTTGTAGATAAAGATTAATTGTAGTTTGGAACTATGACATAGTAACATCTTTAAAACTGTATACATATGTTTTAGTGTACATTTGTACATATTTTTGTTTGGTTCATACTCAGAAGAGAAATCCTGGTTCAAGGAACATATACACTTTAACAGTCACTATACACTGTAAAATTGTTTCCTAATGTAATTGGAACAATTTATACTACCGTGGTGCTTCCCTGGTGGCTCGAACTGTAAAGCATCTGCCTGCAAAGCAGGAGACCCAGGTTCGATTTCTGGGTCAAGAAGACTCCCTAGAGAAGGAAATGACAATGCATTCCAGTAGTCTTGCCTAGAAAATTCCATGGATGGAGGAGCCTGGTCAACTACAGTCCGTGGGGTCACAAAGAGTTGGACACAACTGTGTGACTTCACTTTCTTTTCTTTCTTTTTCATTCTTTATACTACAAGAGGTAGTTAATAAAATTCTAGTATTTCATATCTTCAACAACACTTGAGATTATCCAATCTTTACAGTTTCATCATTTTTGATGGGTGTAAAGTCACACTGTACAATAACATTTTAGATTTTTCTTATACTAATGATTGAGTGCAGCACTTTCACAGCACATTTTTCAGAATTTGAAATAGATCAACTGGAATTCCATCCGCTAGCTTTGTTTGTAGCGATGCTTCCTAAGGCCCACTTGATTTCACATTCCAGGACATCTGGCTTAGGTGAGTGATCACACCATCATGATTATCTGGGTCGTGAAGAACTTTTTTGAACAGTTCTGTGAATTCTTGCCCCTCTTCTTAATATCTTCTGCTTCTGTTAGGTCCATACCATTTCTGTCCTTTACTGAGCCCATCTTTGAATGAAATGTCCCCTTGGAATTTCTAATTTTCTTGAAGAGATCTCTAGTCTTTCCCATTCTATTGTTTTCTTCTATTTCTTTGCATTGATTGCTGAGGAAGGCTTTCTTATCTCTTCTTGCTATTCTTTGGAACTCTGCATTCAAATGAGTATATCTTTTCTTTTTTCCTTTGTTTTGCTTCCCTTCTTGTCACAGCTGTATTCAGGTCAGGAAGCAACAGTTAGAACTGGACATAGAACAGACTGGTGCCAAATAAGAAAAGGAGTACGTCAAGGCTGTATATTGTCACCCTGCTTCTATGCAGAGTACATCATGAGAAACGGTGGGCTGGAAGAAGCACAAGCTAGAATCAAGATTGCCGGGAGAAATATCAATAACCTCAGATATGCAAATGACACCACCTTTATGGCAGAAAGTGAAGAAGAACTAAAGAGCCTCTTGATGAAAGTGAAAAAGGAGAGTGAAAAAATTGACTTAAAGCTCACCATTCAGAAAATTAAGATCATGGCATCGGGTCCCATCACTTCATGGGAAATAGATGGAGAAACAGTGGAAACAGTGCCAGACTTCATTTTGGGTGGCTCCAAAATCACTGCAGATGGTGATTGCAACCATGAAATTAAAAGATGTTTACAACTTGGAAGGAAAGTTACGACCAACCTAGACAGCATATTAAAAAGCAGAGACATTACTTTGCCAACAAAGTTCTATCAAGTCATGCATATGGTTTTTTCAGTGGTCATGTATGGGTGTGAGAGTTGGACTATCAGGGAAGCTGAGCACCAAAGAACTGATGCTTTTGAACTGTGGTGTTGGAGAAGACTCTTGAGAGTGCCTTGGACTGCAAGGAGATCCAACCCATCCATCCTAGAGTAGATCAGTTCTGGGTGTTTATTGGTAAGACTGATTTTGAAGCTGAAGCTCCAGTACTTTGGCTACCTAATGCTAAGAGCTGACTCATTTGAAAAGACCCTGATGCTGAGAAAGATTGATGGCAGGAGAAGAAGAGGATGACAGAGGATCAGATGGTTGGATGGCATCACTGTCAATGGACATTGGTTTGGGTGGACTCTGGGAGTTGGTGATGGACAGGGAAGCCTGGCATGCTGTGGTTCATTGGGTCACAAAGAATCGGACTTGACTGAGCGACTGAATTGAACTATACTAATGAATATGCTTTCATATTTTATTGATCATTATATGTCCTCAGTTTTGAAGTTGTTGCTAAAACTTTTTGATCATTGTAAAAACTTAAATTTGTGTCTTTTCCTTCTTGCTTTTTATATAACTTACGAAGAAATGTGTGTACAAAAGTTCAGTTCTCATAATGGATTTCATTCATTTTCCTTTTAATTCTTTTTTTTTTTTTTCTCTATACATGTGAGGTTAGGTTATTAGGAGTTTACTATATCTTCCTGGTAAAACCACCATTTTATTATAATAAATGTTCTTTTTTTTCTATAATATCCACTTTTACTCTTTAAATCTACTTTATCTGCTATCAACATAATGCATAATTTCTCTATTGGTTAGTGTTTACAGTAATAGTTTTTCCATCCTTTTATATGTGTTTTATTGTTGTTGTTGCTGTTTTCTTTGTTTTATTTCTATCCAGCCTAAAATTTTGAAATTAAGATAGATTTTATTGCAGTATTATTATCTTTTCAAATATATTAAACATATTTTTCTTTGGTCACAATTTTAAAATTGTTTGAGAACACATTGTAATGTGAGGTATATCCTTTAATAATCAAACTTTACTTATGCTTTAAAATACACTTGTCAAAAGAAGCCAAAAATTGTATCAGACTGCTGTTAAAAAAATAATAAAAAAGTCCCAGATGCTCAGCTTATCTAAGCTGGATTTCCTTCTGTTGAATGAAAGTCCATAATTCTTCACTACTTTGTTAGTTCTCTGCTGCCTCTAATCATACAGATCCTATTATTTTGAGGACTTAATAATTTTTCTCAGGAAGGGATAGATTTGACTTACTTTATCCAATATCACCAAAAGCTATAAACGCTCATATTTTCATATTGGACATTGATCATAAACAGGTAAGTCATTGATTTTTGAATCTTGTTATCTTCTTGAATTCTCCTACAATTTTTGAAAATATTCAGGTACTGTTTTAGGGATTTCTAGGGACAGAACTGCATGATATCTAAGCAATATTTTCCTCCCATCATATATTTAATATTTATATGTAATTGCTTTGTATACTATTTTTAAACAACATTTAAAAAACATTGACAAAAAGATTATATTGTTTCTGACAATAACATTAATTTATCTTGCTGCTGCTGCTGCTGCTAAGTCGCTTCAGTCATGTCTGCCTCTGTGTGACCCCATAGACAGCAGCCCACCAGGCTCCCCCATCTCTGGGATTCTCTAGGCAAGAACACTGGAGTGGGTTGCCATTTCCTTCTCCAATGCATGAAAGTGAAAAGTGAAAGGGAAGTCGTTCAGTTGTGTCCGATTCTTAGGGACCCCATGGACTGCAGCCCATCAGGCTCCTCCATCCATAGGATTTTCCAGGCAAGAGTACTGGAGTGGGGTGCCCAATTATGATTTTCACTTTTGTTTTAATATTAATAAAAAATCAATCTATTCTTACTCCTATTCCATTATAGATAATCAGAAGTGAATTCTAAAATGTATCACACATTTTTAATATCTATAAAGATTAATTTTTATTCACCATTCAGTTGGTTAGTATATATAACTATTCAGTTGGTTAGTTATATAACTAGTACATAACTAGATCTAGTAATAACTAGATCTTAATATTTCATTATCTTTGAATTTCTGCATTGAACTATTCTGGCCATGGATTATCATTTTTGAAAAACAGTGATAAATTCTTGTTAGTATTTTATGCAGTTTTTCTGCCTCTGTTTACAAGTGAGGTACTTTGGTATATTTTTATCTGTTTCTATCTCTGCTTAATTAGCTAAATGATTATATTTTTGATTCAAATCATAGAACACATTTTTAATCTCTCATATTAAGAGAAATTTTAAGAAGTAAAAATAGTATATCTTAATAATACTTCTGGGGATTCCCAGGTGGTTCACTGGTAAAGAATCTGCCTGCTCATGCAGGAGACACAAGAGTCACAGGTTCTATCCACGGGTTGGGAATATTTACTGTAGGAGGAAATGTCGACCCAAACCAGTATTTTTGCTTGGGAAATCCTATGGACAGAAGAGTCTGGCAGGCTACAGGCCATGGGATCACAAAGTCAGACACAACTTAATGAAACAATAACAAAAAAGAATACTTCAAACTAAAAAAAAAAAAAATAACTAAAATAAATCAGAATTATCATTTATAACAATAAAGTATTATGAAAATATATTGGTTTTACTTCTTAAAAGTCAAAATTATGAAAATAACTCAGACTATTGACAATTAAATACTAATTCTCTATTTGTCTTTGCTATCATCTAAAACATCAATGAAGATCAAGATTTCTTTTTGTGTTTTATGTACTTTCATGTATTTGTATTCATGAAAATATTTTAAATATTCTGAAAGAAAATAACAATATAATAATAGCTTTTTGTCTTATACTAGAAGATGTTTTTGTTGTTCAACCACTCAGTCGTGTCCAACTCTTTGTGACCCCATGGACTGGAGCACACCTGGCTTCCTTGTCCATCACCATTTTCCAGAGCTTGGTCAAACTCATGCCCATCAAGTCAGTGATGCCACCCAACCATCTCATCCTCAGCTGTCCCTCTCCTCCTGCCTCCAATCTTTCCCAGCATCAGGGTCTTTTCTAATGAGTCACATCTTCACATCAGGTCAAAGTATTGGAGCTTCAGCTTCAGCATCAGTCTTTCCAATGACTATTCAGGATTGATTTCCTTTAGGATGAACTGGTTGAATCTCCTTGCAGTCCAAGGGACTCTCAATAGTCTTCTTCAACAGTTCAAAAGCATCAGTTCTTCAGCACTCAGCCTTCTTTATGGTCCAACTCTCACATCCATACATGACTACTGGAAAAACCATACCTTTGAATATACGAATCTTTGTTGGCAATGTCTTTGCTTTTTATTATGCTGTGCGACTTAGCAGGAGCAGCAGCAGGTTGGTCATAGCTTTTCTTCCAAGGAGCAAGTGAGTTTTAATTTCATGGCTGCAGTTACCATCTGCAGTGATTTTGGAGCCCAAGAAAATAAAGTCTGTTCGCTGTTTCCATTCTTTCTCCTCTATTTGCCATGAAGTTATGTGTTCACATGCCATGATCTTCATTTTTTGAATGTTTAATTTTAAGCCAGCTTTTACACTCTCCTCTTTCACTTTCCTCAAGAGGTTCTTGAGTTCCTCTTTGCTTTCTGCAATAAAAGTGGTGTCATCTGCATATCTGAGTTTATTGATTTTTCTAGAATTGTACTCAAACATCATTATAAGTATGTGTAAGATTATTATTTAAAAATTTTCTCCCCATTGCTGGGGTAAAATCCCACTTTTTATGTAGTTTATGGAAATGTAGTTTGACTGAAGTATACATTTAGGATTAGCAATCCTAAATGTGAATTTTAGGTTTGTAAATTAAGAAGTACAAAAGCTTGACAAAACTTTCATCAACAAAAATTTTAGCAAGTGTGATACAGAGAGAGAGAGAGAGAGAGAGAGAGAGAGGTGGAAAAGAATCTGCCTACCAGTGCAGATGTGGATTAAGTCCCTGGGTTGGGAAGATCCCCTGGAGAGGGAAATGGCAACCCATTCCAGTATTCTTGCCTGAGAAATCCCATGGATGGAGGAGCCTGGAAGGCAACAGTCCATGGGGTCAGAAAGAGTTAGGCATAACTTAGTGACTAAGAAATAACAACAATATACAAAAAAGAAGGCTATGAATCATTTCCAAACTCAATTAGATATTTAATTTTCCATTCCCTATGCTAGAATCTGAACCAAAGTTATGGGAATCACAAAGTTAAACACATGTCCCATTTCTCCTCATATCTTAAAGCAAATCTTATGGTGTGCAGAAAAATCAATGATGAGCCAAAATTAAGATAACCAAGCAAAACAAGACAGTCAAAAATGCAATCCACATATGTAAAAGAAGTCTTGAGACATCTACTGTGTGTGCTAAGTTGCTTCAATCGTGTCTGACTCTTAGCAACCTATGGACTATAGCCTACCTGGCTCCTCTGTCCCTGGGATTCTCCAGGCAAGATACTGGAGTGAATTGCCATGCCCTCCTCCAGGGGATCTTCCTGATCCCGGGATGGAACTTGAGTCTCCTGCCGTCCTGCATTGCAGGTGGATTCTTTATCCCTGAGCCACCAAGGAAGCACTACCTCACCATAGATAAAATATAATTATTTAAAGGTATATTGTCACATTGTTGGGCTTCCCTTGTGGCCCACCTGGCAAAGAATCCACCTGCCATGTGGGAGACCTGGGTTCGATCCCTAGCTTGGGAAGATCCTCTGGAGAAGGAAAAATCTACCCACTCCAGTATTCTAGCCTGGAGAATTCCATGAACTCTATGGTGTACAGGGTTGCAAAGAGTTGGACATGACTGAGCAACTTTCACTTTCACTTTCTCACATTGTTTCAGAAAAAATAATGCTCTTTCAGACAGTTATGTTGTGAGTCACAAGTCTTAGTTACTATTTGTTCAAAGAAGCAGAAGGAAACACTTTCAGACATGGATTTCTTCATATTCCTTATGAGATTGATACCCCCCTTAGTTCCAAAGTCATTCTATCATGAAAAGGAGGAATTTGAGATTTTATCTCTAAAGTCTACCAGTAGCCTAGTTTAGAAAAACAAAACAGGAGCAAATGCTCAGAATAGTGTAAGGTAAAATCTACTTCATACAATTGTAGTTTCATTATGCGCTTGCTTGCATGCTTGTTTGCTCAGTCACATTCGACTCTTTGAGACTTCATGAACTGTAGCCTGCCAGGCTTGTCTGTCCATGGAATTTTCCAAGCAAGAAAACCGAATTGGGTTGCCATTTCTTTCTCCAGGGGATCTACCCGACCCTGAGATCAAACCCGAGTCTCGTATGCCCCTGCATTGGCAGGCAGGTTTTTCATCAGCTGAATCACCAGGGATTTCATTATATGCTTACATAATCTAAAACATATTCTAAAACATCTAGAAGTGAAGCTATACAGTTCTTCCTAATGACTCTTTCTTAGTACATTTGTCTAAATAATTCTTGGTTTAAGCTTTCACCATAGAATTATTGCTTAATAGTACAATTTTCTGTAAGTTACCTTGATGGATTTTTGAGCCAGAGTTAAAATTCCAATTTTCTATTTTTATCTTAAATAATTCTACTTGTGTAACTTGGTCATGTCTTGTAGACGATTTGCATATTAGTTTATGTGAGTGTGTTTCTTTGCCCCTCTCTTAAGTTTTTAAGAAGGTATTCAGAACTGCCTACCACTCTCCATATTTAACAGAGAATGTGCTATTCAGTCACATAATATTGTCACAATTAAGCCTAATTAGCCAATTCNCCTGAGCCACCAAGGAAGCACTACCTCACCATAGATAAAATATAATTATTTAAAGGTATATTGTCACATTGTTGGGCTTCCCTTGTGGCCCACCTGGCAAAGAATCCACCTGCAATGTGGGAGACCTGGGTTCGATCCCTAGCTTGGGAAGATCCTCTGGAGAAGGAAAAATCTACCCACTCCAGTATTCTAGCCTGGAGAATTCCATGAACTCTATGGTGTACAGGGTTGCAAAGAGTTGGACATGACTGAGCAACTTTCACTTTCACTTTCTCACATTGTTTCAGAAAAAATAATGCTCTTTCAGACAGTTATGTTGTGAGTCACAAGTCTTAGTTACTATTTGTTCAAAGAAGCAGAAGGAAACACTTTCAGACATGGATTTCTTCATATTCCTTATGAGATTGATACCCCCCTTAGTTCCAAAGTCATTCTATCATGAAAAGGAGGAATTTGAGATTTTATCTCTAAAGTCTACCAGTAGCCTAGTTTAGAAAAACAAAACAGGAGCAAATGCTCAGAATAGTGTAAGGTAAAATCTACTTCATACAATTGTAGTTTCATTATGCGCTTGCTTGCATGCCTGTTTGCTCAGTCACATTCGACTCTTTGAGACTTCATGAACTGTAGCCTGCCAGGCTTGTCTGTCCATGGAATTTTCCAAGCAAGAAAACCGAATTGGGTTGCCATTTCTTTCTCCAGGGGATCTACCCGACCCTGAGATCAAACCCGAGTCTCGTATGCCCCTGCATTGGCAGGCAGGTTTTTCATCAGCTGAATCACCAGGGATTTCATTATATGCTTACATAATCTAAAACATATTCTAAAACATCTAGAAGTGAAGCTATACAGTTCTTCCTAATGACTCTTTCTTAGTACATTTGTCTAAATAATTCTTGGTTTAAGCTTTCACCATAGAATTATTGCTTAATAGTACAATTTTCTGTAAGTTACCCTGATGGATTTTTGAGCCAGAGTTAAAATTCAAATTTTCTATTTTTATCTTAAATAATTCAACTTGTGTAACTTGGTCATGTCTTGTAGACGATTTGCATATTAGTTTATGTGAGTGTGTTTCTTTGCCCCTCTCTTAAGTTTTTAAGAAGGTATTCAGAACTGCCTACCACTCTCCATATTTAACAGAGAATGTGCTATTCAGTCACATAATATTGTCACAATTAAGCCTAATTAGCCAATTCTTTGACTTTTAAATTTTTGTTCCTGGATAGATTCCACCTTTGGGTGTTTAGACTGATTCTTCTGCAACCTCGATGGAGAGGATACTAATCCCATTGTATGCTATTAGTTATAATATATGTTGCTAACAAATACATGCCACTAAATATCACTGTTTATTTCTTCACATTTTTCAACTGAAAAATAGATCATGAATTAATAATCAGACCGATAAAGTCATCCAAGAACATTTCAAACTGAAAATTTTGTTCCCATAACACTAGCACATTATATATTTAACAGAAAAAAATTTCATCTCTCTTCACAACTTTATCTGTTCGTTGTTTAAATTTTTGTTCTGGTCATAAGAAAGAATAGCAGTGTGAGTAAATAGCAGTTAGTGATAGCAACTGGACTGTGTGATATTTTCTCAAATTATTTAATAGTTTATTATATAATAAAGGAAAATGTGTATTATGTAGCTCTTACCTCAATGTCATTTGGATACATGAATTAATAAATAAATACATGAAGAATAAATGTAGCTTGCTCTGACTTTCAAGCTTCTGTTATCTAGCTGAGCATATTCACATGAGCTCTAGACAATCTATAGCACTATCTTAAGACCCTAAATAAAATAGGAAGTGGATCCAAACTGTATTCATATTTACCAGATCTGATAATATACCACATCCAAGGCATTGATCTATATTTATGTGAACTAATTCTTGTATAAATAATTCGCTTTTACCAGCATAAAGTGTAACCCTTGAACATAAAACAATACAATCTACAATTTGGACTGGCAAACCATGTCATTGTTTATGTCTACCTTCCTTTTCATCTGTTTTACAAAAATATAGAATACAACACACACACACATATAGACTATTTTTTCTAAAATCTTAACTTTTTTCATAAAATGTACTTTCATATTATGCTCCCTAGATTTTGATTCTATTGCATTTGATCATACTACTCCCTCAAGCTATAGTTCCTTTCCTTTTATTTAACTTAGAGAAAAACCACAAACTCCTAAAAATCATCTCAATAAATGGATCTTTACTCAGTAAGAGTGATTTTACTATTTTATGTATTATAAGTTTACAGGATTTCTAAAATGTTGCTTGTATTTGACAGCATTTTTTGACTTGATTAACAAATACACTTGTGCGTGTGTATANTAAAAAAAAAAAAAAGGAGAAAGGAACGTGAGATCGGTTTTTATATAATATTTTATTTAACTGAATGTAGCCAAAGCATTATCATTTCAAACATCATGTCATCACAAATTATTAATATTAATGGGATATTTTCTTTCTTTCTTTCTCCTCTCTCTTCCTTCCTTCCTTTTTCTTTCTTTCTCTTTATCTCTTCCTTTCCTTCTTTCCCCTTTCTTTCCATATCTCTTTCTCCCATCCTTCTTTCCTTCCTCTGTCCCCCTTCCCTTTCTTTCTCTCTCTTTTTCTTTCTTTCTACAAAAACTTTGACCTCGAGTATTCATTTTTGACTGATCATAACATTTCTTGAGTTCAAGAGCCACGCATGGCTAGGGGCTCCTGTATTGGACAGCACAGGCCTAAGGAATCAAGCCCAGATTCTTCAGTCTGGTGTTCTGTAATCTGTCCCCCTGCCAAGTTCTCCCGCCAGCATCCTGTCCCTCCCCACAAATGAGCTTATTGTACTCTACGATATTATGATCTATAATAAGAAATATATATTTGATCTGTATCCCCTATTCCTGACACAGAGTCCTAGAACACTTGAACCTTGCAGTGATGGGAGTGTTAAAGGGGTCTCTTGTTATTTTCATGGGGTGACTTTTGGAAAGTACCTAAGGATAAGGCCTGGTTGCCAGGAGAACCAAGCAGAGGGGACTGGAACTTTCAGTCCCACCCCCTGACCTCCAGGGATGGGAGAGGTGCTGGAGGATTTCAGTCGCCAAAAGCCAGTGGTTTAGTCAATCATGTCTATGGTGTGAAGCCTCCCTAAAACCCTCAAAGGATGGAGTTTAGAGAACTTTCAGGTTGGTGAACAAGCAGGATGAAAGAATTGGAGAAGGCATGGAAACCGTGTCCTTTCCCTATACCTTGCCCTCAGCATCTCTTCCATATGGCTGTTTCTAAGTTAATATTGTCCAATTGCTCAGTCGTGTTTAACTCTTTGGACCCCGTGGATGGCAGCACACCAGGCTTCCCTGTCTTTCACTAACTCCCTGACTTTGCTCAAACTCATGTTCATTGAGTTCATGTTGATGCCATCCAACCATCTCACTCTTTGTTGCCTGCTTCTCCTCCTGCCCTCAATCCTTCCCAGCATTGGGGTTTAAATAAGTTCATTTGTATCATTTTTTTAGATTTCACATATAAGTGATATCATGAATTTGTCTTTGTTTGACTTACTTCACTTAGCATGATAACCTCTAGATCGATCCATGTTGCCACAAATGGCTTTATTTTATTCTTTTTTTTAAAATGTATTTTGTTGAAGTATAGTTGATTTACAATGCTATGTTAATTTCTGCTGTACAGCAAAGTGATTCAGTTATGCATACATCTATGAATATATATACATTCTTTATCCACTTATTTCATCCCATTATGGTTTGTCAAGGTACTTGAAAATAGTTCTCTGTGCTGTACAGTAGGACCTTGTTGTTTATCCATCCTATATATAATAGTATAATAGTTTGCATCCGCTAATCCCAAATTCCTAATCCATGCCTCCCTCACCCCACCCGACTCCTTGGCAATCAGAAATATGTTCTTTATGTCTGTGAGTCTGTTTCTGTTTTATTTCATTCTTTTTTAAGTGTCATGCCAACTGATGTCATTCAAATATTCCCTTGCCCTACACTAGGCAGACTGTCATTACACCTCCCTATAATAGCCACAGACCTGTTCCCCCAACACCGTGAGCTCCGGGAGGGCAGTGCAGGTCTCCTGCAGACCTCTGTAACTCTCGCCCACAGCACCCTGCTTCTGTCCATCAAAACACAATTTGCAGTTTGCTAAGACTTGAGTGTGTGACAAGTTCATACTGTCTCCTTGTCCTGATAGACATTCCAAGGTCAGGGACCTTGTCTGTGGAAGAATCACTTCACTTTGCTCCCTCTATTTTCCCATCTGTAAAATGGGGATAACATTTATATCATCTATGGAGGGAGATTATAAGGATTCAGTGAGATGAGTAATAAGAAGAACAGACCATTGTGATTAAAGGTAT
This sequence comes from Neotragus pygmaeus, assembly GCA_006410875.1. Taxonomy (NCBI): domain Eukaryota; kingdom Metazoa; phylum Chordata; class Mammalia; order Artiodactyla; family Bovidae; genus Neotragus; species Neotragus pygmaeus. The sequence goes on from SJYV01022674.1 coordinate 151,044, forward strand.
GAATGAATGAAAGAGTGACTGAATGAGCGAATCCTCAGGAAATGGGTATGAAAATGGAGAAGTGAATAAATGCCCTCCTCAAGCTCTGGGTTTCCTTCTCCAGACCCCAAAGGCCAGCTCAAGTTGTTCTCTCTTCCCACTCAGGGTCACTTCAATGAATCCTGGTCAGACAGCCCCTCTGACTACCAGACCCCAGCTCTGGCCGCTTCCACCTCAGAGAAGGAACAAGAGCTCTATTATGCGAGCCTCAGTTTCCACAGACCAAGGACCCACAACTTTCAGGTCTGGGACACCACTGAGTACTCAGAGATCAAGATTGGGAAGTGATAGGACCCTGCCTCCACCCGCAGAAAATGCACCTCTGAGGGACATGTGTGTCAGATACTGATTCTTGAAGACTTGGCTGCCTGCTGAGCCAAAGCTTATAAGTGAGAAGGTGAGGTTCTTTGGAGTGGCTGAAGGTCACAGTTAGAGAGTCCTGGGTTCAAATCCAAGCTTGGGTAATGCTAAGGGTGTTATGTCAAGCAAGTCAAAAGACTTTACCTCTCTGTGCCTCAGTTTCCTCCTCTGTAAAGTGACAATAATATTCCTTCAGTTCAGTCCAGTTCAGTCACTTAGTTGTGTCTGGTTCTTTTTGACCCCATGGACTGCAGCACGCCAGGCCTCCCTGTCCATCACCAACTCCCGGAGTTTACCCAAACTCATGTCCATTGAGTTGGTGATACCATCCAACCATCTCATTCTCTGTTGTCCCCTTCTCCTGCTTCAATCTTTCCCAGCATCGGGGTCTTTTGCAATGAGTCANTTTGATTATGGCAGCCAAATATATCTAAATAGTACCATGGAAGACTGTTTTGCTTAACTATATGTTCTTAAATATTTTATCAACACTTTAAACAGTCACTATGTCCTGTAAGAGTTAATACCATATATATATAGGATATTATGTGTAAATTTTGCTACTATATACATATATCAGCAGCATAAATTGTTTAAATAGTCACTTACAATTTTAGGAAAAATAAGGGACACTTTTTTTATGGCTGTTTTTCTAGAACTATTCTGATGGACAAGTGAACTGAATTACTCACCAAACCACTCTTACTCTAGGTCAAAATCTGAAAGGAAAGGAAAAAACAAAGAGAATAGCAAATTGTTTTATATAAAAAGTAACCAACCATCTTGGGGAATTGCTCATAATAGTTGAAGATTTAGGTGTGTGGTTTTGAAGATAACACATCTGATAAATAAGGAAATTTATGAGGAAAAAGGGAGAAAAGAAAATGAGAGAGTAAGATAACAGAGGGATAGGAAAGATAATTTTTGTGATGTGAAAATATAAACATGTTTCTAGAGTTTGAAGAACTTGAAATTGTGATATGTATTGCATTTTAGTTATATTCTGCCATCCAGAACCATTCAATATGTTTTATATATTCAAGGACACTATGAGGGGATGAAGGAAAGAGATATATCCACAACATGAAGAAGGAAGTAAGAAGCCAGAGAAGATGACAACCATGAACAGGGATTACTAAAACCAGATTGCAGTAGATCATCAGCATCAGAAAAGCAGGAGCTGAATGAATCAAACAGGAAAAATTTTATTCATTCAGCCCTGTTTCCACCTAGGTCTCTTAGAAATATGCAGGTGCAGTGTCTAACTGCTTGGACTGTATAGAACAAAAGTTTGTGAAATTTCTATCTAAACTGAAGGAAAATGTATCCTCAAAAATTGGAAAATTGGTGATACAGATGTGTCTTATTACGTCCATGGGCCATATGTGAGTTGGTGGCAATGATTATCTCATACAAACACAGCTCTTTATGATTGGCTTAACTATTTAACTCTCTTATTTGCCTTCAGACATAACTATCTTGAATTAAAGAAGTTCCTTGGGAATGATAAGGAGATGATAAACAACTATTGAGATGCTATTAAGTGCAGGATTATCACATACATTTTCTGTTTCAGTCTTCACAGGAACCTGTATTTTCAGACTCTTCCACAAAGTTTAATCTATAATTCATACCATTGTATTAAATATTTATTGCCATGATAATATTCTATAATAAAATTTTAATGACATACAACAATAGCATCCATTGATCATGAATCTTGGATTGTTGGATATATGAGTCTACTGTTATAAACAGCACTCACTCACATGTCTGTAGGTCAGCTGACCATTGACTATTGTAGCAGATGTCTGCTGAGATGATGAGGGGAACTTGACTGCTTTGTCACAATCACATTAATCAGCAGAGTGGTTAGTATATGTCAATATATACCAAGTAGTATATATAACATATCAAAATTTAAGAGGCATGTTTTAGTGTTCTATTTTCCACTTTATAGCAGCAAAATATGTCTTTTTAGGTCTCTCAACTTTAAAAATTGATACAGTCAAAAACACTTTAAAAATATTTTTATTGAAACTGCAATGGCCACTAAAGTTAAAAATTAAGACAGAAATGGTCAATCTAAATCATACTTTGACTGTTTATTTCAGCATCTCATTATCTCCTTTTATAACAGGAAAATGCTCGAACTAGAACTCTTTTGAAATTCTCCTTTTCAAATATAAAAATTAATATAATAATGTTTTAATGATAATTATACCAATTCAACCTTTATTGTTTGTCTATATGCCCAGTAAGTACCAGGGTATAAAAAGGGGGAAACAGAGGAAATTTAAAATCTGCAGCACTATTTTTAACCTTAGTATGATTCCACTAACCATAAACAAACACTAATCAATACAAAAGAGTTAACTATTAACCTTGGTAAATTTTTAATTATGAGGTAATAAAGAATAGACAGGAACTGCTAGACTGTGAAAGACTTCACAGAAGAGAAAAATTAGTGCAAAATTCAGAGCAATCTTAAAAAAGAATATGGAATCCTGTAGTCTTTTTATTTAGAAAGGGAGTAATAAGTTATATTCTATAAAACAATTAATATGGATAAATTTGAATAAAGAGAAACAAACATTTTGGAGAAAAACAGCACATAATTATTTGACTGAATATTGTAGGTACAAGTTAAAATATTACCATGCTGGTCCTTTTGACTTTGATGCCCTTGATATTCTTGAACTCTCAGTGCGTGTAAACTAAGTTGCTTCAGTCGTGTCTGACTCTTTGTGACCCTATGGGCTGTAGCCCGCTAGCCTCCTCTGTCCATGGGAATTTCCAGGCAAGAGTATTGAAGTGGGTTGCCATGCTCTCCTCCAGGGGATCTTTCTGACCCAGGTATCAAACTTACATCTTTTACATCTCCTGCATTAGCAGGTGGATTCTTTAGCACTAGCTCCACCTGGGAAGCCCTGAACTCTCAATGTCTACACCAAATGCATTTCTGAGAGATCATTACTTAGACTGAAGTAATGACCATTATGTATTGTTTATTTTGCATTGTAGTGCTTGTAAACATTTTCACCACTAGATTTGATCCAAAATTACCTGAAAAAAGAAAAACAAAACAAAGCAACTATGATTCTTGTCTTCATTTTATCTCGTTTTCCTTTCTCAGCTATCTGAAGATTTATTTATTGAATAACCCAACCTGTAGAACTAGTTTATTAACCATCCAATATGACATAGTCTAGACAAAATGAAGAAACACAGCATGGACTTATTGACACCAGCAAGACTTAGGAACCAACTAGTACATTCCTGCTACTTCACACTTTAGCTCAGGATCTGGGATACCTCAATCAAGTATGGGTTCTCAGCCACTCTGAACGCTTTAATGTTGTATTTTGCTGGCAACCTAAGGACACACTACCTTTATTGTTAGTTGTACCATGATCCTTCCACAGTCTCCACGTTTTATTCCATTTCACTTCATTTATAGCTCAGGAATGAAATATTGTTCTAAACTCTTGACAAAGAGAGAAGCATTGACATCCTGGAGAATTTTTCCTACTTACCTGTCTCAAAGAGGAAGCAGAGGCAAAGAAGCAGGGTCTTGATCAATGTTCTGGGTTATCGCCAAAAACTTTCCTTAAACTTACATTCACTCATTGCGGCATTAGCCAGCTATAGTATATTCCTGAGTTGCCTTCCCAGGTTGAACATTTTATAAATCTAGTGAATAGAATGTGGCTGTAATATTATTTATTGCCTCCAAGTAGTTGACTAAGAGTGTTTCCCAGGTGGCTCAGTGGTAAAGAACCCACCTGCCAACTCAGGAGACATAAGAGAAGTGGATTCAGTTCCTGGGTCAGGAAGATCCCCTGGATGAAGGCCTGGCAACTCACTCCAGTATTCTTCCCTAGAGAATATCCATGGACAAAGGAGCCTGGGGGGTTAAAGTCCATAGCGTTGTAAAGAGTCAGACACGACTGAGTGACCTAGTATACATACAGTTGACTAAGATACCCAAAAAGATTACCTTCAAGGTAAATATTTACCTTCTAGGTAAAATGTTTGAACCCTATTTTCTCATTCATTAGGGAGCAGGGTATTAGGAATAGGAAGTGTTGGTTTAATTTGACAAAATATTTTGCTTTTATAGGAGATCACTCAATAAATGGACCCTACTATTTTTTGGCTTGTGGAAACAATTTGCCATCATTTACATTTGTGGAGGTATATTTCCTAATTTATAAAGTGATTGTTAAAGTTTGCATTCTTTTGACCATTCCATTGTTTCTCCTATTTGCTTTATCAGATTGTTGCATGAGAATTTCATAAAGGAGGAAGGTGGATCTCAGTGAAGTAGTGTTTGGTATGTACATGACCTCTTTCCCTGATATGAATCTACTCTGATACTTGGTATGGCATTTAGTACATAGAAGATTATTTAGAAGTGATTAATTATGCCAGTTCTAGATGTCAAAAATAAGATTAAAGTTTTAAACTCCCCATAAGTGAATATCTCCATTATTGCTGTTGTAGCTACAATGAAATGAGTATTTCTTGAGTCAAATACACTGAAAGAAAGTACAGTAATAGTAGTGTTAGTTGCTCAGTTGTGTCTGACTTTTTGTGACTTTTTGTGACAGTAGCCTGCCAGGCTCCTCTGTCCCTGGGATTATCCAGGGAAGAATACTGGAGTGGGTTGCCATTTAGTTCTCCAGGGCATCTTCCTGACCCAAGGATCAAACGTGGGCTCCAGGATTACAAGTAGATCCTTTACCATCTGAGCTACGAGGAAGTTCTGAAAGAAAGTATATTTGAAGGCTTTTCTGGGACTTTATGGTCAGTTCAGTTGCTCAGTCATGTCTCACTCTTTTAGACACAATAAACTGCAGCACGCCAGGCTTCCCTGTCCATCACCAACTTTCAGAGTTTGCTCAAACTCATGTTCATCGAGTTGGTGCTGCCACCCAAACATCCCATCCTCTGCTATCCCCTTTTCCTCCTGCCTTCAATCTTTCCCAGCATCAGGGTCTTTTCCAATGAGTCAGTTCTTTGCATCAGGTGGCCAAAGTCTTGAAGCTTCAGCTTTGGCCAATGAATATTCAGGACTGATTTCCTTTCGGGTGGACTGGTTGATCTCCTTGCAGTCCAAGGGACTTTCAAGAGTCTTCTCCAACACCATAGTTCAAAAGCATCAGTTCTTTGGTGCTCAGCTTTCTTTATGGTCCAACTCTCACATCCATAAGTGACTACTGGAAAAACCATAGCTTTCACTAGTTGGGCCTTTGTTGGCAAAGTAATGTCTCTGCTTTTTAATATGCTGCTTAAGTTGGTCATAGCTTCTCTTCCAAGGAGCAAGTGTATTTTAATTTCATGACTGCAGTCAATATCTGCAGTGATTTTGGAAACAAAGAAAATAAAGTCTGTCACTGTTTCTGTTGTTTCTCTATTTGCCACGAAATGATGGGACTGGATGCCGTGATTTTTATTTTCTGATTGTTGAGCTTTAAGCCAAGTTTTTTACTCTCTTCTTTCACTTTCATCAAGAGGCTCTTTAGTTCCTCTTCTCTTTCAGCCATAAGGATGATGTCATCTGAATATCTGAGGTTATTGATATTTCTCCCAGCAACCTCGATTCCAGCTTGTGCTTCATCCAGCCTGGCAGTTCACCTCATGCACTCTGCATATAAGTTAAATAAGTAGGGTGACAATTTACAGCCATGACATACTCCTTTCCCAATTTGGAACCAGTGCCTTGTTCCATGTCTGTTTCTAACTGTTGCTTCTTGACTTGAATACAGATTTCTCAGGAGACAGGTAATGTGGTCTGGTATTTCCATCTCTTGAAGTATTTTCCACAGACTGTGATCTACACAGTTAAAAGCTTTGGTGTAATCAATAAAGCAGAAGTATATGTTTTTCTGGAATTCTCTTGCTTTTTTTATGATCCATCATATGTTGGCAATTTGATCTCTGGTTCCTCTGACTTTTCTAAATCCAGCTTGAACATCTGGTAGTTCACGGTTCACGTACTGTTGAAATCTGGCTTGGAGAATTTTGAGCATTACTTTGCTAGTGTGTGAGATGAATGCAATTAACTTTATGATACTAAATATTAAATATTAAGTTCATTAAATACTGTTGATTTACTAGTTCAGGAAACATGATATTAACATAATACACCTGTATTTACATAATTAGCATTATAGCAGCAGTCTTTGTATGGCTACAAAATTTATAAAATACTTTCACTTGCTTTATCTCCTCCATTTCATTTGATTCTTCTACACATTGTGGTTTGTGTTGAGAACATATTGCTACCATCTACTGATGAGTAAACAAAGGCTCAAACATATTAACTAATATGATCAAGGCTAGACAGTAACAATGAATATAAAGTAATGTAAAACACATTAAAACTATTTTGTAAATTATATATGCTAATGAAATAGATAGAACTCTAATCCAGCTTCTGCATATAGGCTTCTCTATTACCAGTTTTAAATGAATTGTTCTGTGTAAAAACATATTCTACAGAAATTAAGTTTTCCTGGTTACCAATCTAACCATTATCAGATACTGAGATTAACAGTGCTCAATTCAAGTAACACAGTTTAAGTTAATCTTGAAAGAATATAAATTACTATAATTTTAATTAAAGCTTTAGTAATTTCACCCTCTTCTGACTTCTTTACTGGCTTCTCACCAGATACCTTTTTCCCCTAAACTAACTAAAGTTTAGAAACCTCAATTTCCAGGAGTGCTGTTGCAGTCATTTATAAGTAATAACTTGTCAACAGATGCAGAACAAATTTTTTAACTACTATACCTTATAATTGGAGAAGAAAATGGCCACCCAGTCTAGTATCTTTCTCTGGAAAATTCCATGGAGAGAGGAGCCTGGTGTGCTATAGTCCATGGGGTCACATAGAGCTGGACATGACTGAGTGACTGAACACAGCACATATCTCATAATATCTTCACTGTAGTCTTTCATTATAAGAAAAAAAAAATGACCTTAGTGACAGTGATTATATATCTCCATTCCATCTCAAATATACTGTAGACATCTTTGAAGAATGCCTAGTACAATAATATTTGCACTCTCCTCAGTCATCAGACCTTGGCAAATACTTTACATATCATCAAATATTTTACCAAGCAAAGTGTACCTTTTAAAATGGACATCAGTCACCAAATTACACTAAAATTGAATAATATACAGAGAAGCAACAGGCTGCCAGCTGCTGGTCATGCATAGAAATAGGGATTTGAATAATCATATATTATCCTTAATCAACAAAAAATAGGCTAATCAAAAATTTGCATTTGATGATAGATATAAAATTAATCTAGTGAGGAAATGCTGCAAATAGTAAAAAATAATATCTGTTGCTTCTGCATATAGTACTTTAAAGAAATAGCTTAAAACCATAACATCAGTTCAAAATTATCAATAACAATACAAAAATTTTGTCTAAAATTAATTAAACATTATCAAATTTGAATAAAATAAAAACAATACTAATAACTATTCATTATCAGTGGTTAGAGATTTTTATACATACAATATAACCTATGTGATGGCATGCAAAATTAAAGATTATAATACAATTTGCAGTATGGGGAATATAAATTTCTTCACAAATTCAATAGTTATATCAAATCAGTATGTTATTCAAAAAGGGGATAATTTTTTAAAAATTGAATGAGAAATCCTATTAGAAACATGATGGGATTTTCTTGAGTCTTTAGTATATGAGGCTCATCTTTTCCCTATATGAATTATATAATCTTGGGCACGTTAACCTGTCCAAGCCTGATAATTGCACTGAAAAATATGGGTGGTAACTATCTTAATACACTAGTAGAAGTGAATATTACATAATACATGTAATATACCTGTATAGATATGTAATATATATGTAATATATTGGACATTGACCGAGCAAGTAAAACTTCAAGCTATTCTAAATGTCTGTATTGATTCTTTTTGTTGTTGTTCTTCAATTCTCCTTTAATATTAACTTTTAAGCATGGAGATATGGAAAACTTGTTTTTGCTATCATGGAAAATTATTTTGATTTAGTGAGTCATTGAAGATGGACCATTGAGTTTCTCATATTAAGTTTAAGTGATTTTTAAAAAATATATTCTGTCACAGAAACTCAATATCTAGTTGTTTTGAGAAAAATAACATTTAAAAATGTTAAATAAAGCAGTTAACTAATGATGATTCTGAGCTATTAATTTTGGGGGTGAAATTCTCCCTGAAGACATATATAGCAGGTAGTGTTTTTTCTTTTTCCTCATTTAATTCATTTCATCCCAAGTTCAGAGGATACAGTTATGTGAAAATGTTATAAAAATATTAACTCTGTATTATAAAATAATTTTGCTATCAAGCAGTCTGTTGAATACAGATACCAAATAAATGAAAATGCTTACCAAAAAGAAAAGGCTTAGATTAAATACGAATACATAACGCAGTTATTTTCTTATATATTTCAAAGTATAAATACAATGTGGATATTTGTACTTAATTTTATAGTGTATAAATATATATTTTTTCACATATTTAATGATTAAGTTGCTTCGTTATTTTTTTTAAATTCCTTTGATATTAATTTGTATAAGGTCAACAACTAACACTCGTTTATATTGACTCTCCACAAATGCCAAATAATTTACATTTTGTCATAATTGTCTTTGTTTTCCTATTCTTATTTATCCAACCCTTGGGCAATTTGCAAATTTCAGTAATGACAAATTCATAATAATATAGCGTGACTTCTTATGCTATCAATTTAGTAGAGAATATGCTTGTTTATTATTTCCAATGTATTTCTCCTATATACAATTTCATATCTTATAGTACTATAGCCTGCCTGACCCCTCTGTCTATGGAATTCTCCAGGCAAGAATACTGGAGTGGGTAGCCATTCCCTTCTCCAGGGGATCTCCTGCATTTCAGGCAGATTCTTTATTACATGAGCCACCAAGGAAGTTCATTTGATGACGCTGGAAATAAAAAAGATGTAAAGAAAGAGAAAAACAGAGATGAAGACAAAAGAGCACATGCAAAAAAAGTTTAGGGACAGAGAAAAATGCATTATTTAGACTCTAAAATTAAAATAAAAAATTGAAGCCACATATAACTGAAATAGTGGAGTTGCATATGTTTATGAAGTATATATTATTAAATTATTGTATGTCATATAGCACACAATTATAGTATGTGCTTACAGTGAAGTAAAATATCTTTGTGGGAAAGAAGATGAAAATGAACCTAGGCATATATAAATTTTAATATGTTCACCTTTAAGGAATAAAAATAATCTCTAAATAATAATAAATTCTTAATATGCTTATATACTAAGAATACATATTATTTATTAGTTAATTATTGATCTTCATAAATAATAATAAATGATAGAGTAATAAAAAACAAGACATGATGAAATGATTCAACATTACATGCAAAAAATCTGCAAATTAACATATAGTGGATGCAGAGACAATAGAATAGTGATTAAAGCTGAGAAACAGTAAATGTAATTAATCAAAAGAATAAATTGTTGATTTAAGTGTCACAGTCCTATGTTGTGGCAGAAAGCTTTGTTTTCTTTGGACACTTGGATTTCTGCCACTCACTGCCACTTATTTGGCTTCAAATGAATAACAAGACTAGAGAACTGTTTCCTCCTTTCCAGTGTGAAGTAATTATATTATATGACTACTAGATCAGTTTAAGAAAGATGATCTTTCAATCTATCCATTTACCTATCTACCAATTACTACATCTTTTTCTAAATATCTATCCATATACACCTGTAATCCCTACTCTAAATATACTTGTATATATAGGATCTGAGTGTCACAAGCTGTCTTCCCTAGAAAGCTAAGGCTGACACAGTGTTTAGTGCTCCTGGGATCAATATTCATGGGGACAAGTGAGTGTAGCAAGATTAAACAAAGAGTGGGACTTAAGACATAGATATAAGACATCAGTGGACCCCACAGGGAGTGCCAAAACTGGCTCTTTAAAGAGTTTCTAACTCAAAGCAAGAGATCCAGGACTATATACTCTTTGTTTAGAAGACAACAAATACAAAGTGCCAGGGCAGGGGACATGTCTTTAAAAAAGTAATTTCCAACTGAGGAAATTCCCCAAGAGAACTGATACCTAGGTCCAGCAGACAAGAACCTTCTCAACAGTTTGGATAAGATCCTCAGATCTGAAGAAGTGATCTGTAAGTTGCAGGACGGTGTCCTGATATAGACAATACTTGAGGTATTCCAGTTTTTCAAAGCGATTCATCTATCTCCTTGAATATTCAGGGTGTGAGCAGTAATAACTGGGGTGTTCAAAGCTCTTTTAACAAAATAACCAACTCCATCAGTGAGGTATGATATGACAAGAAATTTCTATTTTAAGTTTGGTTATGTTATAAATTCCTCAGAATTTATAAAGTTTATGAGTCAGAACTCTCTAGTGTCCTTCTAGAGAGATTCCTCTATTCCTCTGAGGAAGTAGTTTTCATAGACACAACACACATTTTCATTAAAAAATAATAATAATCTTAATGCCTTTTTTATTACTTTGAAATGAAATCCATAGATAATATAGCCCATCTGTAAATATAATTTCAAAGGATGAATATGATACAACTATAAGGATAAATAAGAGAAAATTCATTTATAATAAAAATAACATGAAATTTTAATATGTAAATATTCAGGCATGACAAAATTGGAAGAAATTATGTAGTCAGCTACATGCACTGTAAGTTGACTACAGCAAACACACCCTTCTGTTTTCCTGCATTGGAAAATCAAATACCAGTAGAGGGATTACTATCAATGGTCTAGTACCTAAAATTGAGTACAACTCTAAATTCCTGAACAAAACAAATTAAAATATTTTTTCCTCACAACTATCATTTGTGTTCCCTGGAAACTTGTATTTTAAAATTGAAAAAAAAATGTATTCATATGTAAATAAATTTAAATTCTACATCCAGTTTATCATAAGCATGTTTTTCATCTCTATGACAGCTGGACATTAAAATCACATATGAAGCAAGGAGCAATTCCCCATGCATGACAATGGTTGCAGACTGCATTCTTTGCCAACTCATTAACTATCAGTATCCTTCAATCACTGTGAAAAATAAAAATGCTCCCTAGTTTTATTTAAGGGTTTCGCATGTGATGGTTGTGGTAAAAGAATCTGCCTGCCAAAAGAGCAGACACAAGTGAAATGTGTCCTATCCCTTGGTTGAGAAAATTCCCTAGAGAAGGAACTGGCAACCCACTTCAGTATTCCTGCCTGGAGAATCTCCATGGACAGAGGAGTCTGGCAGGCTACATACAGTTCATAGGATTGCAGAGTCAGACACGACTGAAGAAACTTAGCACTCACGTATTTGCTTAATGCTTCCAAGCACCAGTATCCCACAGTTGAGCATTACACCAGAATGCCTATTTAGTCATACAGAGCATGGAGGAATTGCTAACCACTGATCTTACTTCTTGTTTTCATATATGAAATTACAGTCAAGTCTCTTCATCCTCACTCTCTTTTAGGACTGGGCATGCTTACCCTGAATTAGTTTATTTGTTAAAGAGTTTACAAGGAATGCCCTATTCAGATTTTGTTATCACTAGAAATGAGATAAAGGCAATCAGTTTATTTGAGCTTCTTGTGGGGACATGGTATTTCCTGATATAAATTGAGGACTTAGGTTTAAATGCCTATTTTTCTGCTCAAGACGTTAGGATTATTAGAGATTAAATGACTTTGAGAGTCAATTCTCCAATCATTTATTTAAAAATGAAACTAAAATCTGTTTTCCATGAGAATTAAAAAAAATAGTGTAAACAATTGGGGAGTTAACATAGATTATACGCAGCACATAATTCCTGATTCTAAAATATGATACAACATAGGAGAGGATAAATATAGACAGAGAAGTACCTAGATAGAAAATGTAGAGTGAAAAAATCGGATTCTAATATTGCTCTATGACCATAAACAATGATTCCTCCTTATCATAACCCTGGCATATCACCACATCTGATAGTTATGGAAACCACAGAAGTTATCGCTTAGCAGGCAAAAGATTGGAAAGAAAGGGGGTGATGTAAACAATTACACCACAAATATAGACATTACCTAGAAGGACACCAAGCAAATTAGGACCAATGGACACCATAATTAAAAGTCTTATCATCTGACTCCATTGGCAGCCATGGTTAAAACAGTCATGACACATTTGACATTCTTCTTATATTTTATTTTTATTATTTTATTTTAAAATTTATTTTATTATTTATTATTTTAACCTAAAATTTAGCAACTTGCAAATTTTAAAATTGTTACTAAATATAGGTATATCTTACTGTTACCCTTTGTATATATTACATATAAACTGTTACCTTCAAAAATGTAACTAGGCCATTATTTTTTTGAATAACATATACTTAATAATAGTGTTAGGGAAAACCACTAGACCATTCAGGTATGACCTAAATAAAATCCCTTATGATTATACAGTGGAAGTGAGAAATAAATTTAAGGGACTAGACCTAATAGAGTGCCTGATGAACTATGGACGGAGGTTTGTGACATTGTACAGGAAGCAGGGATCAAGACCATCCCCATGGGAAAGAAATGCAACAAAGCAAAATGGCTGTCTGGGGAGGCCTTACAAATAGCTGTGAAAAGAAGAGAAGCAAAAAGCAAAGGACAAAAGGAGAAAAGGAAAGATGTAAGCATCTGAATGCATAGCTCCAAGAATAGCAAGGAAAGATAAGAAAGCCTTCTCAGCAATCAATGTGAAGAAATAGAGGAAAACAACAGAATGGGAAAGACTAGAGATCTCTTCAAGAAAACTAGAGATACCAAGGGAACATTTCATGCAAAGATGGGCTCGATAAAGGACAGAAATGGTATGGACCTAACAGAAGGAGGCAATATTAAGAAGAGGTGGCAAGAATACACAGAACTGTACAAAAAAGAGCTTCATGACACAGATAATCACAGTGGTGTATCACTCACCAGGAGCCAGACATCCTGGAATGTGACGTGAAGTAGGCCTTAGAAATCATCACTACAAACAAAGCTAGTGAAAGTGATAGAATTCCAGTCGAACTCTTTCAAATCCTGAAAGATGATGCTGTGAAAGTGCTGCACTCAACATGCCAGCAAATTTGGAAAAATCAGCAATGGCCACAGGACTGGAAAATGTCAGTTTTCAATCCAATCCCAAAGAAAGGCAATGCCAAAGAATGCTCAAACTACCGCACAATTGCACTCATCTCACACGCTAGTAAAATAATGCTCAAAATTCTCCAAGACAGGCTTCAGCAATACATGAACCCTGAACTTCCAGATATTCAAGCNGGGGATGACAGAGGATGAGATGGCTGGATGGCATCATGGACTCGATGGACTTGAGTCTGAGTGAACTCCAGGATATGGTGATGCACAGGGAGGCCTGGCGTGCTGCAATTCATGGGGTCGCAAAGAGTCGGACACGATTGAACAACTGAACTGAACTGAACTGATTTAAAATGTTGATTGATTGATTGATATAATATTTAGTTTTCATTATAAAATATTCTGCATTAAATTTTGATAGAATCACCAACATAAACATGGAGTTCAATATACTCTTTCAGTATTTTTTAATGAATTAGAAGGAACAAAGTGACTACTTTTCATATGTTGAAATATAGCATAAAAACAAGGCAAATAAATGAGTCGATACAAATATATTAAATTTTGCCTGACTTTAAAAATGAAAGTTGCTCAGTCATGTCCATCTATTTGTTACCCCATGGACTCCAGGTCAGAATACTGAAGTGGGTAGTCTTTCCCTTCTCCAGGGGATATTACCAACGAAGGGATCGAACCCAAGTCTCCAGCATTGCAGGCGGATTTTTTACCAGCTTAGCCACAAGGGAAGCCCAAGAATACTTGAGTGGGCAGACTGTCCCTTTTCTAGCGGATCTTCCTGACTCAGGAACTGAACCAGAGTCTTCTGCATTGCAGGCAAATTCTTTACCAGCTGAGCTATCAGGGAAGTCTTACTCTGCCTATACTACCTCTGCTGCTGCTGCTGCTAAGTTGCTTCAGTCGTGTCCAACTCTGTGCGATCCCATAGACTGCAGCCCACCAGGCTCTGCCATCCCTGGGATTTTCCAGGCAAGAACAGTGGAGAAGGTTGCCATTTCCTTCTCCAAAGCATGAAAGTGAAAAGTGAAAGTGAATTAGCTCAGTCATGTCCGATTCTTAGCGACCCCATGGACTGCAGCCCACCAGGCTCCTCCATCTATGGGATTTTTCAGGCAAGAGTACTGGAGTGGGGTGCCATTGCCTTCTCCAGTACTATCTTTAAATGTTCCATATTCTAATGTATATCTAAATCTAAGTCACCACTAAAGTTGTATTTGTTCCTCAATAATTGGTTGGATTAAATAGATTCTGTCATAATGTTTTATATTAGTATAACTGTAATCCAAAAAACCTGAGAAAAACTAGTGTTAGATTGATAGAATTTATTTCATCTTACTAAATACATCACTATAAATAGAAATATCTATTGTTTCAAAAGTATTTCTTTATCAGATAATTTCATCATCACAAAGCAACCATAATTTCTAATATTGTCTAAAATGAGCAGCATATGAAAACAAGCAACAAAATTAATTGGTCTAAATCTCATATTTATTCAAAAAGTGTATAATAAGATATACAGCTAATTATACTTGTGAAATTGAAATGATAAATGTGAATCAAAAATTACTAAATTTAAAAATAGTATTAATGATGACCACTACACTTCAAATTTAGTCCCAAATATAAAAATTAAATTTGATTTTAACTTTAATATAAATATTAAAAATATAACTCTGATTGTCAAACAATACATAACAATGTAAAATCAATTGCCATACTGTAAACAATATTCATGGCTATGTTTAAAATTATATTCTCCTTTTTGTGACAGTTTTATCCTCTTCAGCATATGGATTCTTGATATAATATAATATTAACTGCTAACTTTCAAATGCATTTTGTATTTTTAAACTAATTTTTACAATGCTGACAACAAATGTATCTCATAATATTTTCCCCTGTTAAATGTGAATACAATTTGAATTTTTCTCTCTGGTAAAAGTTTTTGTTTTAAGATTGTGAGTGATGATTTTAAGCTGAACAAATAAACACAGAAATAATCCTTTGGTTTTAATTGACTTTTTGCTTTTATTGCAAGTAGTTGTGTATAATTGCTGTCTTTCCAAGAGATAATAAACAAAAAAATTCATTAAAATAAAGATATTTTTCAAATCAAAGATTACCCTTGAGTGATTGTTCCCATAACAATTACTGATCGCATTTGGATTTGTCATCTTTTCCATGCAAACAAATTAGGTGTGTCATTTAGCCAAACTTAGTACAGTTGATCTCTGTTCATAATACTCTATTGCAAGTATTTTATACAAGACACTAAGGAAATAGGGTACATTATATTTACAGAAAAAGTAAAGTGAAAGTCAAAATATTAAAGGCTTAACTACTGTTAATAGAAAATAAATTTCTAGGATACATTTTCATTTATATTTGTTTGTTTTGAGTTATGTATTTTAAAGTATCTTAAATTTATCATTGTGTTTTTTAAAATAAAATACACATCATATGGAAGTGGAAGAGGACATGGGCTTTATAAGAACACAAGTGACAAATGACTTTATAAACAATAAACAAAAGTACGTTAAAAAATAAAATAGTTGTCATGAAAGTGCATAAGAGAAGGGAGTTAAATTATAAAAAACCAATTAAGGCATGCAGGAATAAGATAAAGACAAGAATAGTAGGCTGAGTCAGTGATTTCATTCAAGAATGATAGAAGTCATTTTAACAAGTGTATCAGAAAAAAAAGAGAATCACCAATACAAAGAATTGTAAGAGATATAAAATTATATATATATATAACCAGATATATAAAACTTATCTATAAGAGATACAAAATTAAAATTATTTTAAAGTCTTTACTCAGGCTTTCAGCTTCATATTATTTTAAAGCAGGCAAACAAAACCAGGCAAACAAAACATCTGAAATTGTAGGAAGTTTATACAAAATGATTCAGTTATTTTTTTCATAGATATGTAACAAATTGCTATCTAGGAAGAGAGAGGAAAATATCTATCAAATAATAAATGTGTAAACACAAATTCATGGTATATTGTCCTTAAAATTAATGGTCAAATATTTTAAATTTATGATAATTCTACATATAATTACCACATGTAAATATTTTAAAGGTTAAAATATCTACAGATATTTTGAATGTATATAATTGAACCGTAAAAATAAATGATACTTTAAAAAAAAAATCGTATCTAGCTTTCTAATGTGGAGAAGGAAATGGCAACCCACTCCAGTGTTCTTGCCTGGAGAATCCCAGGGATGGGGGAGACTGGTGGGCTGCCGTCTGTGGGGTCTCACAGAGTTGGACACGACTGAAGTGACTTAGCAGCAGCAGCAGCAGCTTTCTAATGAATTACCCTGGGAAAATGGTCGAAGCTGAATTTTCTAACTTCATGAATGAAATAAGAAAAATAAATAGGACATCATTTAAATCTTAAGTTTTGCTAAGTTAGGATATGCTAAAAGTAGAAAGGTATTACAATGAGATCTACAGAATAGAAATAATTAATGTATTAAATGGCAAAATGTTAACAAATTTAGTTTGCTAAGTTTGTGAACTCTGTAAAATCATGAATAAAATCCACTATCATACATCAGTTCTATTTCTTTTGAATAAATATTGAATTTATATCTCTGGTTCAGTAGAGATGAAGGATCTTCAGGAATTATTAAAAGCTGATTTGTGTTTTGTTGTTTTTGTTGTTTATTTAGATATAGTGTCCTTTACAACTGTCCAAAGACATTAGGATTACAGTTACTTTTACAGTTATTTCAAGAGTTCTTCATCCTATAATCAATCCATTTTTCCCCCCAAAGGAGAAGGAGAAATATATATATGACTTTAATTAACAAACAAATTCAGTCTAAAAAAATATAATTTTAAAATAGCTTGGTAAAGAAAATAAAAAGTAAGTGAAAGCATTAGTCACTTAGTCTTGTTTGACTCTTTATGACCCTGTGGACTATAGCCCACCAGGCTCCTTTGTCCATGGAATTCTTCAGGAAGGTCTACTAATACCTCTAATGAGCTAACCCAACTTCATTCACCATAGTGTAGAAGTTGTATTCTACATGATATGGCTTAATTCAGACAGAGTTGTCTCATTTAAACAGGAGAAATGCTTTTTTTGCAAAATACTATGTATATGTGCAGATATGTTTTACTAGTAGGCATTTACTTAGCAGACCTGGACGCTCTCAACAAAACATGCAATTTTGTGAAAAATCTCTCAGCTTTGCCAATACAGTATCACAGGGTAATGGATTGCCAATTTTAAGGTATCAAGTGCAGCAATTCCTTATAAATTTACATTCATACTTTTATCTTATATACAGAAAAACCTGACAGTTCACGGAAACGTCTTTCTTTTACTCCCTCTTTCACTTTCTTTATTTCTTTCCTCCTTTCTTTCTAACCTGGGATAGCTTCTTAAGGAACTACCAAGTTTTAAAGAGCTTGCAACTAGCCTAGAAAATGTAGGCAATGACTATGAACTCTAAACAGAGTAGAGATTGCTCATCTAATAACACTTTTTATTTCTAATTTTTCATGGCTTTGTCTCCAGTATTACTAATTTCCACATTTTAGCTATATAAAGACTTTACTAGCAGATGTAAATAATTTTTGTAGGTTAATATTTTAGTGTATGTGATACATTGCTTAATATAGCACAATATTCTTGTCTTTAAATAATAATAGAAAGACTTTTGGACTGTCAATTCCTTTCATACCTTGTCTACTGTGCTCTGTAATGGGAATAAAAAAGGAATCTAGCATTTTGATTCTATTATTTAATATAAAATTACTAAAAAATATTTTGACCAAAGTGACTTTCCTATGGATTATAAACAAGTATGCTATGCATCATACAGTAAGTAAAGAATAATCATTTCACCCTAGGCTATAAAACCTTCTCAAAAGTATCACTAAACAAGCTTATAGTTAGATAAGATTTTAGAGAAAAAAATTTTCATTAACTATGCCAATGACACGTTTCACTGGTAGGGATTTTTTTTTTATTCAAAACTACGTATCATTGATGTTAATTATATTGAAATATGTGAATCAGCCCAGCCATGAAAATCAGCACTGAACCATATGTTTAGGGTCCAAAAGAAATCAGGGCAGCCTAATGAAAAAAGGTAAAGAGTCTCAGGAGGATAAGGAAGTAGATGGAATGAACAGTACATGTTGCTTGTCTTTTCCAAAGCTCTTTATGGTGGTGTTTATGGCAACCTATGGGAGGATTCTGAATGTATTTAGCAAATAAAAATACTCACGTTTTCTCATTAAAAAAAAAAAAAAAGCCTACAAGGAGCAAAGGCAGAAGAAACAAAGAAAAGAAGTAATATGAATATGAAGAGTTGCAATAACAATTTTTTTATTTTCCAGATTTTATTTTTAATATAAATTTATTTATTTTAATTGGAGGCTAATTACTTTACAATATTGTATTGGTTTTGTCATACATCAACATGAATCTGCCACGGTGTACACATGTTCCCCATCCTGAACCCTCCTCCCACTTCTCTCCGTATACCATTCCTCTGGGTCATCCCAGTGCTCCAGCCCCAAGCATCCTGTATCATGCATCAAACCTGGACTGGCGATTCATTTCACATATGATATTATACATGTTTCAACGCCATCCTCCCAAATCATCCCACCCTCGCCCTCTCCCACAGAGTCCAAAAGACTGTTCTATACATCTGTGTCTCTTTTTCTGTCTCGCATACACGGTTATTGAGTAGAATAATGCAATAACAATGTTTTTTTATTCAAGTCAAGTTTCCACAAAATCATTATTTAATTTCAACTGAAACGTTTTATATACCATGTCTTCAAACAAAGATGTACAACAGATAAACATAGTTCACTGGTTTGTGGCTACTAAAACTTATTAAAAGTATTGAAAAATGATCCAAATACATATTTTATAAAAATGGTTAATATTTATACATTAAAATACTATACTGATAATATAAAATTACCTCAAAATATGAATTTCTGAATTTGTAATAAAACATAAGCTTTGTACCCCCAGAAAGTTATTTTCNTACTAAAACTTATTAAAAGTATTGAAAAATGATCCAAATACATATTTTATAAAAATGGTTAATATTTATACATTAAAATACTATACTGATAATATAAAATTACCTCAAAATATGAATTTCTGAATTTGTAATAAAACATAAGCTTTGTACCCCCAGAAAGTTATTTTCTTAGATACAGCCAGTGATTAAGCCTAATAAAAGAAGAAGTACAAATAGATTCACTATTTTGAGAGATATTTTCTATAAGGTACAGGTGGGAAAATAGAAAGAACTCTAAGTTCAGGCTTGGTATATGATTTTAGGACTTTGTTTCTTTCTTTGTAATGTGTGTGGGTTATGGGAAATGTATTAGAGGAATTGATGGATGAGAGTAGATATGAAATTTAAATTAACATTTCTTATTCTAATAATCCCAGTTGCAAAAATATTCTCAAAAANATTTTCTATAAGGTACAGGTGGGAAAATAGAAAGAACTCTAAGTTCAGGCTTGGTATATGATTTTAGGACCTTGTTTCTTTCTTTGTAATGTGTGTGGGTTATGGGAAATGTATTAGAGGAATTGATGGGTGAGAGTAGATATGAAATTTAAATTAACATTTCTTATTCTAATAATCTCAGTTGCAAAAATATTCTCAAAAATAACACAATAAGCTGTTTATGAAAAAAAGAGTGAAATATAAAATTACATAAGCATATAAGTAAATATCTATCTAGTCACAATCTGCATTTCCCTAAGATGCATAGAGTGATGTTAGGGGTGACTGCTCCTTCTAAATTTTTGTCATATTGTTCATACACAAAGTAAAATGTAAAATTTCTTCCTTAAAGAAGGGATTCAATAATAGAAAAGTTGTCTCAACATTATAAAACAGCATTAGAATTCCAACATTCTCCTTTTTTATTTTTATCAAATTATATGTTTATTCCTTTAAGTAAACAGAACCACATAAGAAGAAAAAATGAATCAGAATTATTCATAAATCTGACTCTTAGCAAAACTATGGCAGTGGTATGTAGAATACTCCATAAAGAAAGAAAATTAGGAAAACTAATAAATCAAAAAAAGCATTTACATCTTAAACATGTACCAACAGACTGTGAAGACTTTTGTTAAGCATTTTAGCTTGTTGCATTTTTATAAACATGTGCCTAATTTTAAAACAGCATTGGATTTCACCAGTACTCAATAACATGACTCTATATGAGAGATTTATTTGGATTGCTATTTAGTCATAAAATATTTGGAATAGCTCTATCTATTGTTTGCATGAGTTACCTTGTATGAACTAGAAATGCATGCTGAAACTGCCAGCTACTGCATAAAATATTTCATTAACATCATGACCTCATTTATTAGATTGTATTGCAGTCGTTTTGCCAAATTTCCCCCACAGATATATTCCATTTTAGAAAAATCGAATACAAACAACACACACATGAGAAGACAATTAATTCATATCTGTGAAACTTACAATGTCTAAAATACAACCATTAGGGCTGTATATGACATAAAACCTGTGATTAAATTTTTACTTTTATTAAAGTTTAGGTAACAGAACTACCACCCACTTTGTAAACTTCAAACTTCCTTTAATGGCAGAGAGCCATTCAAATCACATATTCCCTCTTTCTTTCTCTGTCTCTGTCTTTCTGTTTCTCTGTCTCTCTGACTCTCTATGTGTGTTTGTATGTATATATACATGTATATATACATATATATATATAATTTAATAACAAAGTTACAATATTATAAAAATATGTATATTTAATGAAAATTAGTATTATTTTCAGAGAAAATATTTTAGATATTATAAGACTATTTCTGTCATGTTAGAATGTAACTTTTAAATAAGAATTATTATCATTAATCAACCTTGACATACATAATAGTAATAGAAAATGAAGGTACCAATATCAGTTTTATATATAAGTTATTTCAACTTTACCCTCATCTATACTTGCTTCAGTGACCAAAATATCTGATGAGGCGAAAGATTACTCATAGCAACAGTCAGTTTTAAAAAGCAGGTTGGCATAAGGCTCCATGTA
The DNA here is from genome assembly GCA_006410875.1 of Neotragus pygmaeus. NCBI lineage: Eukaryota > Metazoa > Chordata > Mammalia > Artiodactyla > Bovidae > Neotragus > Neotragus pygmaeus. Next base: position 172,740 of record SJYV01022674.1, read on the forward strand.
GTCAGTCCAAGGCAATGAAAGAGTCTACAGCTAATAAGGAAACAGCAGAGGTTTCCCAATTACAACCATCTTATAACTCTTTTGAGTTATGGAGGATAAGGCTGAGGAAGCATTTTCCAGAAGGTTTTTACATGATTCTGGAAAATACATTAACTTTTTGTCACATCTGGAAATGTATAATGCTAGAAGGGTATATCAGAAAAAAAAGAAAAAAAAAAAAANTAACTCTTTTGAGTTATGGAGGATAAGGCTGAGGAAGCATTTTCCAGAAGGTTTTTACATGATTCTGGAAAATGCATTGACTTTTTGTCACATCTGGAAATGTATAATGCTAGAAGGGTATATCAGAAAAAAAAGAAAAAAAAAAAAAAAACCTCAACATATGGAGGATTCTAGAAGAAAGGAGCACAAGTATATTCAGTTGAGTCCACTCTCTTGGACGTGTCCCACTCTTTGAGACAACATGGACAGCAGCGTGCCAGTCTTCCCTGCCCATCATCAACTCCCTGAGTTTGCTCAAACTCATGTAAATCACGTCGGTGGTGCCATCAAATCATCTCATCTTCTGTTGTCCCATTTTCCTGCCTTCAATTTTCTCAGCAACAGGGTCTTTTCCAATGAGTCAGTTTTTCACATCATGTGGCCAAGGTATTGGAGCTTCAGCCTCAGCATCAGTCCTTCCAGCGAATATTCTGGACTGATTTCCTTTAGTATTGACTGGTTGGATTGCCTTGCAGTCCAAGGGACTCAAGAGTCTTCCCCAACACTACAGTTCAAAAGCATCAATTCTCTGGAGCTCAGCTTTTTTTTTATGGTCCAACACTCACATCCATACATGACTACTCGAAAAACCATAGCTTTGACTATACAGACATTTGTTGGCAAAGTAACATCTCTGCTTTTATATCCTGTTTNCTTTTATTATCTGTGGATATTGATTCAAGTTAGAAATCCTCTCTCCATACCCAGAAATTCACCCATTTTTTCTTTCAGGACTTGTAGGGTTCTTTTTTGTTTTTTACAGCTCTCTGTGACCCATTTTAGACTATATTCTTGTGTGTGTGGAGGTATAGGTCCAACTTTACTGACTGGCTCCCCAGGTTTCCTAACATCACTTACTGAAAAGATCACCTGCACCCAAGTGATTTTTGATGTCACCTTTATATTTAGGATATACTAAATCTTCACGTGTGCTTGGGTCTTGTCTCAGACTTTCTGCTTTATTCCAGTGGTCTGTCTGTTTACTCAGGTGCCAACAGCATGCTGTTTAACTTCTTCTGAGCAAGTTTGATAACCTCCTCTGAACACCTGTTCTTTTGTGAAGGCCCTGGCTCTTCTGAAGTCCTTTCTCTTACCCATGCTTCAGTCTTCCTGACTAACTCAAGCCCATTTGCGCTGTGAATTCCTGTGCACACAGAGCACACCTCTCTCTGGGTTGTCGGGTGATGCGAGCTCTCTCCTTTAATGCAAACGTGGCTGCTGCTTTCTGGCCCCGAGGTGACTCTCCCTCATTGACAGCCCTGACTGCCGACTTTACAAGTAATTTGCTGAGTTTGTCAAGCACTGCAGAATCGTGTAAATGCCATCATCGTTTTTGTCATCATCATCATCAGTGGCAGCGTTAGCCGCTTCCCTTCTTTCACCTATTGTTTAGAGCAAATGAAGTAGCTGCTGATGCTCAGAACAGAAGATTTGTCTGTGGGTTATCCAAAGGCATAAGCCCTTGTAGGTCAATTCACATCTTCAAGATGTTAGACAGGCCAGGAAAAAGATCATCACACAACACGGGCTCTTTGTACTTGAGGAGTTAATATATCTCACAAGGGTACTCCTGCCTCTACCCTGAATGCATTTTATCTCCTACTCTTAGTGTCGTAGCACAATGTCTAATTGAAAAGTGTATGTTTAAGGAATTTTTTTTTTTTTTAAAGAAACAGTTGCAGACTTTGTACATCTATTTTTCCTATTGTTTTAAGTTAGAATACAAGGTTATATGCTTGGGACAATTAAACATTATTTGAGTTCATTCAATAAATATCTGGTGAACAACTGCCCTATGAAAAGCATTGCAGGAGAACCTGTGAAGGACCTGAAGAAAAACAAGACAAGATCCTGTCCTCCAAGAGGAACTGGAGGAGATAACGGGAGGAGAGAGATGCAGGCAAAAAGACGTCATCACAAGGCAACTGAGAACACGCTAAAAAAAAGGCTGCAAAGTGCTGTGGGAGTGCAGAAGAGAAACCATCCATTGTGGAGTCTCTTTGGAAGATGAGAGACTTAGAGTTGGATTCTGAAGAATAAGTTGGATGGCGTAGGAAGATAAACTGGCATTTAGAATGGCTTAAGCAGAATTACAGGGGAAGAAATATATGTTGAATTGGACCATACAAAATGGCTGTTTTGGGGGTCAAACAGTTACATATTGACAAGTATATGCTTGAATCTAATATATCAGATTTTGGGCTACTATAGACAGTTGTAGATCTAGTAGAACTAATAGACTTATTTAGGAGAGGTTTACCTTTACCAGATGGTGAAGAATCTTCCTATGATGTGGGAGACCCAGGTTTAATCACTGGGTCAGGAAGATCCCCTGGAGAAAGGCATGGCAACCTACTCCAGTATCTTTGCCTGGAAAACCCCAAGGACAGAGGAGCCTGGCAGGCTATCGTCCATGGGATCACAAAGAGTCAGACACAACTGAGCGACTAACACTTTCACTTTCAAGAATCCTCTGGGGGNGTCCATGGGGTCTCTAAGAGTCAGACCCGACTGAGCTACTTCACTTTCACTTTTCATTTTCATGCTTTGGAGAAGGAAATGGCAACCCACTCTAGTGTTTTTGCCTGGAGAATCCCAGGGATAAGGGAGCCCGGTGGGCTGCCATCTATGGGGTCGCACAGAGTCGGGCAAGACTGAAGCGAGTTAGTGGCAGCAGCAACAGGTTGGTCATAGCTTTTCTTCCAAGGAGTAAGCATCTTTTAATTACATGACTGCAGTACTCTTGCCTGGAAAATCCCATGGACGGATGAGCCTGGTAGGCTACAGTCCATGGTGTCGCTAAGAGTCGCACACCACTGAGCGACTTCACTTTCACTTTCATGCATTGGAGAAGGAAATGGCAATCCACACCAGTATACTTGCCTGGAGAATCCCAGGGATAAGGGAGCCTGGTGGGCTGCTGTCTATGGGGCTGCACAGAGTCAGACATGACTGAAGCGACTTAGCAGCAGCAGTAGTGATTCTGGATCTTCATTTTGGAGCACAAGAAAATAAAATTCTCACACTTTTTCCATTATTTACCCATCTATTTGCCATGAAATGATGGGGCCAGATGCCATGATCCTAGTTATATGAATGTTGAATTTTAAGCCAGCTTTTTAACTCTTCTCTTTCACTTTCATAAAGAGAGTTTTTAGTTTCTCTCTGCCATAGGGGTGATGTTATTGACATATCTGAAATTATTGGTATTTCTTCTGGCAGTCTTGATTCTAGTTTGTGCTTCCTCTAGACTGGTATTTCACATGATGCATTCTGCATAAAAGTTAAATAAGCAATGTGATGATATACAGCCTTAATGCACTCTTTTCCCCATTTAGAGCCAGTCTGTTTTTTCATGTCCAGTTCAACTGTTGCCTCTTGACCTGCATAGAAATTCCTTAGTAGTCAGGCAAGGTGGTCCGTTATTCCAATCTCTTTAAGAATTTTCCACAGTTTGTTGTGATCCAGACAGTCAAACGCTGTGGCGTAGTCAATAAAGCAGAAGTTGATGTTTTTCTTGATCTCTCTTGCTTTTTCTATGAGCCAATAGATGCTGGCAATTTAGTCTCTGGTTCCTCTGCCTCTTCTAAATCCAGCTTGAACACCTTGAAGTTCTTGGTTCATGTACTGTTGAAGCCTTTCTTGGAGAATTTTGAACATTACACTTCTTTTTGAAAATTATTTAGGTTTGTGATGATGTGATCAAAATCATAGTTAGGAAGAAGTCCTAACTTGGCAATAGTTCAGAAGAACTATTAGTTCTTTCCCCTAATAATTCAGTGACAATAGTTCAGAAAATAGATGACAAACCATAGAGTGGAGTATAAAGTTTAGAGGTATTTAGTAGACATTGGAATAGAATGAGTGCATAATAAATTGAATTTAATTAATGGAATAATATTTTTATAAATATTCTTGATATGTACTGATATGTTGTTATGTTATTCTGCCTCTGTAAATCTGCTTACCCATGCTGGAGTTTTACTGTGAACTTGGATTGAGTAGAAGTTTGGATAATATCCTAATATGCATCAGTTTGCTGACCAAAGTCTGTAGAGTTCAAGCTATGTTTTTTCAATAGTCACGTATGGATGTGAGAGTTGGACCAGAAAGAAGGCTGATCACTGAAGGAGGAGAAGGGGGAGACAGAGGATGAGAAAACTAAATGGGATCACAGACTCAACAGACGTGAATGTGAGCAAACTCAGGGAGATAGTGAAGGATAGGTAAGCCGGTATGCTGCAGTTCATGGGGTTACAAATAGTCAGACATGACTGAGAGACTGAACAAAACAACTAGCATGCAGGGAAATAGTGAAGAAGTTGTGGACAAATGGAGTGAGATCTGTTCAATGTTTTCTCAAATGCTCATTGTTAGACTCACTGGACTTAACGGCATCATATATGGGAAAATTATAGAAATGAGTTTGGTGCATGAGTGCTCAGTTGTTCAGTCGTATCCAACTCTGCAACCCCATTGACTGTAGCTCACCAGATTCCTCTGTCCATGGAATTTTCCAAGCAAGGATATTTGAGTGCATTGCCATTTCTTACTCCAGATGATCTTCTAGAAGCCAGGGATCAAACCCACATCATTTGTGTCTCCGGCATTAACAGGCAGATTCTTTACCACTGTGCCACCTGGGGATCCCTGGGGGGAAATTAGTTCTGTATATATCAAAATGGCAATCTGTATTCCAGCTGTGTACTTTTGAATTGCTACACATGATATTAAAATTTAAGATATTTACAATTGTAATTTCATTATAGAGACATTTTTTTTAATGTCAACCCAAATTTGACAAAAGGTGTGAAGGACATGTCTTACATAAAAGGAAAGGACTGACAGCATAACATTTTAAAGGAAAAATATACCTAAATTTTGATTCACTATCAAATATGTTGATAAGAAGGACATTTGGAATTTTGTGAGTCATGAAACTTTATCTCTAATTTAAATTACAAATTAATTTCTGCCAAATCTAAAAGCTTTTTGAGGAATGAAGAAATCCTTATAAATATTTTGAATTCCACCAATCACAAGGCACAAATGGAATCTTTAAGACAACTTTGTGTGTGAGTTAACTGCTGATTTTGCTTTTGTTGAAACTTGAAATCATTTAGGTATATTTTAAAATGAGATCCATAATGTCTTCAATGCAACAAACCTTCAAAATGCTCACTTTTTCATGTGTGTAGCAGGATATGCATTACTTTTATAGTAGTCATCAAACAGATGAGAATTTCCTATTCAACTTATATCTATTTATAGATAAGTTTTAGATAAAGCACAGGACATCTATCTTTATTGATTATCCCTTCATTATGGCTCAATACATAATCTCTTAGTTATACATACCAAATGGCATGAGATGGATATCCATCAGGGATATCCAATTTACAGAGAAATTATATCCATTCTTTACTTTAAGACCGTGTTTATCTAGGTATTACTTTGCATTACAAAATCAAGACATTCAGGTTAACTCTTATTGAAGTCATGCAGAATACCTCCCACCCTGATTCTCCAAAGAAAGCAGCAACCATTTTTGTAGCCTACAATTGTCACCTCCAATTTCCAAGAATAGGTTTTATCATGGAATTCATTTTCACTGTCTTTTCAAGGGCATGAGATTGCTTGAATTGCAGGCTGCAGGGGATCCCAGTAATTTTTCTCATACAGGAGCCCTGCAAAATTCACAGCCTGCATGAGAAGATGATTCAAGAAATGAAAGGGTAGCAAGGATTTCAGACTCACAAGGAAGAAAACTATTTGTTTTTAATTGTGTTTTGGTTTGTGTTATAATAGAAATCGTTTCTACTGTTATGTGATATGTACACAATAAATAGGTTTTCAGAATGATTAAACGCCTTAGCCTCACTTCAACTATTATTTTCAAAACCCATTTATTTGGGGCATAGTAGAAGACTATAGCAAATATTTATGAAATCATTTGACTCCAGTACTGTTACTATGAATATCTTCAATATTCTCATATTTCATAAATAATATGCATCTTATGTTTTAAGTGACAAGAATACAATTCATACCTTCTATAAATTATTCATTAATAACAAAAGCATTTCTGATTTCTTACAGACACTATAGCCTAATCATTTTTCCATTCTCTCAAAAAAGCAGAATCCAAGAGGTCTTAAAAAAAAAAGTACAAAACAAAGTTTTGGAAAAAATTTTGGTAAAGAGTCAGTTGAACTCCAAAGATGTCCCAAAGAATGAACCAAAAAGGCATTATAGTATATCACCTGTGAATGGCAAAGATGTTATTTGATTTTATGAATTTTGCATTCTTAAAAATATCAGGTATAGTATCACTTTATGTGAAGAAATTATCTAAAGTTGTCCTTGAAAACATTTTCTTCTTCTTATCACCATTTCTTCATTTATACACTGTCTACTACATATGAACTTTCAAGTTATGAACTGTCAAAGATAAAAACTTGTGTTTGGATGTCTAATCACGTAAATTAGTTCCCAAGTATGGTATATATTGTCATGTGCCTGCATCCTCTAAAAGTTGTTGCGCTTCTGTGTTCTTACTGTAGAGCTCTGTATAGAATATAGTATCTGTATTTCAGGCCTAGAATGTCCAGAAGCAAGCAGAAAAGCAGCAGTGATGCAGCTAGTACTGCTAAGAAGTATCAACCAATAACAATGAAAGCAAAAATGAAAGTAATTGAGAGAGTGGAGCAAGGAATAAAAAAGGTAGACATCACTTATAACATGAATCATCCAACTATTTGCATGATTCTAAAAAAGAAGGGCAAGATCACGGAACATGTGAAACCCGCTGTGCCAAAGATGTCAAAAACGATGTTGAAGAAATGTGGAAAATTGATGGAGGAGATGGAAAACTTCTCAATGTGTGGATGCAGGATCAACATCAGTGTCAAGTCCTGCTCAGCTTAATGCTGATTTGAGAGAAGGTGAAAATTCTTTATGAAAACTTGAAGAAGAAACAATGAAGAATCAGAGGGTGCATCTTTTAATGCCAGCCACAGCTGGTTTCATCAGTTCATAGCTAGAGTCAACCTTGAAGCTGTAAAAGTGACAAGGTAGCAAGTGCTGATGTGGTAGCTGCTCAAGTATTTCCTAAAATGCTTCAAGAAATGATGGATCATGGAGGAAAATGGTGGAGAAGCAGGCGGATATGGAGTACATCTCTTTCCACAGATACATTAGAAATACACCTTCAGACACAGAGGTGCTTGCAAAACATCAGCCAAGAGTGGGCAGGAGTACCTAACCATCAGAAAAGACTATATAGTACCATGTAAAACTCAGTAGAATAGAATTAGGTAGAAAAGGTAGAAAGATAAGAGTTAGATAGAATTAGGTAGAAAAATAGGAGAGTTAATAGGACAGGACCGGCCCTCAGCAGGTGGGGAAACTGAAGCAGGGGTCCAATCCCCACATTGGGGCAATAGTTTGGGTCAGAAGAGAAACTTTTGAGGCTGAAAGTGAAGCAGCTGATATGAGACAGCCTAAATGGAATGAAAATAATACAATATTTGCCACCACCATACATGCCCTGGACAGGGATGCTGGTCCCCTAAATGGTACAGAAGCTGGGAGCTGGATCTTAGGGATTGCAGAGTAATCCCAGGGGAAGGTCTGCTGTTACTGTTGGGAGACAGCCAAAGAGACATGAGGGAGGAGATTGTGATGAGCAATGCCCATGCAGGAAAGCCAGGCAGCCATGGAAACAAGGTGATGCTGCTGAGTCATGCACAGTGGGTGGAGCCATCATCATAGCCTCTCCTTCCCCACTCTCCAGCACTGACACCTGAACAGTAGAGAGGTTGGCCCTACAAACATCTGAGGTGCCAAACACCAGAGTTGGTCCCCAGCCAGGGGGTCCCCTTCATGTGTCTGATGTGCTGAGCAACAGAGAAGGACCCCAGACAGGGGAGCCCTCTAAGTGCCTGAATGGGCAGAACAAGGGAAAAGGACTAGCCAAAAAGGCCTTTTGATTGCCAGCTGCCAGAGGCTCAAAAAAGACTCTGATATGGCCATAGCTCCTGTGGCCGAGGCAATCCATGACCCTGGATACTTGGCGCTGTTAGGGTCCCCACAATTCAAGGAGTTGTGCCACCTTCATGCTCAATCCTCACTAGGGTAGAGCTGCCACAGGCTAGAAAAAGGCCCGAGTCCGTGCCTGTGGGGTCGCTTCAGTTGTATCTTACTGTTTGTGACCCTATGGACTGTGGTCTGCCATGCTTCTTTGTCCAGGGGATTCACCAGGCAAGAATACTGGAGTGGGTTGCCATGCCCTTCGAGAGCACCATATTTCTTGCTGCCCTAGCCACCAACTCCCAAGTATTTGATGCTGCCAGAACCCCTGCAACCCAAGCAGCTACACCATCTCCACACCTGGCACTCACTGGGCCAAACCCAAGTTCTCTGGGGCAGTCTCAGGAGCAAACCCCAGTGGATGATCTATACAGAGGTGGAAATAAAACCAAAATTGAAACCCAGGGGCTGTGTGGCTAAAGAAGGGGATCCAATCTCTATAAAAGCTGTAGATTAAATCCACAGGCTTAACTAAGCAGAATCTGTGTCTATGGAATATATAAAAGGACATTGAGAATTCTCACAAAAGAAAACACGGGTTCAGACAGCTGTGGATATTGGAGGCAAGAACACATAGGAGCAGAATCAAATTAGAGTCTGAGCTTCCCCCACAGCAGGTCCAGAGACCAGCGTAGTGTTGAAGGGCATGGTGGACTGTGATTCTCAGCGAGGGAAATGACACTGACAGCAGACACTTAAGAAAAACATTTATTATTCTTATATTTTGACTTGCTCTGTAATTTCTTCTGGATTTTTTTTTCTTTATCTTTTTCCCCCCTGTTGCTGTAGTTGTCAATTTTATTAAAATATTTTATTAAAGTATGAAATCTATTTAACCTTTGGAGATTTTTTAATCATTTTTTTATTTCTTTTTCTTAAAGAAAACTTTTTCTTAACATATTACACTACTTTGAAAAGTACAGTAGTGTAGTACAGCAGCTGGCATGCAGGGGCTGGAATGTCAGACAAGAAGAGTTACTGACAGGAGGAGGGAGAGAAGATGGGAGATGATAGAACTGAAGGATTGTCAGCAGTAGGAGATGGAGAGTAAGCTGCAATTTCACTCTTGCCTGATGTTGATGGAACACACACTCATGTCTTTGAAAGTTTGCATCTTGAAGGTTCATATGAAGGGGACTTACTGTAATTGAGAAGCCTCAAACTGTGGACCTTCATGTTTGATCTCCACATGTTTTAAAATATATGAATTAGATATCTGACTTTTAAAAGTTGAAGAATTTGAAGTGGAAATCTATATTTGGGGCAGCACTTTACAAATCAGAAGAGTTGGCATTGTTGCCACATACTGAAAATCTAGTGGAGCTGAATAGGAGATTTGTCCCACACCTTTTTTTTTTTTTCAATATCATAACCATATTCTATAGTTTGCCACAGTTTCCCACTTGCTTATATCATTCCTTTAAAAAATATTTATTTTAATTGGAGGCTAATTACTTTACAATATTGTGGTGGTTTTTGCTGTAACACAGATATGAATCAGTCACAGGTGTACATGTGTTCCCCCTTCACAAAACTCATTCCCACTCCCTCCTCATCCCATCTCTCTGAGTTATCACAGTTCACTGGCTCTGAGTGCCTCGTTTCATGCATTGAACTTGAACTGGCATCTATTTCACATATGGTAATATACATGTTTCAATGTTATTCTCCCAAATCATCCCATCCTTGCTTTCTCCCACAGAGTTCAAAAGTCAGTTCTTTTTATCTGTGTCTCTTTTGCTGTCTTGCATATAGGGTTGTTGTTCCATCTTTCTAAATTGCATAAATATGCATTAATATACTGTATTGGTGTTTTTCTTTCTGACCTACTTCATTCTGTGTAATAGGCTTCAGTTTCATCAACCTTATTAGAACTGACTCAAATGCATTCCTTTTAATAGCTGAGTAATATTCCATTGTGTATATGTACTACAATTTTCTTGTCCATTTTGTTATATACTTCTGTCTCCACATTGGCCTTTTGCTATCCTGTGTTGTTTATTTTTCCCCCTTNAAATAAGTTCATTTGTATAATTTATCTTTTTTTTTTTAAGATTCTGTATATAAGAGATATCATATGATATTTCTTTTCCTCTATCTGATTTACTTCATTCAGAATGAAAATCTCTAAGTTTATTGATGTGGCTGCAAATGGCATTATTTCATTCTTTTCAATGTCTCAAGTAATATTCCATTGCATACATGTACTATATCTTCTTTACCTATTAATCTGTCAATGGATATTTAAGTTGCCTCCATGTCTTGGCTATTACAAATAGTGCCGCTAAGAAAATTGTGGTGAGAGTGTCTTTTCAATTTATGGTTTTCTCCTAATATATGCCCAGGAGTGGGATTGCTGGATCACATGGCAGCTCTATGTTTAATATTACTAGCAGTTCAGTGAGAACTGCCACTAAAACTGTTGTGGACACTGAGAACAATATCAATATTCTGTTAAATATAAGCAAATGATTTAAAAAATTGAGAAAATATTAATGCAATACAATCTGAAGTGGAATATACTAAGATATATTAACATATTTTGAAAAAGCAAACATTTTAATTCAGTGAATTTACAAAATTTGTACAAATATAAGTTTCAACTATCCATTATATTACTCATTTTCAGGTATTTTGGAGAAAAATGTCAATAAATTAGGTGTAATTGAACCAGTTGTTTCAATGATTACTTTTATTTGTTTTCACAAACTTAAAGCATCATCAGTTACAGAAATGCTCGTAATGAAAAGAAAATGAACATCCTGACTTGTCCTAGCACACAACAGTTTGGCTATTTAGAAGTGGTAAAGTTTCATGTGACTTTTAAAATTTAAAGCCAAAATTATTTATTTCTGAATAAGAGGAACAAACTCAACCAATATTGAAGTGAAGTGGAAGTCACTCAGTCGTGTCTGACTTTTTGTGATCCAATGACTTGTAACCCTCCAGGCACCTCTCTCCATGCAGATTCTCCAGGCAAAAATACTGGAAAGGGGTTGCCACGCCTGCCTCCAGGAGATCTTCCCAATCCAGGGATCAAACTCAGGTCTTCTGCATTGCAGGTGGGTTCTTTACCGCGTGAGCCACATGGGAAGCCCAGGAATACTCGAGTGGGTAGCCTATCCATTCTCCAGGGGATATTTCTGACCCAGTAATCAAACTGGGATCTCCTGCATTGCAGGCAGATTCTTTATCAACTCAGCTACCAGGCAATCTCACAACCAATATGAAGAATATTGAATTGCTTTGAGAATTAGCTCTTATCTCCCCTAAATAGCTGATGATGTTCCTGAATAAATCTGAAAAATTATAGAGCAAAACAAGTTTTATGTAAAAACTGTGCCAAAGTAAGTCACTTAGAAGACAACTAATACTGTTTGAATTATAATTCCAGGCTTTTTAATACACTTGTATTGTCAAATTTTAAAATAATGAGATATATACTAAAACTTTATAGTGACTACTCAACTAACAAAACAAAGCTTATGACTAACAAGTGGACAAAAGATAAAATATAAATATTAAAAGAATAATTAATCCACAATTATTAAGGAAAAAAGGAACTGAAAACAAATACCAATAGAAATTGAAAAAAAAACAGTAAGATGATATATTTAACCTAACTTAATCAAATCAAATTAATATAAATAAATTTTAGAATTAAAAGGAAGAATTTGCCAAAATGGATTAAGTAAGCAAGACTCAACTATATGCTACCTAGCATCTGGTCCCATCACTTCATGACAAATAGATGGGGAAACAGTGGAAACAGTGGCTGACTTTATTTTTCTGGGCTCCAAAATCACTGCAGATGGTGACTGCAGCCATGAAATTAAAAGACACTTACTCCTTGGAAGGAGAGTTTGACCAATCTAGATAGTATATTCAAAAGCAGAGTCATTATTTTCCCAACAAAGATCCGTCTAGTCAAGTCTATGGTTTTTCCAGTGGTCATGTATGGATGTGAGAGTTGGACTATAAAGAAAGCTGAGCATCGAAGAAATGATGCTTTTGAACTGTGATGTTGAAGAAGACTCTTGAGAGTCCCTTGGACTGCGAAGAGATCCGACCAGTCCATCCTAAAGGAGATCAGTCCTGGGTGTTCATTGGAAGGACTGATGTTGAAGNCCAACAAAGATCCGTCTAGTCAAGTCTATGGTTTTTCCAGTGGTCATGTATGGATGTGAGAGTTGGACTATAAAGAAAGCTGAGCATCGAAGAAATGATGCTTTTGAACTGTGATGTTGAAGAAGACTCTTGAGAGTCCCTTGGACTGCGAAGAGATCCGACCAGTCCATCCTAAAGGAGATCAGTCCTGGGTGTTCATTGGAAGGACTGATGTTGAAGCTGAAACTTCAATACTTTGGCCACCTGATGCAAAGAGCTGACTCATTGGAAAATACCCCAATGCTGGGAAAGAGTGAGGGCAGGAGGAGAAGGGGATGACAGAGGATGAGATGGTTGGATGGCATCATTGACTCAATGGATATGGGTTTGGGTGGACTCGGAGATGGTGATAGACAGGGAGACCCAACGTGCTGTGGTTCATGGGGTCTCAAATAGTCAGACACGACTGAGCAACTGAACTGAACTGGTAGCAAACACTTTAACTACAAAAGCAGAAAATAGAAGGATGGAAAGTATATACCATGAAAATACAAACAAAAATAAATGGATGGCTATATTAGTGTCAAACTGAGTAAATTTCAGATCAAAAATATTACCAAGGATAAAGAATGTCACTCTGTAATGATAATGTGATACATTCCCCAAGAGGATAATAAAAGATACAACTGTTAAAATTTTAAACTACATGAAATAAAAACTGATAGAACTTCAAGGACAATAGGTAAATACACAATTATAATCAAAGATTTTAAAATCCCTTTGTCAATAATAGAGAGAAAAATTAAACAGGAAATCCATAAGCGCAACAAAGATTTGAATAAACTATCAACAACCTTTACCTTACTAAGAATTATGAGAGACTTTATGTAAAAATAGCAAACTTGTTTTTAAATGTACACAAACCAATTGCAGAGATAGATCATATTGTGGACAATAAAATGAGTCTCTATGAATTTAAAATATCAAATAGGTTGGCAAGATAGTGAACTAGGTAGTCAACAGTTTATATCCCTCCTCAGCAACAATAATTTGACAGCCATCCAAGGACAAGAGTACACTTGTGGGAGCTTTGAAAAACAGGTAGGATATTATGACCTTGGTGGAGCACAAAATAAGGGGGATATTTTGTAAAACCAAGCCCATACCAAGGTGCAGATTTGACCACTGCTGTCCTGACTACAGATATGAAACACTCTAATCCCTCCGTGGACTCTACTACAGCCTCATTTGATATTATTCTAGCTATCAGCACAATCTATCAAGGGACATGGCAGTTGTCACACCCACCTGTAACAGTCCTGTCTGTTGTGGACTCCAACAGTCTCCGTTGTGGACTCCGAGGCAGCCCATACTCAGTTTCAGCTCCTCTTAGCTGGTGGTTCTGTTCATTTAGGTATAGGAGGCAGTCCTGAACATATGGTACCTATAACCTTGATCTGACTGAAGGTCCAGAAACAGCCCTGTACTGGGGCTCCAGAATCTCTCAGCCAAGTTCCAGGACCCTCCTGCCCACTTAAGGCTCTGCAAGAAGACATGGCAATCATGCTCTGAGGTAGGTCTTTTGAATTCAGTCTGACTATGGATCTTGATACTGACCTGTATCTCACCTTTGGCCCTGCTCAGTCATAGACTGAAAACACTCCTGCCCACTCAGGAGCCTGGTAAAAGACATACTCATTCATACATCAAGCCAGGCCATGTGACCTTGATACAACTGTGGGTCTTAGAGCAGCCCTGTAAACTGGCTCCATTCTCTCATATCCATGATGAGGCAATAGTCCAGCCCATCCAGGAACCTACTGGGAGATACACCTGTCCATGACTCAGAGCCTGGCTTGGCAAACTCAGTCCAACTGTAAATCACGAAGTAACACTGTAGTCTAGTGGCAGCCCCTCAAGGTCATTGTTCAGGAAAGGTTCTGCTTTCCCAGAGACCCAGAGGAAAGTATACCTAACAACTTTGGTTCAGGTGAGGATCCTAAAGCATTTTTGTGACCCACCTCAAGTTCTACTCAGCTGTGCTCAAGGCAGTCCTGCCCACCCAAGAGCCTGTGAGGAGGCTATCTGTGCTTTCAGTCCGCAAATTTTGGTCTAGACTGTGGTCCCTGAAGTGGGCTTGCTACTTCATTCCAGTCCCTGTCAGCCATAGTGTAACCCCAATTGTGTCCACCGAGAGATAATGACATGTTAGAAGCTCTCCCAGAAACCAGGAAGTAGACACACCCATCTGGACACCTGGTAATAGGCCCACTGTAATTCATGAAGCAGACTTTTGTTTCAGCACCAGCCCCAATGACCAACGTCCTGGAAATAGTCCTGTCCACTCAAAGACCAAAAAGTCTCCATGGCCACCTGTGCCCCTGGTAACAGGCCCCCAACTGTAAACCCTACTGTGGACCCAGCAGCAACTACATAATCCAGCTCCAGCCTGCTGAACTATGATACCAGAGACAATATTATCAACACAGGGGCGTGATAAAAGAAGACTATTACTCACTAAAATCAGTCTGCAAAGTCAGACGAGGTCTTTGCTCCCTCAAATGCATAAACATGAACCGAAGCCTGCACAGAACACAAAGAATCAGGCAAACATGACATCACCAAAGGATATAAACTCCAGTGACCAACTCCAAAGAAATGGAAATCTACATACTGTCTGACAAAATGTTAAAAATAATCATCTTAAAGAAACTGTGAGATGCAAATGAACAGAGAGACCCCTAAAGAAAACCAGGAAAACAATGCATGAAGAAAATAGTAAGTTTAGTAGAGAAATAGAAATAGTAAAAAGAACCAAACAAAAATCTTGGTGCTAAAGTGTGTAACAACAGAACCAAAAAGTGCAACATAGAAGTTCAAAATCCGACTTGACCCCTTGAGGTGGCTGGTGGAAATCAATGAACCAAATGCAGGTCATTTGAAATTTAGGAAATTTAGGAAAAAATAAATAAATAAATAAACAAGAATGAGAGTGAAGAAAGCATATAAAACACAGGAAATTACAAAGTGAACTAAAATCACAGTATGGAAATCTCAGAAGGAGAAAGAGAGACAAAGGGGAAGAAAACTTAAATAAAGAAACATCTGTTTTCAATATATAGGTCTTTAGTTTCTTTAGGTAGGTATATTCCTAAGTATTTTATTCTTTTCATTGCAATGGTGAATGGAATTGTTTCCTTAATTTCTTTTTCTACTTTCTCATCATTAGTGTATAAGAATGCAAGGGATTTTTGAGTGTTGATTTTATATCCTGCAACTTTACTATATTCATTGATTAGCTCTAGTAGTTTTCTGGTGGAGTCTTTAGGATTTTCTATGTAGAGGATCATGTCATCTGCAAACAGTGAGAGTTTTACTTCTTCTTTTCCAATTTGGATTCCTTT
>SJYV01022678.1:0-18167 GCA_006410875.1 Neotragus pygmaeus
ATGGCGGGGGGTTGGGGGGGGCGGGATCCAAAAGCATCTTAGTAGGAGGAAAGATGGGTCATTTCTCCTGGAAGTGTTGAATATAGAACAGGAAGGCTGAGGAGGGCTTGGTAGATACAGGTTACACAAGAGATTCTCCATGACTGGAGGGTTGCCTGCCTTGGAGGCCAATGGGAGGAAGCTACAGGAGGAGGATGGGAGACTAAGAGAGGTTAGGGAGGGCCTCCCACTGGAAGGGCCTGGAGTGATAAACTGAGACTGTATCTTACAGATAATGGTTATCCACTTAGGGATTCCAAGCAGTATGATGGGACTTATCGTACAGACAGGATTCTGTGCGAGCATGCGTGTGTGTGTGTGTGTGTGTGTGTGTGTGTGTGTGTGTGTGAGAGAGAGAGAGAGAGAGAGAGAGAGAGAGAGAGAGAGAGTTGATCAATTGTGTCTGACTCTTTAAGACTCCATGGACTGTAGTTCACCAGGCTCCTCTGTTCATGGAATTCTCCAAGCAAGGATATTAGAATGGGTTGCCATTCCCTTCTCCAGGGGATCTTCCTGATCCAGGGGTAGAACCTCGATCTCCCACATTGCAGGCAGATTCTTTACCATAAAAGCTGCCAGGCAAGCCTGCAGACAGGACTGGTGACCAGCTACTTATGAGGGTGAGGGAGGAGGAGAGCATCTCTGACATGCTAGTATCTTGGAAGGCTGTAGCTATTGATGCTGTTGACCTACATAGGGGATTAACAGGATTAGACATTCATTTTGGCTACTCAGAACATATTCAAAATTGCTGCTGAGCTGGGTGAACCAGGCTTCATATCACTGATGTAAAGTGGACCCAGAAATTCTGGGTTTCAGAGCCAGGGCATATCAGAGTTTCTGAGACTGTATCTAACACCGAGCAAAATGCTGATGCCACAAATGGCCTTCCACATCATCGATGGCATTGGAGATGTTTGAATGTGAACTTTTTGTGCATCTAGCTTGGACCCACAAAAACCAAGGGCCAGATGAAATCCAGGCAGGGTTGTCAGTTTATAAAGACAGAAGCACTGACTATCAGACTTGCCAGTTATCTCATAGCTGATCTAGTTCTGGTGGACATGAAAGAATGGGTCCATGTATGGGATCTTGGATATATCGCTCGATACTTGAGTCTCAGATTCCTCAGGCAAAATGGTAACATGAATGCGTATCTTAAAAAGATTTCCGTAAAGACTAGTGATGCTTTGGCCTTCATTATTTCTATAGTATTTATGGTGTTACAGGTACTTTTCTGAGCATTTGTTAATGTTAACTCATTCAATTCTCAATCATAGTGAGTAAGACGATTATCTGCCTTTTTTATTTTTATTTTTATTTTTTTTACATTTTTTTTTTCAGTTGTTTTTTATTTTTTTTTTTATAAATTTATTTATTTTTAAATTTAACTTTACAATACTCTATTGGGAAAAATGAGGCCCCAAGAGGAGAAGGGACTCAGCCAAAGCCATCTAGGTCTTCAAAGGCAGAGCCAGGAGGAGCACCATGGTCTCTCGACTCTCAGATCCACGCTCTCCATGCTTTTAACTGAATAAACACAGGCATTTTCCAGCTGTGTCTTCATGTACCTGTGCATGGCTTATTTCCAGGATGTGGTTTATGCCTGAGGAAATGCTGGGAACACAGGGACATTAAAGGGTCACAGAAGTTTCTATTAGTGTTTCATGAATATCCTCTCCCCCGGCCCTCAGCCAGGTGTTTGCTAATGCTATTAGCTCTACTCTGAGGGGGAGGGACACCCCAGAGGCTGGCTGGCTCGGCCTCAGTGAGTCGGGAGGACTAGTTAGGGTCGTGGGAACTGGGTAGGGTCGGGGGAACCCATAACCTGAGAGAACCGCCACCTGGGGTCCACCCTTTCTGATCTTGTTCATCTTAGAAGGATCTGCATTGCTTGTTTCTACACTGAGTGTTTCTCACTGTCTTTGTTCATTCATTCATTTCAGAGTAGGTCCCCAACTTCAGGGAATCATAACAGAATTTGAGCCAGTCAGCATTCTCCTGCTTATATATTTGATGGTAGATATAAGAATGTGGACTTCTCACTTGTCTCCTGCAGAAACATAAAAGGAAAGTTAGGGACCTTAGCTTTTATGTATAAACAGACAGACTAATAGACTCACTGGATCAGAAAAACTCAGTATCCAGAGCACTGTAATTAACTAGTAAGCAAATGTTGCCCGGATTGTTAAAAATCTTAAATGCCATCTGGTCTGAGTGCCCATTTGATGCTTGAAGCTCCTCTAGCCTGCTATGGAATGGGCATGGGCATGCAGCAGGCTCCATGTCTCTGGAGATAAGCACTTCAATCCCTTGTGAATCAGTCAAATCCCCATCTATAAATTTCTTGATGTTGGAACCTCCTCGTTACTCCAGGTCCAGAGATTTATTTCTTCAGCTTCTATCCATTGGACTTGGTCCCAGTTTATTAAAAGACGGTTTCTACAGGGTCTCTATCTAGTACCCTGGACAACCAAGTCCAAGCTATAACCTTCTCACAGAAATCTCTCCCTCTCTTCCCTTGTTTAAAATGGAAATAGCTGTCTTTTCTTTCACCATCAAAGTCCTTTCTTCCCCAAACTTCAAATAAAGTACTTTCATGATTTCAAAGCTTTTCATATTTTAAATAACCTAATTGTTTTATCGAAAGAGAAAAGAATGGAGCCACCCAAACCCTTCCACATGCCGAGATTCAGGGAACACCTGGTACCTGGGAAGTATTAAGCCGGGTCCTGGTCACAGGAGGAAGTGATTTGAGTAATCACATCTGGTGCTGGACACCATCATCCTGCTGTTGTGTGTGGACCCAGGAACCAGTCTGTGTCTCAGATCAAAGGAGCGCTCGGGCCGCAGGGGAGCGTCTCTGGAGGGGCGGCGGCCGGAGAGTGACAGCGGATGGGCAGGAGAGCCAGTTCCCCAGAACGACCGGCTACATAATTTGCGGGTTCTATGCAAAAGGAAAATGTGGAGCCTCTTGTTAAAATTATGAAGAATTTTAAGATGGCAACAGCAGAGCATGAAATAAGCACAGGCACAGGCAGCTGTGGAAGAGCCGCACCACGCCTCTGGCCTGTGTGGACGGTCCCCTTTCTTCTGGTTAAGGAACCCTCCACTGCCCAGGGCAAGGGATGCCGGTTGGGGTGGTCGGGGAGGACCTTCCTCATCCTCTTCTTCAGGGCTCCCGTGGAAAGATCGTAGCACCATGTCTCCTGACTTCTTATTGAAGTCAGGAGTGTCAGTATGCTTTTCCATTCCATTCCTTTATTTTCTCATCTACAGGCAAGAGACATTTAGAAACAAATTTGTCACTTTTTCAAAAGTCTAAAAGGAGGTGGATGGTAGAGAGTTAGGGAGAAAGTGCCTGTCACTACCCAGTAGCCATCTAGTAGGATGTCACCTAGATCTCTGAGCCCACTATCCTCACCTCTAGAATGGGAATAATAGAGTGCAGGTTGCCTTTACATTGTAGGCAACATTAGATCAAAAATAATATATGTCAAGTGATATAGGACTTGGCTGGTGGCTCAGATGATCGAGAATCTGCCTGCAAGGTGGGAGACCCAGGTTTGATCCCTGGGTCGGGAAGATGCCCTAGAGAGAGAATGGCAACCCACTCCAGTATTCGTGTCTGGGAAATCCCATGGACTGAGGAGCCTGGTGGGCCACAGTCCATGGGATTGCAAAGAGTTGGACACAACTGAGCGACTAACACTTTTGCCTTCACTTTGTTGGGATAAAAAACTGGAAGAGAGGAGGAGCAGGAGGAGGAGCAGGAGGAGGAGCAGGAGGGAGGAGAGGTCGGAAGGGAACAGAAAAGGAGTGGCGTGGCCCATGGGCCTCTGTGTTTCTGCCTAGAATGCCCTTCTCCTTTTCCCCCATCAGAAATCTCATTCGGAGGCCCAGCTCCAGGGTCATTTCCATGGAGAATCTCTTCTAAAACTTCTCTTCCTTTTTTCTGGCCTTTCCTCTGTCTGGGCCCCTGTATGGGGAAATGTGAGGGTCGGCTTTCTTTTCTGCCACTAGACCTCATGCTCCTGGGGGACACCCTCCACACCATACCTGCCTTGGTGTCCCCGGACTCTAGCCCCATCTTGCCCAGAGGAAGTGTTCTATTCACACTTACTGAAAGAAGGAAGGAAGAGGATGGAAGAGAGAGAGAGAGAAAAGAAATGGTGTGAATGCAGAGATGAAAGACCTGCAGAATTGGAGTCTCCTGGGGCAACAGATTCACTGTCTGTTACAGTGGGACCAGTTTTTCAATGTCTATGAATTACTCAGGCTTACCAAGCATACACACTACCTCTCCACAAGCCTTAGCTTGCAGCCTCAACTAATCACAAGGTCTTCCTCAGAAAGATGGAAAAAAAAAAAAAAAGAAAAGAAATGCGATAGAAGGAATGAGAAAGGTGGGGTAAGGAAGTGAAAGAGAAGACTAGGAGTTTTAGAATCTTGTCTGCAGTCCTTGCATTGCATGGTCAGACCCGACTCTGGGGAGTAGGCAAACTGATATTCTCCTTAGGCACCTAAAATGGCATAGCCCACTCAACATGAAGGAGGGGCTCAGATACTGATGAGCTGGTAGCTCCACAATCAACCTTCATCATCTCTCCTCTACCTTTTCCAACACTTCCTCTAGACTGTGCTTCCTCCTTCAGTCCTCTTCTAAGACTTCATCCATCTAAGTCTGTCTGGACAGAAGCATCAGTATCTTTCTTCACTCCTACCTGCCTCACCCACTATGGACAGTTCTCTCATCCTATCAATTCCACTTGCCCATTGCCCAGGCCCTGTCCCATTCAGACCACCATCAACTTGAACATGGAGCTTCTCTCCCTTCTTCTTTCCCTTGGCCTCGTCTCATCAGCCTTCTGGGCGGCAGCAACTGACTTATCTACAGCACCATCCTGATCATGTTTCTTCCCGGTTGAACACGGCCATACCCCTTTCATGACTTTAGGAACAACGCCTTGTCCTGACTTTCAAGGCACTGATGGATACGTCTCCAGCCCTCCTCTCCTGCCTCGTCCCTCCCCACTCTCTCCCCTTAATCCAGTGTCGGCAACATGCCAAACATCTCTGCTCTTGTACACCTCTGCACCTTTCCTCGGTCTGTGTCCTTTGCTGGGAACGCTGTCCTGTGCCACTTTGGCCTGATCACTGATCCATGAGTGGCCTGTTCCACTGGTCCCATAGAAAAGCTCAACTCAACTGAACTCCAGTGGAGTTCCTCAGCCCACAGCCTGCTGCCCAGAATGGGTTTGGAACACTGGTCACCTTGTATGCTAATTAGCAATCTGTGCCTGTTGTGTGCCCTCCCGGAAAGCTGAGATCCCTCAGAAGCAAGGATTGCCTGGTCAGAACAGACCTCAGTGTATAGTTGCTGATCTGAACAGCCTTGCCGGGGGCCTGGCACCTGGTGCTGGCCGTGACAGGGGCACAATTCCTAATTAAAACAGGCTAGAGACGCTCTGTCTCTCCTTGCCTCAAATCCACCCTGGCAGAGCCTCCAGGGGAAGACACAGTATTAGCACGGACAAGTACATTACTGTAAGTGGCACATCAGAGACTCGTAATTAGAAGATACACATCTGGAACACACCATTTCAGCAGTTAAGAGTCCCTACAGAGAGCCCGCCAACAAGTCACATGGAATGAATGGGTTTCAGGCCACATGGCTGTTTAGCAATGCAGTTATATAACATGGGCATGCTCCTCTGAGTGTGNACACATCTGGAACACACGCATTTCAGCAGTTAAGAGTCCCTACAGAGAGCCCGCCAACAAGTCACATGGAATGAATGGGTTTCAGGCCACATGGCTGTTTAGCATGCTCCTCTGAGTGTGGGGCTTCCCAGGTGGCACTAGCGGTAAAGAATCTGCCTGCCAGTGCAGGAGACGTGAGAGGTGTGGGTTCGATCCCTGGGTGGGGAAGATCCCCTGGAGTAGGAAGTGGCAAATGGCTCCAGTATTCTCGCCTGGAAAATTCCATGGACAGAGGAGCTCAGCAGGCTACAGTCCATGGAGTCTCAAGAGTTGGACATGACTTAGCAATTAACCACAATAGCAACAGCAACAAGACCGTCTCTAGATCATTATTGACGAGAACAGAGTTTGACAGAGAAGACGGGAAAGGAAAATATTTGCCTGGCCCACTGGGTCCCATCAGTAAGAAAACACTCTTTTATCTCAATCACTAAACAGTTTACCATGATCTATAGTATTTCAACCTGACTTTACACATGAAGGAAATAAGACTCCAGGTCTAGAGATGAGAGCTGTGTGACTGACGGCAAACCCTGCATCCTGCTGGACCAGATGGTTGCTCTTTGCTTCCTCCCTGAGGATACCCAGATCAAGGGTCCAGCCTCTAAACACAGGCGGCTGCACCTCGATTTCTCAGGGAGACCCCGCCCTGCTCACGCCATGCCTCACTCCTCATCCTAATCCTCTTCTTGACCTCCTGTAGTGTGGTTGCTTATGTCACAGGCAAATCTCATCTCTCCAGCACGGGGGCAGTGGAGACCCCAGGTTCTCCGAGGGGTCTAAAGAGTCCGGTGGCCTCCAATTATTCAGTCCAGAGGCTGGAACTGACTTAGAACTTCATATATGTTCAGTACTGGTCCCATGCAAACCGCTGTGCCAGACTCCCTGCAGACAAACGGATATACCTCACCTAAGGCCCCTAGGCATCAGTTTCCCCTTCTATAAAATGGAAGATGAAGTAATGTTTCTTCATTTGGACCGATTCTGTTACCAACCATTGAAGTCACTTTCCTTTGTGAAACTCCACATCGTGCATGGAGTCTGGGCAGCCAGTGAGAGACCATGCGCTGCAAGAGAAGATGCAAAGCCTGCGGAGATTACCAGTTATTCTTCAATAAACTTAATTGTGTTTGATTTGGACTATTTATTTGGCTGCCACAATATTTTTGACAACCCAGAATAGCCTTTAAAAGTGTGGTTCTGGAGCCAGACCTCCTGGGTTGCATCCCAGCTCTGCTATTTACTACAGTGTGGTCTTGGGCATGCTAACCTAATCTCCACATTCCTTAGTTTCCTCATCTGTAAAGCTGAGAAGTGCTAGTATGGACCTCATGGGGATATTGTGAGGATTAAATGAGTTAGTACACATAAAGTTATTAAAGCAGGGCCCACAGCTAGGGAACATTTAATGAATATTGGTTTTTTTTTTTTTTTTTTTTAGCATTTTTCAAAATTACATTTTGGTATTGCAGTCATAGGAAATGATCCAGACCTGGTTTTGCTGTTCTTCTGCTGATATCACATAACATTTAGGCTGGAACTGAGAATGTGCTTCTGTAAAATGCAGGTGGGAACAATAACCCAAAGAGATTTTCCTCATTAGAACTAGAAGTGGGGAGGTGGCTTGGTCTAGTGACGTCTCTATCCCAGCCGAAACTCTGTCACAAAGGACAGTGTGCTTTGGAGCAAGTTGTTTCTCTTTCGTGAGATTCAACTTACTGATCTGTAAAGTGTGCACACAGGTGCATGTGCGGGCTTGCAGGTGTTGGCAGATGGCAGGAGGGGTGGGGAGAAACTGTGGTTGGACCAGACGATGCTTTAACTCTGCACTTCAAGGTCACATCGAGCACATGGCAGAAGCTATTGATTCCCAGTGCCAGCTTGAACATGTAGCAGGGACAGTGAGTGAGGCTCTCCAGTTCAAGCCATCGGGACAAGGACCAGACAGCAAGCTTTGAAGTCAAGCCAGATAAAGAAGGGACAAACCTGCTCAGGTCCAAAGGGCCAGACACAGAAAAATCTGCTGACACAGCTAGGGCTTCTCAGGGCCAAAGTGGGGTCCAGCAAGGGAAACAAGGCAGGGGGGATCTACCCAGGCCATTCTAAGATCAGGAGCAAAGAGGCACTCTGATCAAAGAACAGAGATCACCAGTGTCAGACCCTCAGGACAGACCAGGGCTTCTGCAGATCGTGTTGACACCGCCATGCAAAATGCATGTTTCTTCTCTCTAAGTCTAGCCTCGCTCAACTTTCCAAACAGCCACAGTTTACAGCCTCAGATCCCAGGAGTGTCATTCTATTCAGGCAACGTCTTTTTCCTTCCCCGTTTCCCCAAGCATGGCATGAGGCAACAGCGTAACCAGACAATGAGCTTGCAGTGCCGGAGTGGAGTTGAGGAGCGTGCTTACCTCCCAGCACGCTTACTGTGTGACCTTATGTATGATATTCTATTTTGCAGCTTCTGGTCCCTCATCTGTCAAATGGAGAGGATGAATCTGCCAAGCTCTAAATATCCCCCAGCTCTGGAATTCCACCATTGTAGTTTTTCATGTGAAACCTAGTTTTGGTGCCAAGAGTCTCCACTCATGCAAAGCAGAAAATTCTCCATACTTTTCTTAATAATCCTAAAGGGAAAGTAATAGGTGTCCCTGACCCAAAAGAATGTACATTCACTTGGCTGCTTTGTATAAAGAAACTTTGGGAAACACTGTTTTACCTAAGGAGCATATGTTTTGGCCTTAGGGGCCTTGAGCTTGAAAAGTCTCCTGACTTTGCTTGAGATTCTGCCTATCTGCCCTTGGCCTTTTAATATTTATTTATTGGGCTGCACAGGGTCTTAGTTGCAGCAAGTGGGCTCTAGTTCCCCGACCAGGGATCGAAGCCAGGGCCCCCTGCATTGGGAGCCTGGAGTCTTAGCCACTGGATCGCCAGGGAAATCCCTGCCCTTAGCCTTTTAACACCCTTGTGTATCCACCCATGAAGCACTGAAAAGCAGCATAGATATAATCTCTTTAGTATTTCCTATTGCTGTGTTCCCAATACTCTGGATTTGGGTCTTCCCATTTCTGACGTTTACTTTGAGTTCTCCTTGTTTCAAGGACCCTTTAGACAGACATCCTGGAGTACCAGTCTTAATTTTTCAGACTTGGCTCAGAAGCCCTGAATGCACACATTCTAAGTCACTTCAGTCATGTCCAACTCTTAGCAACCCTGTATACTGTAGCCCACCAGGCTCCTCTGTCCGTGGGATTCTCCAGGCAAGAATCCTGGAATGGGTTGCTGTGTCCTTCCTCCTCCAGGGGCTTCCCAACACACAGCATAAGAGACGTTCACCCAAGGAGTCCTGCAATGTCTCTCCTTTCCCTGTTGTCTCTCAGGAAAGAACTTGAGTTCTAAACTCATCTCTAAATGGGGCGTGATACTATGTTCCTTGGCACATGTAGAAAAGAGGGCTTTGGAATGGAACACAGCCACGTGACCTTTTTGGCGTGAATACTGGTTCAGCACAGTGGTGAAGGGAGTGGATGAGCCGGGTTCTACTGCCAGCCCATTTTGAGCCTAGAAGAAAGCAGTCTCCTCCACTCCTGTAGTTCTCCCCTTTGGAAAAAGCAGATTTCAGAGTTTGCCAGCTCTTTGCCTCAGAGGGGTCATGATGCGGTTCCTCTTAATACAATAGGGAATTCAAAACATACTGTGCGGCATAAAATATGAATTCAGCCCGGGCTCTGAGTACTGTTGCATGTTGGAAAGAGGGAAGTGGTGGAAGGGGGTGTAATTTGTGTGGAGGAATGACAGATGTGGTTGATCCACTTTGGATTTATCTGCCCATCTGGACTTTCAAAAGAAAAGAAAGTGGTGTGGTAACAATTTCATAGCAAAGGCCACAGGCTGGTTAATCTTCAGGGATTTTTTTGAGCTAACTTCTGAAAACGTCGATTTGGCCTATTGATTTCATATTAATTGCCTCTGACTAGCTGGCGCACGGCCAGAGAAATCCTGGCATGGCTCACGCTGCAGTTGTCAATCCCGCCTTCTCCAGAGCTCTCCAGGGGTGCAGCGTGGCTGNATTCAGGCAACGTCTTTTTCCTTCCCCGTTTCCCCAAGCATGGCATGAGGCAACAGCGTAACCAGACAATGAGCTTGCAGTGCCGGAGTGGAGTTGAGGAGCGTGCTTACCTCCCAGCACGCTTACTGTGTGACCTTATGTATGATATTCTATTTTGCAGCTTCTGGTCCCTCATCTGTCAAATGGAGAGGATGAATCTGCCAAGCTCTAAATATCCCCCAGCTCTGGAATTCCACCATTGTAGTTTTTCATGTGAAACCTAGTTTTGGTGCCAAGAGTCTCCACTCATGCAAAGCAGAAAATTCTCCATACTTTTCTTAATAATCCTAAAGGGAAAGTAATAGGTGTCCCTGACCCAAAAGAATGTACATTCACTTGGCTGCTTTGTATAAAGAAACTTTGGGAAACACTGTTTTACCTAAGGAGCATATGTTTTGGCCTTAGGGGCCTTGAGCTTGAAAAGTCTCCTGACTTTGCTTGAGATTCTGTCTATCTGCCCTTGGCCTTTTAATATTTATTTATTGGGCTGCACAGGGTCTTAGTTGCAGCAAGTGGGCTCTAGTTCCCCGACCAGGGATCGAAGCCAGGGCCCCCTGCATTGGGAGCCTGGAGTCTTAGCCACTGGATCGCCAGGGAAATCCCTGCCCTTAGCCTTTTAACACCCTTGTGTATCCACCCATGAAGCACTGAAAAGCAGCATAGATATAATCTCTTTAGTATTTCCTATTGCTGTGTTTCCAATACTCTGGATTTGGGTCTTCCCATTTCTGACGTTTACTTTGAGTTCTCCTTGTTTCAAGGACCCTTTAGACAGACATCCTGGAGTACCAGTCTTAATTTTTCAGACTTGGCTCAGAAGCCCTGAATGCACACATTCTAAGTCACTTCAGTCATGTCCAACTCTTAGCAACCCTGTATACTGTAGCCCACCAGGCTCCTCTGTCCGTGGGATTCTCCAGGCAAGAATCCTGGAATGGGTTGCTGTGTCCTTCCTCCTCCAGGGGCTTCCCAACACACAGCATAAGAGACGTTCACCCAAGGAGTCCTGCAATGTCTCTCCTTTCCCTGTTGTCTCTCAGGAAAGAACTTGAGTTCTAAACTCATCTCTAAATGGGGCGTGATACTATGTTCCTTGGCACATGTAGAAAAGAGGGCTTTGGAATGGAACACAGCCACGTGACCTTTTTGGCGTGAATACTGGTTCAGCACAGTGGTGAAGGGAGTGGATGAGCCGGGTTCTACTGCCAGCCCATTTTGAGCCTAGAAGAAAGCAGTCTCCTCCACTCCTGTAGTTCTCCCCTTTGGAAAAAGCAGATTTCAGAGTTTGCCAGCTCTTTGCCTCAGAGGGGTCATGATGCGGTTCCTCTTAATACAATAGGGAATTCAAAACATACTGTGCGGCATAAAATATGAATTCAGCCCGGGCTCTGAGTACTGTTGCATGTTGGAAAGAGGGAAGTGGTGGAAGGGGGTGTAATTTGTGTGGAGGAATGACAGATGTGGTTGATCCACTTTGGATTTATCTGCCCATCTGGACTTTCAAAAGAAAAGAAAGTGGTGTGGTAACAATTTCATAGCAAAGGCCACAGGCTGGTTAATCTTCAGGGATTTTTTTGAGCTAACTTCTGAAAACGTCGATTTGGCCTATTGATTTCATATTAATTGCCTCTGACTAGCTGGCGCACGGCCAGAGAAATCCTGGCATGGCTCACGCTGCAGTTGTCAATCCCGCCTTCTCCAGAGCTCTCCAGGGGTGCAGCGTGGCTGGGTGGCTTCTACCACGGCACGTGGAACCTCTCCTAGGAAGCTCTTTCGGCCAGACCCGGGGATTCTGCAATGAAAGGAAAGCTGATGATGCAGGAGAAAAATTAACCCTCCCTGCGCAGTATTACCTTTCCTGGAAAATGAGCCCATTTCGTTTGGGAACGGAGCCAAGCCGCTGAGCTTCAAAAAGATTCCGAGAGAGAGAGGGATGGGGGATGGAAAGGAGAGGGCAAGAGAAAGAGAAGAGAGGAAGAGAGAGAGAGACGCAGCAGGAAAGAAAAGGACAGAGAGGAAAAGAGAGAAATGAAAAACCAAGAGACAGAGACATAGTGAGACGCGGAAACTTACAGAGGCAGAAAGAGACAGAGTCAGAAGTTCAGACAGAAACTGTGAGAGAACAGAAAGAGAGACAGAGAGAATAGAGAGACACAGCAGCTTAGAGAAACACGGAGGAGACAGAGGCGTGTATTCGGAGAGACAGAGGCGGAATGGGCAAGAGACTCATCCTGCCGGGAGAGGAAGTGGAAACGCTGGGTGTTGGCCAGAGTGCAGAGATAAGGAGAGAGGATGATAGCAAGGGGCCTGACAAGTGGAGAAAGAGATGAGAAGAAACTCCTGCAGCCTCGGCCCCAGAGAAACCCAGGGGCCCTAAGAACAGCCTCACACTGGGAGCCGCCCACGCCGAGCTCCTGCGGCTGCCCCTCGGCCAGCCAGCTCCAGAGGGCAATCGCCTAGGATCTCTGCCTGCAGCCCCTCAGGAAGCCGAACTGTGGCCCAGCAGGATTCCCACCCCAGGGCCTGCAGAACCGGTTGGCTGGCGTGTTGTTGTGTGATGGAACAATGGCTGAATCACGAACAACTGAAAACAAAACAGGAGAACAAAGCGGGGAGGAAAAAACCCACAGTAATATTTTGGAATCCTAATTTGCTACGTGCAGTTGCTAAGCAGTTTCCTGCTGTGTGCGTTTCTCGCGGTCTTGGAAAGTACAGGTCTATGAGGAAAGCAGGTGTCCGGGAGGTCTGCTGTGTGGTCTCCGTATTCTCTGCCACGGAGGGGCTGCTCTTCTTGGGCGGCCAGGAAAAGTGCAACCAGCCTGAGAAACAAACTATAAAGGGACCGACTTCTGAGGCTTATGGCTCAATTCCCTCCCAAGTACCCGCCGCAGAAAAAAATGTCCCAGTTAACATCAGGGACATACCGTCACCTAGGGCTTCTCAGGTGGCTCAGTGGTAAAGAATCTGCCTGCCAATGCAGGAGACTCAGGTTCGATCCTTGGGTTGGGAAGATCTGCTAGAGAAGGAATTGGCAACCCACTCCGATATTCTTGCCTGGAGAATCCCATGGACAGAGAAGCCTGGCAGGGTACAGTCCAAGGGCATCACAAAAGAGTCCGACATGACCTAGTGGCTAAACAACAGCAACCATCACCTAAGTCAGTAAACTGACTCCTGTGAACTTCTCCCTCCATGTTACTAAGTGGGTCACTGAGCCCCTCTGCCTCTACAAAGTGGCTGTGGCCCTAACCATCCTACACCAGGATATCACACCCTGCCTCCAGCCTGGGAGTTTTCCTTCAGCAGAAATCAAACCATGTCACCCAAGGAGAGAGACTTCACCCCACCCACCTCTTTGGGCCAGCGCTTAGCACAGAGAACATGCTCAGTTTGTGGTTACTGAACGGATGAAAACGCCTGTGTGTTAACATCATAGACTCCCAGGATCTGGTCATCTGGCCCAGCTTCCTCACATTACAGATGAGTGAACTCAGAAACCAATTGAGGATGCTACGTAAGTTCCCCGTTTGTGCTCATTCAGGGCCAAGAAAAGTCTTGTTCATTTCTAACCCAAGAAGTTTTGCATTGTTTTCAGCTTCATTCCCAACTCCCCACCTGTATCTCCATGGGGGTGTGCCACTCCTAGTCTACATTCAAATCTGCCCAGAGATGCCAATGTGCTGTGACTAGAGGCCCCCAGCCTAGCAGGCAAAAATCTCATTTATTTGGGGCTCTAACCAATTAATGTTGTTCTGATTGTCAGCAATAGATCTACTGGATAACTTGAAGAAATCAAACCCAAACCAAAATTTATCAGAAAAGTGTAATTGAAATCACAGGAGAGATAATCAGGCCAGAGGTAAACCAGGATCTGGGGCAGCCCTAAGGATCCAGGTGGCAGGAATGTGGCAACCTTTCTCACACCTCCTCTCTGGGGAGGAGCTGGTGCTGGGGGTATTTCCCCTGTGGAACTGCTCAGAGCTCCTGGGAGAGAGTCTGAGTGACTTAGCTAGGGCAGGGGTTCTCCTGGACCAAGAGAGGAAAGACATTCTGGATAAAACTCCCACTGAGGCTGCCGTTCATTCCCACAAAGACAGCACGACCCGGAGGAGCAGAAGTGCCCTAATGAGCGGTCTGGGTGACATCATGAAAAGAGGTGGGAAGGGACATTGGACAAGCATTGATACCCATTTTCCCACTTGGGGAGTCCTGTGAACTTTCAGTGGGGAACCAGAGCCTTGTTGTGCAGGTCATTTATATTTAGGGTGAGTTCTGTGCTTCCTTTTCAAATTGTTTGGGAAAGAGCAAAGGGAGAGGTGTTCATGGTCATCTGAGCTGGGCAGTGAGTGGGCAAGGGTCACTCTGGCCTCGAGGCAGAAGGGCAACAATGAAATACATGATAGGGGTACGGCTTTGTCTTGGTGTTCATTGTCTAGGAACCCTAATTCTGTATGTAGGCTACATATAGTGAACACTAACATTCTTCCCTTTATCAAACTTATATGAGACTATAGAGGGATATTTTCCAAAGGTAATGGTCCCTTTGGAAAAGCCATTCAACCCCATGAGCTTACCCTTTGGCAACAGTTACAAGATTCCCATGCCTGAGACAGATCAGCGTGAGCAGGCCCCAGTCCTCTGACATTCCAGTGAACACTCACTGCTCACCACAGGCTTGTCCCCAGCCTTTTCTCATAATGAATATGTTGTGAATGCCTTGATTCCATTGTACTTCTTATTCACAATATCCCAAAGGCTTAGTTTTTAAAAAAAAAAAAGAGCACAAAACTTTCCGCATAGAAATACAGATACCACTCCCAATTATGAGCATCAAGTTTGAAACTTGGCGGATCTTCAGGCTGAACACCTGGGCCATTCTGGCTGCTGCCAGTGGCTCAAGGAATGCACATCTATTTCAGTACAGCCCACACAATAATTAAAAGGACAATTTGTTTCTACATAAAGAATCACAGAACGCAGCCCCAAACCACATAAAAGCTGTTCCTGCTCTCGCTGCAGTTTGGCTCTCCCCAGCAGGCCACAGTCTGTCCTGGGAATAGTGACTGCTTTGTCTAGGGACTTTCAGAGGCTGCAGAGTGGTGGAGAGAATCCTCTGGTCCTTACCTGGCCCTGTAATTCCCATGGAGCCACTCCAAAAGGCAGACTTCCCGTCTGCAAAATGGGAATAAGAATGCAAACTCTGCCTTTCTCAGGGTTGTGGTACAGCTCAAAATGAAGAAATGTGTGTGAAATTAATCAAACAATGTAAAGGCTCTGTATAAATAAACAGTCAATTGCTTTGACCTCTGTGAACATAATACTAGAATTTCTCCAGAAGGGCGCAGAAAGTTTTAGGGGTAGAATTCAATAGCAACAGGGGAGGAAGGGAAAAGAGGATATAAGCAGAAGGTGTGAGCAAAATTGTGGGTCCCCACAGTTGAATGCAACTTTAAGTCAGGCGTGTGTTGGTAGTTACTTAACAACTAGATCTCTGGAGGGGAAAAAAGTAAAGCCTCAGTTACAGCATTTACCAATTTTCATGGCATGAATATTGCCAACCATGGCCAACACCAAGATATCAATATGACATCAAATGGGTAAAAAACTCCTGGGAATCTCAATCTCTCTGTCTCTATCTCTGTCTTTCTCTTTCTCTCACACACATGCACACACATACACACCCTCATGCAATGAAAACAGTTCTGTGGTAGATAGAAACACAGAGCATTTTAGAATACGTTCACCCACACTGAGAAGATCAAGGAAGACAGCCCAGCTTTTGCGTGAAAAAAGCACCCCGCCTGCTAATAAACAGCATCTGCAGAGTGCAGTGGACAGCGTGAGCATCATGTGACACCTGGTCAGAAGCACACAGCAGCCAGAAAACAGAGAAAGTGGGGGCGCTCACACTTCCTTCTGACTGTGCTCTTCCCTATGGACCAGAAGGCAGGGAAACGACAATCTGGAGTCTGGGAAGAGAAGACAAGAACTAGCTGTATTGTAGATGCTTTACCAACAGATAGCCAAAAATTTAGATTGCGATCAATTACTGCGACTCTCTAAAATTGCAAGAAATGCTCCTGGTCCATTTTTAATTGGCATTTGACAGCTGAAAGGTCTCTGAGGGATGGCTCTAACTGTGGAATACCAGCATGTTTTGGAAGGAGCTCCATATTGGGAGTTTTTCAGTGTCTAGAAACAAGAAAAGATTTTCCGAATCTGCGAACACACTGTTTGTTGATGGAGTACAAACGGGAATCATTTCAAGGCTCCATCCTCCAGTGGCTTTTGGAGCTTTGTTTTGACCTCTCTGCAAGTATCTGAGAATAGGGGATACCGTGCCCTTTTTCAGAGCGAGCTGTGACGTTAACGACGGTAATGACGTGGCTGCGTGGGTGGGTGTCTGAGCGGTGCTGGCCGCGAGAGGCAGATCGCGCCCTGTGGTTATTCTTTCTCTTGCACCTGGTTCTTCTGCGACCCTTGGGCTTCTCGGTGACTGCAGAGTCACAAGGTCAGTCATCTATCTTCTTTATCAGTACCACCTGGCAGATCTCTCTCCTTGAGGCCCAGCTCAGATGCATCTGCCATGTTCTGGATTCTGGCTTCCCTCTGACCTGACTTCCTAGGCGGGCTGGGACATCAGGACCCAGGGAAGTGGAGAGTCTCTCAGATCCAGATGGTGCCTCCAAAGGATCTGTTGACTGTCAGCAAACG
The DNA here is from genome assembly GCA_006410875.1 of Neotragus pygmaeus. Classification (NCBI taxonomy): domain Eukaryota; kingdom Metazoa; phylum Chordata; class Mammalia; order Artiodactyla; family Bovidae; genus Neotragus; species Neotragus pygmaeus. The sequence continues at coordinate 16,622 of SJYV01022678.1, forward strand.
ACTAGAGAGACAGCTGTTCAGAGTTTGGTGAAGGGATGGATTTTCTCTCTCCTGTTTTGTTTTGTTTTGTTTTGCTGGCTTATGCAAGTACCCAGAGATCCAACCCAAATCCTCCAGTAGTTGGAGTTGGGAAAGCGGTGTGTTTTCCAGGGCCCCAGAAATTTCAGCTTATTGGTCTTATTGAAAAGGAGTCTGTGGTTTCAGGCATGAAGAGCTTGGGGATTAGAGAAAAGAGCCTTGATCCATTCCACGCCAAACAGAGATGCGTCCCAGGAAAGCCACGGGGCATCTCCAAATGGGAGAAAATGTTACCTCCCAAATCCCAGCCCAGGGAAGGATTTACCGCAGAGAAGAAATTCCTCCTATAATGCAAATAAAGAGTAACGACTTCCGGCAATTTTCTGGAAATTCTGTCAACAAATACATAGCACAGCTTGGAACATGGGCATGGATTTTGGGGAGAGGAGGGAAGGGTCCCCCTTCGTTTACCTGCCAGTTCATCACCCCAGGTCATGGAGCCTTTCATTTTTGAAGAGCAACAATGACGTGTGTTCACTGTCTCAAGTCACTTCGGACTGAACAGCCAGTCAGCATGCCTGTCTGTAAACGGATCCCAGGACTCATCTCCTGAAACATGTAAAGTACATTTCTGTGATTTGGTGAGAGGGAGCTTAATTCTGAAGTCTGACTCTGACTTTTCTTTGGTGAAACTGGGGTGATATACTAACAGTGTCTTTCCTGTTATCCCAGTGGCATCTGGGAAGGAACCATAGGAAGTTAGGACTGTGAAAGCATTTGTAAAGTGTTTTGTACAGAATAAACAGATGCCCAGCATCATGTGGCATTCCTGAGGAGCAGGGAAGGGTAAAGCTTTTGCTTTTCCTTCCCAGATGGGATATGAGTACTGTCCAGATGACGTTGACGCTGTGAAGGACAGACTTGTAAGTGCATTCGCAGTGTTGTGATTTATAGCAAGAAATATCTATTTGCTCTTTGTCCCCTTTTCTGACAACTGTGTGCGTGTAAGTCACTTCAGTCGTGCCTGACTCTTTGCAACCCTGTGGGCTATAGCCCACCAGGCTCCTCTGTCCATGGGATTCTCCACGTAAAAATACTGGAGTGGGTTGTCATGCTCTCCTCCGGGGGATTGTCCTTGACTCGGGTAGAACCTGAATCTCTTGCATCTCCTGCACTGGCACGCACCTTCTTTACCACTGGCATTATCTGGGAAGCCTAGAGCTCCTAATATTGGGATTTTCTAAATGATGAGAGTGGCTGAGGTATATTTTATTATGTTAATGAAGTGACTTTGGAATGGCCCTAAGTCACTTAAAGCTAAGAGCTGGTCACTAGAGGAACCAACCATGTGATGAGACAGAGGGAACTTACCATCCCATACCTGCTGGACCCCCGGAAGTGAAGGGGGACTGGAGATGAAATTCACTCACAATGATTTAATTAACCATGCCTATGTTAATGAAGTCTCCACAAAAACACAATGGGCAGGGCTTAGAGAACTTCTGGGATACTGAACACATGGAGATCT
>SJYV01022684.1:0-10988 GCA_006410875.1 Neotragus pygmaeus
TCTCTCCCTCTCTCACTTTCTTTTTTCCTTCCTTCCACAATTTAATAGTTAAAATTGGTATTATGTACTTTAAAATTTTAATTGTGTTTATATATTTTAAATTATAATGTATTTTAAAATTGATTTAGTACACTTTAAATTTTAAAATATTTTATATATTTTAAATTTATTTATAATTTATAATATTTTTATAAATTAAAATATGTTATTTTATATATGTATATTATAGATATATTAAATCTGTATTATAGAATATGTATTATATAAATAATGTATTTACAATATATATTTTAAACTTATTATAATATATATTTAATATATATTTTAAATTCAGATCTTAAGTATCCCATTCAAGAAATTTTGATAAATATACATCAAGACACCAAACATTTCCATCAACCCAGAAAATTTCCTCATGTCTCTTCCTAGTCAATTCTTGCCTACATGGTATTCCCCAGATAACCACTGATTTCACATCTACTGCCATAGGCTATTTTTGCCTATACTAGAATGCCTTGTAAATGGAATCATACAGTATGTAATTTTGGTGTGTTTTGCTTGTTTTACTTAGTACAATATCCTTAAGATACAGCTATGTTATTAATCTGTTTCTTTTAATTGTTGAATAGTATTTAATTGCATGAATATATCACAGTTTCTCTCTTTTCCTGTTCAATTTGAAAAACTTCTTTTGTTATGATTAACAGAGAAGTTGCAAAGATAGTACAGTTTTTCTGATTTAGTATGGTACATTTATTACAACTATGAAACAATATTGAAACAATATTAAGTAAAGTCCTTTATAATTTGAATTCCTCTGTTTACCCCTAAGGCCTTTTTGTTGTTGTTCAAGGACCCCATTCAGGATACCACATTACATTTAGTGTTTTTTTGTGGGGTTTGTTTGTTTGTTTGTTTGTTTTTTTAAGGCTCCACTCTCCTGTGACAGTTTCTGACTTTCCTCGGTTTCCATCACCAACTCCCAGGCATGCTCAAACTCATGTCCATTGAGTCAGCGATGTGATCCAACCATCTCATCCTCTGTCATCCCCTTCTCCTCCTGCCTTCAATCTTTCCCACCAGCAGGGTCTTTTCCAATGAGTCAGCTCTTCATATCATCTGGCCAAAGTATTGGAGTTTCAGCTTCAGCATCAGTCCTTCCAATGAACACCCAGGACTGATTTCCTTTAGGATCGACTGGTTGGATCTCCTTGCAGTCCAAGGGACTCTCAAGAGTCTTCTCCAACACCACAGTTCAAAAGCATCAATTCTTCAGTGTTCAGCCTTCTTTATAGTCCAACTCTCACATCCATACACAACTACTGGAAAACCATAGCTTTGCCTAGATGGGCCTTTGTCGGCAAAGTAATGTCTCTGCTTTTTAATATGCTGTCTAGGTTGGTCATAGCTTTTCTTTCAAGGAGCAAGGGTCTTTTAAATTTCATAACTGCAGTCACCATCTGCCGGGAGCCAGTGTGAGGAATCCCACCCATGACAAGGTCATGTGGCAGAGGCCTGATGGGCAAGGCGAATCAGGCCTCAGGTTTTCCCCATGATATTTCCTGAGCATGTACCCCCCAAATAAGAATCTTCCTGCTTTTCCACTCTTTTGACATTCTCTGGAAAAAGTTAACTCAGGGCTTTAGTCTTCTGTATTTGAAAGGGATGTTTTGGTTCAAACCCCCTCTGATAACTCTCTAGCTTGCCTAACAGGTTCCCCTGGAGCTTTTACAGCTTGTGAATTGTTTACAGTCTCCCAACGCGAGAGGCACAGGAAGCTTAAAACATCCTAGGAATGCAGGGGCTTCCGAGGTGTCAAGATCATTAGAATGAAACTAATTAAGTGTTTCATTGTTGAGCCAATACTTGCTGCCAAATCTTCATATCCTTTATTTGTTGATATAGTTGGTATATAGAAAAAACAAGTAGCAACCTTTGTTCTATAGGGATGTAACTTTAGTGCTTTAAGGAGATGCAGATTAAAGAAAAACACTTCAGGGGAAACGAGATTAACATTCATTAAGGAAGAGAGCCAAAAAGTGTTAACAAGCCTTTTGGCCAGAGGATAATGTAAATCACCTGAGACCTTTTGTATACAAAAAGATATACAGAAAGGATCAGGACTGCTGCCCTTGCATGACTCTGTATCTTCCCATTATGTAAAATTTAGGGTATACAAACACCTTTTAAATAATAAACTTGGAGGGGTTTTTGCACAAGCCTGGCCTCCCCGTGTCGATTCTTTCTCTAGCTCCCTCTCCTTCCCTCTCTTTTTCAGGCTGATCCCTTGGAACGCGGAGGCTCACCGAGTCTATTTACTTGCCTAGGCTTCTGAGACCCATGCGAGAGGGAGCCCAAGGCGGGGCACCCTTTGCTATTCAAGCGGGCGCCTGTGGCCCAACGTAGATGGTACAAGTTCCTTGTCTGGAACTTTATTGGTTTTCCATGTAAACCAAGTTATTCAGCATCTTTTCTCCACTCATTTTCCTACCACACTATTTTTTCCTAATCTAATCTTATATTTCTAATTAAATAAAAATTTCCTTGCCTATCCGTCTCCCCTTCAGATCACCCTGGATCCACCGGGGCAGGACCACGGCAACCATCTGCAGTGATTTTGGAGTCCAAGAAAATAAAGTCCATCACTGTTTCCATTGTTTCCCCATCTATTTGCCATGAAGTGATTGGACTGAATGCCACGATCTTAGTTTTCTGAATGTTGAGTTTTAAGCCTTTTTTTTTTCACTCTTCTCTTTCAATTTCATCCAGAGGGTCTTTAGTTCCTCTTCACTTTCTGCCATAAGAGTGGTATCATCTACGTATCTGAGGTTATTGATATTTCTCCCAACAATCTTGATTCCAGCTTGTGCTTCATCCAGCCCAGCATTTGGCATGACGTACTCTGTATATAAGTTAAATAAGCAGGGTGACAATATTCAGCCTTGACTTACTCCTTTCCCAACTTGGAATCAGTCCATTGTTCCGTGTCCAGTTCTAACTGTTGCTTCTTGACCTTCATACAGATTTCTCAGGAGGCAGGTAGGTTGATCTGGTATTCCCATCTCCTGAAGAACTGAGAACTTCCAGATGTTCAAGCTGGATTTAGAAGAGGCAGAGGAACCAGAGATCAAATTGTCAACAACCACTGGATCATGGAAAAAGCAAGAGAATTGAAAAAAAAAAATCAATAAAGCAGAGGTAGATTTTTTTTTTTTCAATTCTCTTGCTCAGTAGAGTGCAGCACTTTCACAGCATCATCTTTCAGGATTTGAAATAGCTCAACTGGAATTCCATCACCTCCACTAGCTTTGTTCGTAGTGACGCTTTCTAAAGCCCACTTGACTTCACATTCCAGGATGTTTGGCTCTAGGTGAGTGATCACACCATTGTGATTATCCGGGTCTTGAAGATCTTTTTTGTAAAGTTCTTCCGTGTATTCTTGCCACCTTTTCTTCATACCTTCTGCTTTTGTTAGGTCCATACCATTTCTGTCCTTTATTGAGCCCATCTTTGCATGAAGTGTTCCCTTGGTATTTCTGATTTTCTTAAGGAGATCTCTGTTGTTTTCCTTTATTTCTTTGCACTGATCATTGAGAAAGGCTTTCTTATCTCTCCTTGCTATTCTTTGGAACTCTGCATCTTGTGCTAGAATCATATTTAACCTCAAAAATTTATAAGATACCTGTTACTATCATTTTCCTCTTACAGATGAGAAAGGCTAACATACGGCCAGATGACTTCTTCAATATGACATACTTCAAGGGACAGATTCTGAATTTTTTGGAGTCCAGAACCAAAGACTTAAATATTATATAATTCTTGTAAAAAAAAATGAAAAGGATATATGTGCTGTGCTTTATCTCTCAGTCATGTCCAGCTCTGCGACCCCATAGACTGTAGCCCACCAGGCTCCTCTGTCCATGGGATTCTCCAGGCAAGAGTATTGGGGTGGGTTGCTATGCCCTCCTCCAGGGGATCTTCCTAACCCAGGGATCAAACCCAGATCTCCCACATTGCAGACAGATTCTTTACCAGCTGGGACACCACATTCCTAAAATTCCCCAAACATATCCATATACAAACTACCTTTTCAAAAGCTCTCGTCAGGGTTTTGGTCTATATTTCCGCCCCATATCTGGTAAAAAAAACTTCTGCTTCTTAAAAGACTCAGATGTTTAATCCTCTAATAAAAATATTTCCCAAATGAGCATATATTTCTCTGCTTTGATATCCAAGACCTTCTTATTTTCAAGTAGCTGTGGAGTACTGTTTATCAGATATTTCCAGATGTTTGCTCTCTGGATATATGGTAGAATTATATTTCCTCTAACTTTGAGTTTAAATGTAGTGATATTACTTTCTTTGACTAAAGAAATATGACCAGAAGTGATATATGTCAAACTCCTGGGGATCCACACTGGACATGTAGTAAGAACCAGAAATAAACTCTGCTGGTGTTAAGCCATCAACAAAGTTTAGCTGAAATAATGGATAAACCTTAAACTTTTGTGGCTTCTGATAGTAGAATTTTACTTCTCAAAATGCCATGAGACAGTACTCTATCTATACAGTGATTCTAGAAATTATTTATTACCATGTCATCTTCAACCTGTGACTTCCAGGATTCCTCTGGCCAAGACATACAGATGAGGTAAAATGAAGACTCACACAGGGTTTTTGTGGGCCAGGGCTTCTGCTAGTTAGGACTCGTACTTAGAACCATACCTTCAAGTAAGTCCAGGAAAGGGAGTCTACATGTATGAACAGGAAGCAGAGAAATGAATTTCTTCAGGGTGTGTGTCTTTGCCACTCTGAGGCTCTTCTCCCACTGTATGTACAGCATGGTCTTCCATGTTCTATTTTATGTTCCATGTTCTGTTTTATGTTCTATTTTATGGCTTACTGTGAGGATTGGTGAGATGCCACGTGAAAAGCACTCATCTAGTATCTGGCATATAGTGGGTGCTCAAAAATGTTTGGATTCCCCTTCTTTTGAATTTATGACTTTAATTTGGGTTCTGTATGCAAAACCGCCGTGGCTGTTAATGAGTCTTCTTTATCTTTGAGCTTTCCATTGCTCCAGGCATGGTGGCCAGCATATAGTAGGTGTTTGATACAGATCTGGCAGTTGATTGCATTTGCTGAGAAAGGAAGAATGTTGAGGCCTGCATACTCCAAAAATTCTGGAAGTTACAGATGTCAGAGAGCATGAGTCGACCTAAGCCCAGCTCTGAGCCAAGAGCAGTGGCTTAACAGTTGTGATGGCATGTTACTTCTTTCTGGCATGATTGCTCGAAGAAGCGAGGGGAGTGGATGTTGCTATGACACTAAGACTTCTGCAGCGATCACGAAGCCATGAGTGTGCAAGGTGAGTCTAGGGAGTAGGTGGGGACAATTCTCCCATAAGAGGAAGTGCTACCTTTTGCCTGATTTTCCTCCCTATGTATAGGGACTGTTTTAACTGTGGGTAAAAGGCTGGAAAATGGTGTGGTGGAGCTAAAGAAAGTCCAGGCCCCAACCCAGTCTGGTGGGGAATTTGAGAAAGATAGAAATGACTCTGGGTGATCTCTCTTGGATTTTCTTCCTTTGTTCCCCTAAAGAAGAAGTGCAAGCTTCCAGGGTGATATGAATGAGAATCCACCTCCAGCTGGTCTTGGCAGTTTGGCCTGTTGAGGATTCCTTGTTCCCGGGGGCTCTTGCAGCCAAGAGGAGTTCTTCCTGACGTTATGGCTTTTTGTTAATGTCTCCGTTTATGAGATGGGAAGAGTGTTATCTATCTTACAGGGTTGTTGTGAGTGGTATATAAATAATGTACAATATTAAATATACCACCTTGCTATTCCCTGAGCCATACCTGTTTTACCCTTGGAGTCATCTAGCTTTGAGATTAACACTCAGTTCACTTCAGTTCAGTTGCTCAGTCGTGTCCGACTCTTTGTGACCCCATGAATCACAGCACGCCAGGCCTCCCTGTCCATCACCAACTCCCAGAGTTCACTCAGACTCACGTCCATCGAGTGGGTGATGCCATCCAGCCATCTCATCCTCTGTTGTCCCCTTCTCCTCCTGCCCCCAAATCCCTCCCAGCATCAGTGTCTTTTCCAATAAGTCAACTCTTCACATTGGGTGGCCAAAGTATTGGAATTTCAGCTTTAGCATCAGTCCTTCCAATGAATATTCAGGACTGATCTCCTTTTGGTTGGACTGGTTGGATCTCCTTGCATTCTAAGGGACTCTCGAGTCTTCTCCAACACGACAGTTCAAAATCATCAATTCTTTGGTGCTCAGCTTTCTTCACAGTCCAACTCTCACATCCATATATGACCACTGGAAAAACCATAGCCTTGACTAGACGGACCTTTGTTGGCAAAGTAATATCTCTGCTTTTCAATATGCTATCTAGATTGGTCCTAACTTTCCTTCCAAGGAGTAAGTGTCTTTTAATTTCATGGCTGCAATCACCATCTGCAGTGATTTTGGAGTGCCCCCAAATAAAGTCTGACACTGTTTCCCCATCTATTTGACATGAAGTGATGGGACCAGATGCCATGGTCTTAGTTTTCTGAATGTTGAGCTTTAAGCCAACTTTTTTGCTCTCATCTTTCACTTTCATCAAGAGGTTTTTTAGCTCCTCTTCACTTTCTGCCATAAGGGTGATGTCATCTGCATATCTGAGGTTATTGATATTTCTCCTGGCAATCTTGATTCTAGCTTGTGCTTCTTCCAGCCCAGCGTTTCTCATGATGTGTACTCTGCATATAAGTTAAATAAGCAGGGTAACAATATACAGCCTTGATGTACTCCTTTTCCTATTTGGAACCAGTCTGTTGGTCCATGTCCAGTTCTAACTTGCTTCCTGACCTGCATATAGGTTTCTCAAGAGGTAGGTCAGGTGGTCTGGTATTCCCATCTTTTTCAGAATTTTCCACAGTTTATTGTGATCCACACAGTCAAAGGCTTTGGTGTAGTCAGTAAAGCAGCACTACTATGTATCAGTTGCTTCAACCAGAACCTGGACATGATGCTTGCATGTTCTCCTCCAATCACTACATTCTCTCAATTGTCAAAGCCTGTTTCATATCTCTGGTCTTCATGTTCCTCTCTGTCTCTCTGATAAAACTTTTGCCCAGGCCACTAGCCTCCCAATAGATCTTCCTGACTCCACTCTTGCTCCTAACCAATTCTTTCTCCTGAGTGCAGCCAGCATAATCTTCCCAAGCTTGAAATCATATCAAGTTCTTCCACTGTTTCAAGCCCATTCATGGCTCCTCAGGACTCCTAGAGAAAGTCCACAGTCATTGACATGACCCAAAGCACTTCTCATCCCTGGCTCCATCTGTGTCCTTAGACTCAGCTTTCTTCGCACCCCTCGGTCTCTGCCTGTCACCCCCCAGTGCTCTTTGTCAGACTTAACCCCCGTCAGTTTCCCCAAGGCGTTAGTCTGCTTGATAGCTCAGGCCTTTGGCTGTGCTCCCTTCTCTACTTGAAACTCTCTTTGCTAGGCTGGCTCTTATTCAGCCTGGGAGGACCAGTTCAGTGGTCCCTTCTTCTGGGAAACTCACTAGTGATGCTCCCTTCATCCTTTCCTGAATCATCTGTTTCCTTGTTCTCTCCCACACCAGGGCATGAGCTCTTTGAGGTCATGGCTAGCTGTGTATTTAGGGCACATAAAGTTTTTAGCTGATAATTGTTAGAGTGAATTGAAATGTGTTTAACAACATGTAGTCTCTTTTCTCAAAGAGTCCCCAGTCAAGACAAGGACAATAAGTACGGTGTTAACCACCATGTATTGACATTGCCGGGTACCTGTTTTCTTTTTCTGGATGAGGCAGGTTGGTCTGAAACAGCCTATTTTCATGTCACTGGAAGTTACCAGGCAAACCTTGTTTGAGAAAGCAGTCCTCGGTGAAGGAGCTCCTGTGTGTCTCCAGGTGCAGGTGGAGTCTGACAGCCTTCATCAGTGAGACGTGAAGGGATGGGGCGTGAGACTCAGGGGAGATAATGGGAGGGAAGTACTGCTTCCGTGTACTCTCAGCTCTTGCTCCTCTAACCCCTCCTCGCGGGAGGTCATTTGACTCGTTCCTCTCCTTCCTAAAACACCAGGAAAGCCCAACATCTGTTCCCTTTCCCTCATTTCAAAGTTGGGAGGGCAGTTCATTTCACTTCTGTAATCTCGGAACGTCTGGACCTGTATGGAACTTAGTGCTCGAAGGCCGCTCGGGCTGGTTGTGGAGAAAGGGGCAGGTGAGAGTTGGTGGATCTGAGAGAGGAAGTGTGGGAGAGCTGTGTTCCCACTGTGATATAGGGGATTCTCCCTCAGGTAGAGTGAACCTCCTGAAGGTGCCTGTGGCTTAAATCTTCCTGCTGATTCCTCCAAGGGGATCACTGAGGGGAGAGGGGCCTCCAAGGGAAGAGGAAGGTGTCCAGCCTCAATGGGGCCTCCCAGCCAGGGGGCTGGGGAGAGGGCAGTCCCCAGAGCACCAGCCCGCCCCCACCGAGAGCTACAAACAACCTGTACAAGAGAGCCTGCATTTGAAAACTGGCCCTGAGAGAGAAAAGTCCAACACTTCCAGAGGCAGATGGCGAAACAAGCAACCAAAAGGAAGGGTCACCTGCACCTTTCAAGATCCCTGTGGATTCGCTCACGAAAGGGAAAAGAGGCATGAGCGATGAAGATGAGAACAGCCGCTTTCTCCACCAGTAGCTGGCTGAGAACAGCATCCACTCCTTTCTCCCTCCTTCCCACCCCGACAGAGGAAGACAACCAGGAAAGGAAGGAGGATGGAGTGTGTACCATATCCAGTTCCTTCTGTCCCACACTGCTGAAACCACAGACCCAGCCTGAGCTGGGGAAGAGGGAAGACAGCTTTAATGAGATGGAATAAAGAATACTGGCTTGGCCAAAATGTTTGTTCAGTTTTTCCATATGATGGCTCCAGTAGCGCTCAGTTGTCTTTAACTTCATTGGAAACAATTTGGTTCGATTGACAGCTGTCATATCAGTATGGATTAAAAAAAACTTACAAAAACTGATGAATTTTTGTATAGCCATTTTAATATGGAATGTGGAAGGAAAAGAGCAACATTTTCATCTTATGCTTTATCACTTCCAGAAAGGTAAAAACACAACTGAAATGTGAAAAAAAAAAGATTTGTATAGTGTATGGAAAAGGTGGAAAAAGTTCTGTGACTGACTGAATGTGTCAAAAGTGGTTTGCAAAGTTTCACGTTGGAGATTTCTCCCTGAATGATGCTCCACAGTTGGGTAGACCAGTTGAAGTTGATAAAACTGAGACATTAATTGAGAACAATCAACATTATACCACATGGGAGAGAGCCAACATACTCAGGGTATCCAAAGCAAGCACTGAAAGTCATTTGCACCAGTTTGGTTATGTTAGTTGCTTTGATGTTTGGGCTCCACTTAAGTGAAAAATAAAACACAAAAACTTCTTGGCCATATTTCTGCATATAATTCTCTACTTAAACATGATGAAAACATTCTGTTTTTAAAACAAATTGTCAGGAACGGTGAAAAGTGGATACTGCATGATAATGTGGAATGGAAGAGACCATGCGGCAAGTGGAATGATCTGCCAACAACCACACCAAAGCCTGCAGGATTTTCCTGCAATGAGTGCTGGAGCAAGGAAACCAAGAGAGATGGAAGAAGCCTAGCAAAGTTCTGATGGTAAGGAAGAACAGTCTGTGTTTGTAGAGCAACGGTACATCTCATGCAGCTGGATCTGTGAAAAGTATTGCTAAATTTTCCTCCATACTTTCTCTGGCAATGTATAGAAGTGGATGTTCCCCCTGAACTGTGCCTATTTGGCATTCATGTAAAAGCAGACCACCCGAGCCATCTCCTGAGAAACCTGTATGCATGTCAGGAAGCAACAGTTAGAACTGGACGTGGAACAAAACTGGTTCCAAAGCAGGAAAGGAGTACATCAAAGCTGTATATTGTCACCCTGCTTATTTAACTTATATGCAGAGTACATCATGCCAAATGCCAGGCTGGATGAAGCACAAGCTGGAATCAAGATTGCAGGGAGAAATATCTATAACCTCAGATACACAAATGACACCACCCTTATGGCAGAAAAGGAAGAGCTAAAGAGCCTCTTGATGAAAGTGAAAGAGGAGAGTGAAAAAGTTAGCTTAAAACTCAACATTCAGAGAACTGAGATCATGGCATCCTGTCCCATCACTTCACAGCAACTAGATGGGGAAACAATGGAAACAGTGACAGACTTATTTTTTTTGGGTACAAAATCACTGCAGATGGTGACTGCAGCCATGAAATTAAAAGATGCTTGCTCCTTGGAAGAAAAGCTATGACCAACCTAGCATATTACAACCAGCATGTTAAAAAACAGAGACTTTACTTTACCAACAAAGGTCCATGTAGTCAAAGCTATGGTTTTTCCAGTAGTCCTGTCTGGATGTGAGATTTGGACTATAAAGAAAGCTGAGCACTGAAGAATTGATGCTTTTGAACTGTGGAGTTGGAGAAGATTCTTGGACTCTTGAAGAGTCCCTTGGACTGGAAGGAGATCCAACCAGTCAATCCTAAAGGAAATCAGTCCTAAATGTTCATTGGTAGGGCTGATACTGAAGCTGAAACTCCAATACTTTGACCACCTGATGGGAAAAAGCCACTCATTAAAAAGACCATGATGCTGGGAAAGATTGAAAGCAGAGGAGAATGGGAAAATAGAGGATGAGATGGTTGGATGGCATCACCAATGCAATGGACATAAGTTTGAGTAGGCTCTGAGAGCTGGTGATGGACAGGGAAGCTTGGTGTGCCGCAGTCTATGGGGCTGCAAAGAGTTGGACACGACTGAGCGACTGAGCTGAACTGATTGATGATATTTTCAGAAATACCATTCTAGCATTTTATTTTGCATTATTTGATTGCCAGTGAAATGGTTTATTAATCCGTTTATTGACTGTTTTACTTTCTTCATATATATATATATATA
>SJYV01022688.1:10688-68436 GCA_006410875.1 Neotragus pygmaeus
AGTCCAAGGGACTCACAAGAGTCTTATCCAACACCACAGTTCAAAAACATCAACTCTTCAGTGATCAGCTTTCTTCACAGTCCAACTCTCACATCCATCCATGACCACTGGAAAAACCATAGCCTTGACTAGACGGACCTTTGTTGGCAAACAAATGTCTCTGCTTTTGAATATGCTATCTAGGTTGGTCACAACTTTCCTTCCAAGGAGGAAGGGTCTTTTAATTTGATGACTGCAATTATCATCTGCCGTGATGTAAGGAGCCAAAAAAATAAATAAATAAAAAATAAAGTCTGACACTGTTTCCACTGTTTCCCCATCTATTTCCCATGAAGTGATGGGACCAGATGCCATGATCTTCATTTTCTGAATGTTGAGCTTTAAGCCAACATATTCACTCTCACTTGCATCAAGCTGATCTTTAGTTCGTCTTCAATTTCTGCCATAAGGGTGGTGTCATCTGCATAATCTGAGGTTATTGAGATTTCTTCCAGCAATCTTGATTCCAGCTTGTGCTTCTTCCAGCCCAGTGTTTCTCATGATGTACTCTGCATACAAGTTAAGTAATCAGGGTGACAACATACAGCCTTGACATACTCCTTTTCCTATTTGGAACCAGTGTCATTCCATGTCCAGTTCTAACTATTGCTTCCTGACCTGTATATAGGTTTCTCAAGACGCAGGTCAGATGGTCTGGTATTCCCATCTCTTTCAGAATGTTCCACAGTTTATGTGATCCACACAGCCAAAGTCTTTGATGGAGTCAATAAAGCAGAAATATATGTTTTTCTGGAACTCTCTTGCTTTTTTGGTGATCCAGTGGGTGTTGGCAATTTGATCTCTGGTTCCTCTGCCTTTTCTGGAACTAGCTTGAACATCTGCAAGTTCATGGTTCACGTATTGCTGAAGCTTGGCTTGGAGAATNTTTCTGGAACTCTCTTGCTTTTTTGGTGATCCAGTGGGTGTTGGCAATTTGATCTCTGGTTCCTCTGCCTTTTCTGGAACTAGCTTGAACATCTGCAAGTTCATGGTTCACGTATTGCTGAAGCTTGGCTTGGAGAATTTTGAGCATCACTTTACTAGCGTGTGAGTTGAGTGCAATTGTGCAGTAGTTTGAGCATTCTTTGGCATTGCCTTTCTTTGGGATTGGAATTAAAACTGACTTTTCCAGTCCTGTGGTCACTGCTGAGTTTTCCAAATTTGCTGGAATATTGAGTGCAGGACTTTCACCACATCATCTTTTAGGATTTGAAATAGCTCAACCGGAATTCCACCACCTCCACTAGCTTTGTTCATAGTGATGCTTCCTAAGGCCCACTTGACTTCACATTCCAAAATATCTGGCTCTAGGTGAATGATCACACCATCATGATTATCTGGGTCATGAAGAACTTTTTTGTACAGTTCTCCTGTGTATTCTTCCCACCTCTTCTTAATATCTTCTGCTTCTGTTAGGTCCATAGAATTTCTTTATTGAGTCCATCTTTGCATGAAATTTTCCCTTCGTATCTCTAATTTTCCTGAAGAGGTCTCTAATCTTCCCCATTCTGTTGTTTCCCTCTATTTCTTTGCATTGATCACTGAAGAAGGCTTTCTTATCTCTTCTTGCTANGGTGTGTGTGTGTGTGTGTGTGTGTGTGCATGAGACGTTTCTCAGTGTTACAGGAAACTTGCTAATTGTAGTTACTTTTGACAAATACAGCTGGGAGTCTATGGAACCTTGGGCTTTTTTCTCTGAATTTCATGCCTCTCTGTGCTGTTTTAATAAATAAATTTTAAAAGGTTTTAGAAAGTTTTAAGCGTGTATGCTCAGCAGGATCCTAGAGGGCATCGACTCTATACAAAATTAGAGCCGCCTAAAGTAGCTGGCTGAGATAAGGAAAGATGAAACAGGAATGAAAAACAGGATAACCAAATAAAAAGATCTTGCTAGAAGCAATAACCAGTGCTCTTGAGGCAGCCCTCCCCGTGGTGAGGTTGAGGGCAAACCCGAGAAATTCTTCTAAGAACCTGTTTTTGAAAAACAAAGAGGAGGTAACAGTGTGGTGGGGCCCAGGCGGGGTGACCAGCGTAAGCGGAGCAACCACTGAGCTTGCAGTATGCGTCCCCAGAGAGGAGACAAAATAGTTTCCCTTCATTCACTTCAGTAACCTGAGAATTGTAGGTTTAAGGAGTTTTCAAATACTGTGATATAACCATCGTTATAATTTAAAAATAATTAGAATCTTCTTTGAATCAGGAACAAGGTATCTGCCTTCCATATCACTGAAGTAGCTGTCTTTATCTAGTATAGATATCAGTGTTATACTTGCTTCATGAAAGGAAGTGGTGCATTTTCTTTTCCTTTTGCTTCTCTGGAATAATTTACAGAGCATTGGAATGGTACGATCTTTGAAAGTTTGATAGAATAACATTTTGAAACCAAACAAATAAAAAGCCTGGTGCTTTTCTGTGGGGTACTTTTAAAATTGCTCTGTTTTTGTATAGAAATTGGTTTGCCTGCATTTTCTCTCAAGTGGACCAGTTTTGGCAGTCTGTATTTCCTTAGAAAATTATTCGCATCATCTGGATTTTCTAATTTATTTGCACACCAGTTTGCGAAGTAGTTTCCTAAAAAATTCTTCTTCTTCTGTTTCAGTGGTTATGGTTATTTCCCCCTTGTCATTTCTTATTTTGTGTATTTGTGATTTTTTTTTCTTGTTTTTGTACTCCTGAATAAGTTAACTTTAGACAAATAAGTTTGTCTATTTTGCTAATTTTAAGAAGCAGGATTTTTATTAATTACATTGCTACCTTTTTGTTTTCTTTAATTTTTGCTTTTATCTTTATAAAATATGTTTCCTTCCTTGTGGTATACTTTGGCCTTTATGGGGGGGGCGGGACTTTATTTTTTATTTATTTTATTATTGTTAGTGTTTGTGTAGGGAATTTTCCACTGACCACTCCATTAGCTGTATATAAATATTGATACATAGTGTTTTTGTGGCCATTATTTTTTACAAATTGTGTAATTTGAGCTTATATTTCCCCCTTTACCTAACAGTTGTTTAATGGAAGGTTTTAAAATTTCCAGGTAGAAGGGCCTTTCAGTTTTTTGCTTTTGTTAGTAGAAGTCGGTTTTATTGCTTTATGATAGTGTATTTGGTTAACGCTTTTTTCTCTTTTAATATGTATATTATTGAAATATAGTTGACTTACAGTGCTTCAGGTGCACAGCAAGGTGATTCATTTATGTATATACACATGTATTCTTTTTCAGATTCTTTTCCATTATAGGCTATTATAAGATATGGACTATAGTTCCCTGTGCTATACACAGTAAGCTTTTGTTGTTTGTCGCATATTTATTTTTATTAGAAATCTAGCATTCTATTCATACTGCATCAAACAAATAGAATCAAAATGTCATAAATTTTTTAGCTAGGCAAAAATTTATAAGTTTTCTAAAATACATATATTATACATGTATATATAGACATGTAATATGTGTATAATACATATATGGCTATATATGAAAAAATGGAAAACAGACTAAATAAAATGGGAGCACTGAATGTGAAATAGATAAAGTGAAACAAACTAGATGAAAGTAAAAGATAATTGTAAAGTCCAGTTGCTTTGAAACATGGCTGCTCATTAGAAACACATCTGGAGAAAAAAAGCAATACCTGGGCATTTGTATTTTTCAAAAAATTCTAAGATAATTCTGACGTGCATCTGGATTTTAAAAAGTGATCACAGTTTTTTCTATTAAATGGTAGTTTTGGTGATACAGAATTCTATTATTTTCTGTTGACCAATCATGATACAATGGTATTAAGTTATAATACTTCTACTTTATAGGAGTTACTGTTTTCTTTTCTTTGTGACCTAGTGTATCTGATCAGTTTTTATGAAAATTCTCTGGGCACTAGGGAAGAATATGTGACTATTATCAAGGTGTGGAATTCAACATTTGCACAATATATCTACCATATTGTTTATGTTGTTTAGATTTTCTATCTCTTACCTATTTTCTTAGTTTGTTTTATTTTGTATTGGATGTGGACTATTAAAATCTCCTATTATTAGTGTGTTTCCTTGCATCTCCTATAGTTTTTGCTCCATAAAGATGACTGTACCTAAATATTCATAGATTTGTTGTTTGTTAATTTTTTTAATAGATAGCAACCTCATCTATGTTTTTTGTTATGATTGATCGGTTTGGTATCAATTCTATCATTTTATACTTACAGTTGACCCTTGAACAACACAAGTTTGAATTGCACAGGTCTACTTAAACACAGATTTTCCTCAATAAGTATGTACTGCAGTACAACACAATCTGCAGCTGGTTGAAATCATGTGGTTGGAAGCAGAACAGTGGATATGGAGGGCTGTCTATAAAGTTAAATATGGATTTTCAAATGTGTAAGGATCAGTGCCTCTAACCCCCAAGTTTTTCATGGGTCTGCTGTATATATAGTGTTTTGTTGCATTGTTTGTCTCAAGATGTGTGTGTGTGTGTGTGTGTGTGTGTATAATTTTTCTCTAAGATGTGTATTTAAAAGTTTTTTGTTGAAAATAGTTTTTTGGAAGGTTTGTGTCTTTTTTCTTAATTCTAGTACTTATACCCCTCTGTCTGGTTATTCAACTTTCATTATCAGGCTTATCAGATTTTTTCATTATTTTTAAATATCCATCTGTTGCCTATTGCCTATATAGCAATGGGGCTTCCTTGGTAGCTCAGCTGGTAAAGAATCTTCCTGCAACGCAAGAGACTCTGGTTTGATTCCTGGTTTGGGAAGGTCTGTGGGAGAAGGAATAGGTCACCTACTCCAGTATTCTTGCCTGGAGAATTCCATAGACAGAGGAGCCTGGAAGGCTACAGTCCTGGGGTCACAAAAGAGTTGGACATGACTGAGTGACTTTCACTTTCACTATTCAGCAGTGAGGTTTCTATTCTGGCAGCGTTGGGTCTCAGTTGTGGCACTGGGGAATCTTTCCTGGCTACACACAGACTCTTTAGCTGTGGAGATCAAGAGGGCTCATGTGGGATCCTAGTTCCCCAGCAATGAGGTTTTTATTGTTTTCCCTTTCCGGTTTTCTGGTCGCAGTATTTCTGCTGTGTGACAGTATGTAACTACTGCGCATTAGCCTTCTACTCCCATTCCCGTCTTTGTTTCAGTTGTCCATGTACACTTACAGATTATTAAATGCCCACTGTCAGGTATTGTGTCAATGTTGCTTGTTACCATTTGCTTAGATGAAGTTTATCCTCTAGGAGATTCATCAGGAAAGACTGATATGTGCAGCATTCCCTTAGTTCTCATATGTTGAAACTTGTTTTTCTCTTTAGCTTTGATAGTTGAAGGATAACTTGGTTGGATATAAAATTCTTGGTTTACACTTTTCTTTCATTGTATTTTAAAAAAATTCTTGTTCATTTGTCAACTTGCTGTATATGTTGACTTTGAAAAGTCAGACGCTAGTCTCATTTGTTTCCTGTAGCAAGTTATTTGGTTTTCCTGCAGGCACTGAAGATTTTTTTTCCCATTTGTCTTTAAAGTGTAATAGTTTCATTAAAACAAGTGTCAGAGTGATTGTTCTGGGCTAATTTTCCTAAGTACCTTGTGAAACTTTTAAGCGTATATATTCACATCTTATTTATTGTCTCAATTTATTTTTTAAAATTTTAATGTGTTTATTTAGTTATTTATTTTTGGTTGTGCCGAGTCTTTGTTGCCCTGCAGGCTATTCCCTAGTTGCAGTGAACTGGGGCTATTCTCCAGTTGTGGTTCCTGGACTTCTCATTGTGATGGCTTCTCTTGTTACAGAGCATGCTCTCTAGCACACACGGACTTCAGTAGTTGTGACATGTGGGCTCAGTAGCTGTGGCTTTAGAGCTCAGTTTCAATAGTTGTGACACATGGTCCTAGCTGCTCTGCAGCATGTGGGATTTTCCTAGATCAGGGATCAAACCCATGTTTCCTGCATTGGCAGGAGGATTCTTTACCTCTAGGCCACCATTATTAGTTTTAAATATTAGTTCTGTTCTATTGCATGTTTTTTTTTCCCCTTGGCTATATGTGTGTTCCCTCACTCAGCTTCAGACTACCACATCATGTAATATGTTATTTTGTAGCCAAAATCAAAAGAGATTTGACGTTCTAACTGGCTTATATAGGTAGACAAGTTGAATGTTAATGTAAGATTTTCACTGTACGTTTTGAAAAGTTGCAAGTAACTGGAAACCCTCTGTTATTGCTTTTTGATTGCCTAGGGTTGTGAGGACTCAGGTGGGAACCACAGATCAAAGAAATCGTGAGCAAGGTTAAAAAGAAAAAAAAAGAGTTTAGTAATCATGCTGTATGCTAAAGTATGGGATGTTGGGATGATAGGTATATATAACTTGAGGTTGAGTTTTCCTGGGGTAAAATTCCATCTTGATTTTTTGACAGGCTCTCAGAGGGAGTAAAAAGCCAACTAATATATACATATTTTTTTCACCTGAGCCCTGTGATTTTCGTCTGGGACAATCAGACTGATGTTTAGACTTCCCCCCAAATGCTTGGAAGATACAATAGGAAAAATTAAAAAGAAAATAAATTTCGGTTAATGTAAATAACAGGAATGTTGGTAGGCTATGTCTGAATTCTTGCCTTTTCTGATTATTCCTTGTCAGAACAGTCTTATATTTATTATTATGATTGTCAATAATAGTATCTAACCTTAGTACGTAACACATATGCACTCTCAGATGACTAAGCATCTCGTATTTAGCACATGCCAAATCCAGCACCTGAGTTTCCTCTCTCCACCCTTTTTTCCTGTCTTGTACACAGTACCTCCAACCTTCTACTTACCCAGACCTGAAACCCAGGCATCTTTCTTACTCTTTTCTCTTTTTCCCATCTCATTTGTTAATAAGGAAATCCTGTTGGCTACCTTTAGAGTATTCCCAGTTGGACTGTTTATCACTGCTCCTTCTGCCACCTCGGTCCTTGGTACCATCATCTCTTGTGTGGATTATCACAGTAGCTTATTTAACTGATCTGTGTGCTTCTGTCCTTGCATGATAGCTTGAAGGATGATTTTAAAATATAAGTCAAGGACTTCCCTGGTGGTCCAGTGGCCAAGACTCTGCTCCCAATGCAGGGGGCCTGGGTTTGATCCCTGGTCAGGGAACTAGATCCCACATGCAACTAAAAATCCTGTGTGCCACAACTAAAGATCCTGCATGTCACAATGAATGCTGAAGATTTCTCATGCTGCAACTAAGACCCTGCACAGCCAAATAAATAAATTAAAAAAAAAAAAGTAAGTTAGATCATATTGCTCCTCTGCCTAAAACCCTGTAGTCCTTTCCCATTTCACACAAAAATAAAAGCTGAAGTTTTTACAGTGTCCTCCAAGGCCCTCCCTCATCTGGCTTTTCATTACCTCACTGGCCTCATCTCCTTTCCCTCTGACCCTTGTCTGTTCTGTCCCAAGCTGAACAGGTCAAAAATGGTCTGCCCCTGTGCCATTTTCTTGTTCCTCCCTTTGCCTGCTGTGCTCCTGTCTTATATGGCTGCATGTTAGTGCCTTGCTTCTTCTAGATCTGATCAGATATTCCCTTATGGCTGAGGCCATCCCCAACCACCCTGAATAAATAGCATCCATTTCAGCCCCAGTCCCGTTAACCATGCCCCCAGCCTCACCTACTGTGCCAGCAGGATGCCAGGTCCCTACCGTAGGGAAGACAGGGAGGAGGCGGTTATCAAAGAGAGCTGGGGAGAGGTTGTGTTGATATTCTTATCTGCTACTCTTCTCCACAGGCATTTTAGCCGCAATGGTGTGGAAAGTAATGCTTTGTTTTTCATTGCTCTTTTTCTCTCTCTCTCAAGATGGTTTCACCCAAATATCACTGGCGTGGAGGCAGAAAACCTACTGTTGACAAGAGGAGTTGACGGCAGTTTCTTGGCGAGGCCCAGCAAAAGCAACCCTGGCGACTTCACACTTTCCGTTAGGTGAGTCGGAAGAACAAGAGCACATCCTGAGAGTGCCTGCCAGGTGGGAAATGTTAAGACCACATTTAGACAACCTGCTACCCTCATTTCGGGGAAGGCAATGGCACCCACCCCAGTACTCTTGCCTGGAAAATCCAATGGATGGAGGAGCCTGGTGGGCTGTAGTCTATGGGGTCGCACAGTCGGACACAACTGAAGCGACTTAGCAGCAGCAGCAGCTACCCCATTTAGAGTCTGAAGACCTGTCTGCAGCCCTGTGAGTGAGGCCTTGCCAGTGCCCTGGTCCCCAGATCAGGGGTGATTCAGGCCTGCTTGTGGTGTTTCAGGACATGGCCTCCTGCGAGCGAGCGGATTAGGGAGTCAGCAGAAGGGGCCTGAAAGGTGGGCTTTTCTTCTCTCTGGCGGGACCACATAAGGATAAGTTGGAGCAGAGCATAAATTCTTAAGTTGAGCCTGATTCGATCCCAGTGTAATCCCACACAAGGTGCAGTTCTGATTCCACTCATCCTGAATGTGGTTCCCTTTCTCTTCTGGTGATTACTGAATGGGAAAAAAAAATACTCTTGAAGTGTTTCTTCAAATAGACTCACAGACATAGAAAACAAACTTAAGGTAACCAAAGGGGGAAGTGGTGGGGCGGGGGGTGCGTCTGGGATGAACAGATACACACTATATTACATATGAAGTAGGTAACAGAGACCTCCTGTATAGCTCAGGGAACTGTATCAGTATCCTGTAATGTTCTACAAGGGAAAAGAATCTGGAAAAAAGATGTGTACATAACTGAACCACTTTGCTGTACACCTGGAGCTAACACAACACTGTGAATCAGCAATACTTCAAGTAAAAAGAAAAAGAAAGAGAAGAGTTTCTTGAGATCCCTTTTCTTTTTCAAGAAATAAAGCATCACTGAGGAAGTTGTGGTGCCGTTTGTTCCCCTGTCCAGTCCCATTCCCCTCGCTCTTTCCTCAGAGGAAACCACCATCAAGAGGCTGGCATATCTCCTTCCTGAACATGTTTTTATACTCATACTGCATTTGTCCTATGTGTGAATGATATGGAGTTGGTTTGTGTGTTTTTAGAATTCATATCCCTGGCTTTATAACGTATGTATTCTGCGACTTCCTTGAAATTTTGTTTTTTTAAAATTCTGTGCTGGGACGTATAGATCTCATTATCAATTTTAATGGCTGTATAATACTTGAATGGTGTGAATATACCACAATTTATCCCATCCCCTATTGTTGGACACTAAGTTATCTTTACTATGTTTAAAATTGTTTTGAACAGTATGGCCAACTCATCCTGTTGCATGTCTTTTTGAGCCCACATGGGAGAGTTTTTCCTTGAAATTGAGTTTCTCTTATATACTCTTATAGGACTTCCCTTGTGGCTCAGACGGTAAAGCGTCTGCCTATAATGCAGAAGACCTGGGTTCGATTCCTGGGTTGGGGAGTTCCTCTGGAGAAGGAAATGGCAATCCACTCCAGTACTCTTGCCTGGAAAATCTCATGGATGGAGGAGCCTGGTAGGCTACAGTCCATGGGGTCACAAAGAGTCGGATATGACTGAGTGACTTATATTCTCCTTGCTCTAGCTCATTCCAGGAGCCAGATCTGAACTGCTCTATGAATTTTCTTTTGTTGTTATTATTTTTAAATAAAAAAGTAAGGAAAATGTGCTCTGAGGATTTATCATCTAGGACCCTTTTGGAACTCGAGAAGTCCGTTTTCGATGGGTATTAGTTTTTCTAGGAGCCCATGTCGTCGTTGGCTTTTACTTCTGTTTTGCTACCAGAAGTGGGCAGAAGCCTCCGTGAGTTTTCAGGCCTTGTCTTAGCACAGACCTCTAACCTACAGTTGAGTGACATTTGACTTACAAGAGTTTGCATGGAGATTATACAATAGTAATGATGAGGAGGAGGATGATAGCAGACATCATTGAGGGCTTGGCACATTCCAGGCCATCTTGCTAAACACCATGTTTCATTTTATTTAATCTCTCCAGTAACCTGAGAATAAATACCACTTTGTTAAGTTCTAAGTCCTAAGAATAAATAACACTATCTCCAGCTTTGAGGTGAGTAAGCTGAAGCTCAAAGGTCAAGTTAGAATGCTGGTCTCGTACCTAGTAGGCAGCAGAGCCAGGACTACAGAACTGGTGAGGTTTTTTTTTAAATTTATTTTTCCTCAGCTTTTTATTCTGAGCAATTTCAGGTCTATCGGAAAGTCAAAAGATGAATACAGTGAACACCCACATTCTCTTTACCTGTTATTATAACATTTCACTATGTTTGTTCTTTTTATGAGTGTGTGTTTGTGTATACTCCTTCTACCAAACCTTTTGAAAATAAGTTGCAAATGTCAGGATGCTTATTTTTAACCTCTCAATATTGTTAGTTCAGTGTGTATGTCCTGTGAACAAGGACATCCTGTATAATTACAATATCATTAATATTATAGATGAGAAATTTTAACATTGATTCAATATTATCTAACGTACAGTCCCTGTTCAGATTTCTCTTGTCATTTCAATCGTGGCTTTTGAAGCCATCTCATTATGCCACATCAAAAAGCACAGAATATCTGTTTGTCTTATCTTTTGGTGTTTGTACTCTTGTTGTGTACTGCTTCTAGGCCCTTGTAGTAGACAGAGCTGGGGAGTAAATATATATTTGAAAGCAAATTTTAAATATATCAATATCAATAAATACATGAATATATATCAAACCAAGTTTGATAGTTCCAATTCAACACCAGCTTCTTCACCTCTTCTCATTCCATATTTGCATTTCCGTTCACTTACAGCGAGAACCCTGTTTTATAGCCACATCAGTGTATGACTTCATTTGCCCAATCCTATAATAGGAAAATAGCTTCAGAATGACTATACCACTATCATTTCTAATTACAAACATTTCTAATTGAGTAAAGTTCATGATTTCCCTGGAGTCTTTTGTTCTTAGAATATATCCCAATAAGGATATTCTAACTACTGTTAGTGCTGTTTTCAAAAGCTACAGGAATTAATTTTCTGTATAGTTATGAACTTACTACAAAGTCAGATTCATTTCTTTCTGTATTCATTTTTGGTTATGCACTCTTTTTTTATATATATGATAAATATGGTTTCTTGTGTATATGATATAATAGACACTGAGATATGTGTATATGTGTGTGCATGACATATTTATTGTTCTAGTTTTCCGCAGGTGATCTAAACTTTCTGTTATGTGCCCGTGCTAGTTAGTCAAGGAAGATCCCCCATTTTAATTTTGAGGGAAAAAATACAGAAAAATACATAAATTTATGTATAATTACCCATGTTGTATTTATTGCCAGTCATTTTTTTCTTCAAAGTAAAATGTAAAGTAAAGCAAGGTTTCCTCTTTTTCACCACATTTTCTGCTGTTCTTTTCTTTCCCAGAAATAACTACTTTCTGAGTTTGGTATATTTCTTTCTAGTTCATTTTTAAAAGGGTACATATAATAAATAATGGAACATAAAAATAATAAAATGTAAATATAATTATATGTATGTCCGTGGTCTGTGTCATGAATGATATATGGTATGACTTGTGTACATTCTGAAATTTTCATAAATGGTACATGCTAAGCATATCATTCTGCATTGTGCTTCTTTCATGCTCTATCATGTATATGTATGTATATATACATATTTTTTGGCTGCACAGAAGGCTTGCCGATCTTGGTTCCCTGACCAGGTATCAAACCTGGGCCCCAGGAGTTAAAGCAGCAAGTCCTAACCACTATACCATCAGGGAATTCCTAATATCATATTTTTGAGATCCACCTATGTTGCTTTGTATTGATCTAGTCTATAACTGAAATATCTGTTTTTGTGTTATGTTGTTAAGATTAGAGATGGAAAGCGCATGTGCTAAATTAGAATCAGGTGTAGCTGGAAGACTTACTTGAAGTACCTTTTTTACATGGAGAAGGTTGTTACCACAAATTAGAAGTAGATATTGTTGTTAACATTGTAGGGTACTTTTTCATACTTTGTTTCCATTTTCCTTTATCTTTGGATAAAGATAGTAGTGTTTATATTTAGCAGAGGCCTCATCGATAATGCTGTAGGGTCAGACTAAAAAATATAGGTTAGTGGCTGTCATTTTGGGATTGCCAGACTTCTTGGGTCCACAAAGATGATTATGAGTAACAAGGTATATTTAGTAGTTCGGAAAACCAAACGGAAAATCATCAGACTGCCTAGGCTAACTAAAATACCAAGTTTTAGAAACTTTTGGCCAGTGTGTTACATCAGTTGAGTGGGTTAACATATTAGCCATCTCATTTTGGAAACTCTGTCAGTTATATGTCTTTAAAATGATTTTTAAAGATATAGTTATGTATAATATCTTAAAGTGTATAGTGAGATGAGTTTTGACAAGTGTACTTATTAATGCAACCCAAACTCCACAATCAAAATCTTGACTATTTCTTTCACCCTCAAAAGTCCCTTTGTGCTCCTTTCTAATCTTCCTCCCGCTAAGAGGTCAGCAATATTAATATTCTCTTTTCTATCCCCATTGACTAGCTTATTTGACAACAATATATAAATGAAGTCATACAGTATATTTTCTTTTGTGTCTGACTTCTCCCTCTCTCTTTTTTTAAAATTATGAAACGCTTCATGAATTTGCATGTCATCTTTGCGCAGGGGCCATGCTAATCTTCTCTGTACCATTCTGCTGCCAAAGTGAGCACTGGCTTCTTTGTCATAACCTAATGTTTTAGAGATTGACCTATGTTGTTTGTGTATATCAATGGTTCTGTGTCTGTCTTTGTAAATTCCTATATGATATTCCATTGTATGAGTATTTGTATACATTTTGGCGATAAATATTTGATTTTTCATTCTTCTGCTACTACAAAGAGGCCGCAATGAATATTCTTGAGCCAATCTTTTGGTAGCCATGAAGTTTCATTTTTGG
The DNA here is from genome assembly GCA_006410875.1 of Neotragus pygmaeus. Lineage (NCBI taxonomy): Eukaryota > Metazoa > Chordata > Mammalia > Artiodactyla > Bovidae > Neotragus > Neotragus pygmaeus. The sequence goes on from SJYV01022688.1 coordinate 23,637, forward strand.
AGGGCAAAACACTTAAGTGTGGGTTTACTGAATTATCAGGTAAATGTATGTTTAATTCTAATGATATTCATCTTAATTAATTAGTGATGAGAAAAATGATTGCCCCTTAATATACACAGAACCCTTTGTGTTGAAATGGTTGACTAAAGTGTGGTTATTTTTCACTCAATGCATTTGTTTAAAAAAAGCATAAACTTGTACCTTCTTTGGGTTTGTTTCAGTTAAGTGAAATCTGATAATGAATGTGAGATCCATATTTACTAGTATAGCTCTTTATTTGTCTCCCCCCCGCCAACCTTTCTAATGGACTATTTTAGAAGAAATGGAGCTGTCACCCACATCAAGATTCAGAACACTGGTGATTACTATGACCTGTATGGAGGAGAGAAATTTGCCACTTTGGCTGAATTGGTCCAGTATTACATGGAACATCATGGGCAACTGAAAGAGAAGAATGGAGATGTCATTGAGCTCAAATATCCTCTCAACTGTGCCGATCCTACCTCTGAAAGGTCAGTTCTGATTCCGTAACTGTGGAGCCTGCATCTCTCCCGTGTCATAGGTGTGATGTGAATGCATCATGGGGGTTTGGCTTCTATCTGTTTATTAATCTTAAAATCTTAAAAATCTCATAATCTTAGAAGTTTTACTAAAGTTAACAGTGATAGGATCAGTTTACTCTCAGAGTGGTCTTTTCTTGCAGAAGCTTCAGTCACTATTGCTGAGAACTCATAGAAGTCTCAGACAGTTCCTGTATAGATTATATTTGGTACATGCAATAATTTTAAGATTATTGAATTTGAATGTTACTAAAAACTTTGAGAGTTAGGAGAGGAAAACACTAATGGAAACACAAAACGATAGTAGTTCCCTGTAGCTCCTGACTAGCTGTTCAACAATGCCACCAACAGATGTCAGTTTAAGCTCAGAAGTGGGAAAGCAGAGACCTCAGATGGTTCAGGTTATTCATGAGTTCTTTGATGTTATATCCACGAATGTGTGGGAATGACCTTGCTTAGAGGGAATTGTATTATTTCTGAGATCTTTCCCTTGTTTTGGAACTAAGCTGATGAAAGCTGGGGCTTGATTTATTTTTATTGATTTTATTGGTTTTCTTCTGCATTCTTGGTCTCCTTTCTGACTCAGTACCAAATCAGGGTCTCTTAATTAGGTTTATATATTTTCCATCTTCAGATACATTTCTTCTCTTTATACCTTCATGTCATTGTTATTTTATGCTGATCATTTGTTTGCCAGGCAGATTATTAAGCAAAAGATTGTCAGCCAACTCTCTGCAGTTTATTTCTTAATTTTACTGTCTTTGGCTGAGAGTGGATGAAAAATATCTTGATACATATACCTTCAGTGATGAGCACTACCTGCGGATCATACTTGTATCCTCACCAAGATCCTGAGGGAAAAAGCCACATTATTAATATGACTATGTTAAGATATTTTCTATAGTAACTTAGAGTAGTATTTTCTCAAAGTCTGACCTCAGACTGCCTACATTAGGACTCTAATGTGCTAGTTAAAAATGCAGATTGCTGGGCCCCATTCTGACTTAGTGTATTGGTATCTCTGATTGTAAAGTATGAGAGTTCACATCATTTGCCCAATCCTTTGCCTCTGCTACAGGTCTCGTGCATTAAAATTTGAAATGATAACCCAGCGGATAGTCCAAATACGTGGACAGCAAACTTGGAGGCTCTTGAAGTATAAGTTGAAAATCTGGAAAAGCTTGGAATGTTTGAATTCATTTCTAACGAAGATCCCTTTTTATGGAGTGTTTGCATGCCAAAGCAAGGGCAAACATTCACATGATTCTCTGTCACTACCATAACTCTCTATTATAATTTCTTTAAATGACTATGATTAAATAGTTGGTCATTTTAGGGTTGGGCACTGGAGAAATGGCAGACTGCCTTTTTAAAAGATGAGGGATTTAAAAGAAAATAAGAAAGATTGAGGATATTTGTGTTCAAATGACTGTGGACTCATTTAAGGAATTTAATGGTTACTCATAACATCTTTATCATTTTTCCTGCATGCTGGGGATGCAGGTTCAGTCTTGAATGGGATGGATCAGTCTCTTGTACGAATGTGTCTATTTTAAATTGTTTTGAGAGATGACTAAGGTTGGTAGTTTTATAAAAGGATGTTGTGAACTCATTGCAGAACTCAATTGATTGTCATTTAAAAAAAAAATTAGGTGGTTTCATGGACACCTTTCTGGGAAAGAAGCAGAAAAATTATTAACTGAAAAAGGAAAACATGGTAGCTTTCTTGTGCGCGAGAGCCAGAGCCACCCTGGAGATTTTGTTCTCTCTGTCCGAACTGGAGATGACAAAGGGGAGAGCAATGATGCCAAGTCTAAAGTGACCCACGTCATGATCCGCTGTCAGGTAAAGCCTCAGCTGAACCGTGAGTCTGCTGAAATGTCATCTTTGGGTGGTTTTTCTATTGGGAGAAGACCAACACCATTTCTTCCAAAGTCAGGTTTTCTTTGTTCATTTAGGCGAGGGCTTCTACTCTTTGAGTACCGTGTTAATTTTAACTACTTCATCATTTCATGGCTTTATTATTTCCTGTGTTTCTCTAGCAAGTCACCTTCTGCCCTGTGGTATCTTTTTTTTTATTGTTTTTTGGATGCACCACGTGGCTTGCAGAATCCTGAACCCTGGTCCTTGGTGGTGAAAGTGTGGAGTGCTAACCACTGGACTGCCAGGGAATTCCCAGCCCCACAGTATCTCAGTCTACTTGTACGTGGTTGCAGCTGGAATCTGCCTCTGTCTGAATTTCTAAAGCGATGGCCTCAGCTTCTCCCTTGGGTTGGCACAGTATAGCCTGTGGCTACATGTGGTTTCATATCAGTTAAGGCTGGGAGCATTGAACTCACCATTTCTTGTTTTTAATGTGGTGGCTAGACCGAGGAGGTTGGGTTTTTGGTCAACTACATCAAACTTTGTTTTGACATAGGTTTTTTTTTGTTTTGTTTTTTATTTTAATTGGAGGCTGATTACAATATCGTAGTTGTTTCTGCCATACATTCACATGAATCAGCCATGGGTATACATGTGTTCCCCATCCTGACCCTTCCTCCCACCTCCCTCCCGATCCCATCCCATCCCTCAGGGTCATCCCAGTGCACTAGCCCTGAGCACCCTGTCTCATGCATTGAACCTGGACTGGTGATCTATTTCACATATGATAATACATTGACATAGTTTCTTAAATAGTAACTGTGTATTCACTTATTGCTTTGGTTTTTTAATAAGATTTAAAAAAAACAGCTTTANTGTGTCTGTCTGTGTGTGTCTGTGTCTGTGTGTGTGTGTGTGTGTTGGGGCACGTCTGCTTTTAGTATTCTGATACCTTAAAACTCAGCCTTAGCTTTCACTTCCTGCTTGCACACAACCTCAGAATCAGCCAGAGATAAAGATTAGGGCCTTTTGGATCTTTCCTAAACTTCACATAGCCCTGCACATGCACATGTCCTTCTAGATTCTCACGAGTATGTTGGAGATTTTCAGAGCTCGCTATGGACGTTATCTGGATTTTCGTTTTAAGTTTTTGCTCAGTCTCTTATAAAGCACTGACTGGTATTGCTGCCTTAGGCAGCTGTGATATTAAACAATTGCTGCGGATTGTTTTAGGGAGATCCCCCGAAGGCAGGGCTAAATAGGCTCTAAGTCAGGTTCAAAGACAAGCTCTGAAAACAGGGAGCTGCTAAACAGATCAGATAGTGATAATTCTCTGGGGATTGGTCTGGACAGCGTTCCAGTTTCATCTTGTCTACTCCAGTTGTGCTAAGCTGCTTTGTTTTCCCAGCCACTGCGGTTATGAAGCTATTGGTTTTCAAGATTACCAAGTCGGGGGAGAGTTAGTCTCTGTACTTGAGTTGGGAAAAGCAGTCATTTCACATAAAGGTCATGAGTGTAATTTTTTTGTTTGTTTTTTGTCATGAAAGGAACTGAAATATGATGTTGGTGGAGGAGAACGATTTGACTCTTTGACAGACCTCGTGGAGCATTACAAGAAGAATCCTATGGTAGAAACATTGGGCACAGTACTACAACTCAAGCAGGTAAGCATATTGGAAAGCTAAACTCCACCTCTTTATACAATTAAAGAAGTCCCAGCATAAAATATTCCAGATGGAAGTAGAGTAGTATCGTAAACCTCCACGTACCCATCATCCAGCTTCAATTATATCAACTCATCAAGTCTTGTTTCATTTATTAGTCCACTCACTACCTTCTTCCTTAGTATTTGTAAATGAATTCTAGACATTACATCATTTTGATGACTATTTTCATATATAATTCAAAAGGCCTTTTGGAGTTGTAAAGCAAAGTTTTGATAAAGTTTTCATTATAAATCCAACTTTGATTATCTTTAGGTGACATGTGGTCTATTTATAAAGAAAAATAGGTTTGAATTTATATCAGCAGAGTAAAGTATGTGGAGATTCAAGAAAGGTATTTCCCGACCAAACAGAAAGGAAAGTGAAACTCTATTTGAAAACACTTATTGTGAATACTGTGAATTTCCTGTCCTTGCTTTTATGAATGCCAACATAGAAATCTTTTTTTTTTTTGCATTGACACTTTTTTCTGTAATACTTTCTTCATTTTGCACCGACTGCTGAATTTGATTAGCCCCTCAACACAACTCGTATCAATGCTGCTGAAATAGAAAGTCGGGTTCGAGAACTAAGCAAATTAGCTGAGACCACAGATAAAGTCAAACAAGGCTTTTGGGAAGAATTTGAGGTAAGTTATGAAAAAAAATTTTTTTACATGATTTATTAAATCCTATTCTTAGTGGAAGGGAAGTTAGTCTTATGTTTGGGATTGGATCTCAAATACTCACTTGGATCTGCAGCTCTTCTTAATTTGGTCGTTGATTGACACGGAGCAAGTTACTGAGGGGACTTTTTCAAAAAAGTTGGCGTTATGTTCTAGGAGAAAGGAGTTGGCAGTTAATATTAAATGAATGAGCCATTTGGCTCATGGATTTGGCTCTTTTGGTTTGGACCGCTGGCAAAATCCCAGAAACATAAAAGTACCTAATTCTTTGGAAGATTTCCAGCATTGGCTGGAATCTTTAGGAAGAATATATAGCTTTGCTGCAGCAAATAAGTAAAAGACAGCTCAATGTGGCTTTAATCTGGGAGCTTATACCTTTTATAAGGTATAATCTGGAAGTTTATACCTTTTCCGAGATTATACCTTCTCCTGAAACCAGCTTAGGTAGGAGAATGTCCACAGTGGGAGTGGGCTGTGTTCCTGTCGCAGTGAGATGTGCCACCGTTGTAACCTTGTTCTCTCCCTTGTCATCCCTTTGACAGAAAACGTCCTTAAAAACAATTTTGTGAGTGTGTGCTGTATCTATCTTCATAGTTACCTTTAAGTAGCATGCCTAGTAACCAGCAGAAGCTCCATAAATGTTTGTTGAATGAGTATTTACATTTAGCTAATATTTATGTTATTATATTATTGTTATTCTGTTTATGGGATGATCATTCCATACTTTTTGTAGGACTTTAGGATTCATAAATATTTGTGGAATGAATGAACAAGTAAATGGCCACATGGAGTCCTTTTAACCACCATATGTCAGATCACCTTGGCGAGATATTATTTCCATTTTACAGATGAGGGAGGAGACTTCAGGCTCAGAGAGGCTGAGTAAATTGTCCAACTTTCTGTACCACGAATATTGATTGAATTGTAGCACTGAGGGTGGGTACAGAATAGAATAGTCATGGTCTTTGCTCAGTGTTCCTGAAAAGGGACTTGAGCTCATGTTTATTCCTTTATACCAGCATTGGGTTAGTCACCAAGGACACCCTGGTGAACAAGATGGACAGGGTTTTGTCTTTAAGGAGCTTTGAGTTGAGAGATGGATAAGAACAGAAATTTCAGAAATCTTACATCAGAGTTTGAATGAAAAACCTGTTTTAAAAAAAACTTTTTATTATGTAAAATTTCAAATATATACAAGTACAGAGAGAATCATCTGATTGTAGCAGTATATACCTGTCACCCAACATTAACAATTGATGTTACCTGGCCAGTCTTTTTACATTACATTCCACTTAGAATGAAGATTCATCAGATAGTAGTCATTGTTCTCATTATACTAGTTGTCTCTTGTTGTTGTTGGATCCGTTTTCAAATAAGTTCCCCCTGGATCTCTGTTTTAAGATCCTAAGCCTCTAAATGTTCTCATGTGGGAGGCTCTAAGAACAGGCTAGCACCCCCACCTCCCCCTTCTTTCTTTCTTGGCTGCACTGCATGGCATGTGGGATCTTCGTTCCCCAAGTAGGGATCCAACCCATGCACCCTGCATTGGGAGCACGGAGTCTTAACCACTGGACCACCAGGGAAGTCCCTTGTATTTTTTGTAGGTTGGTCTATCTAGAAGCTTTGTCAGATCCAGTTTTTCTTCAGCAGGACTGCATATATATTGGTGTGTCAGGAGGCGCTTGTTACCAAAGACAAGATAAATGTTTGATTCTCTTTCTTTGTACTAACTAGTTTTCAAAATAGCATTCTCCAAAAAAATTTTTATCAATATGTGCTCATGGATTTTTAAAAATGTTTTGTACATCTTTATTTTTATTTTTGCATTGGTACCTTACATTTTAATTTTTATTATTTGTTTATTATGGCTGTGCAGGGGTCTTACATTGCTGTGCATGGTCTTTGTCTAGCTGTGACAAGCGGAGGCTACTCTCTAGTTGGGGCGTGCAGGCTTCTCAGTGTCGTGGCTTCTCTTGTAGTGCAGCACAGTCTCTAGGTACACGGAGTTAACAGTAGTTGTGGCTCACAGGCTGGGGCTTAGTAGTTGTGGGCATATGGGCCTAATTGCTCCACAGCATGTGAGATCCTCCCAGACCAGGGATTGAACTGGTGTCCAGTGTATCACAAAGCGGATTCTTAACCACTGGACTACCAGAGGAGCCCTACTCACGAATTTTTAACACATTCAGTGTGCGTCTGTTTACAGCATTCATTATCATTTTTGTTGCTCAAATTATTTTAGCTTTTGCCACTGGGAGCTTCTGCAAGTGGCTTCTCCTCCTTCCTGTACAACTCTAGTAGTTTTAGCTAGATTCCTTAACTTTCTGGTTTAATAAATTGTTATGGGGTAATACATTTCCCATGTCAGAACTGGAATCAGTCATTTCTCTAAGGAGTTAGCGCCTCTCTTTCCTCCCTTTTTTCCCTTCCTTCTCTTCCTTCCTTTCTTGGGAAGTGGTATTTAGAGACTATAGTTCAGGAGCCAGAAGTGCTTATTGCTGTAAGGTTGGTTATTGCCTTCTCAGTGGGTGGAGCTAGAAAAAGTTATTTTCTTTAAATAACTTATGAGTCCAGATGAAACTTCCAATTAAAATTTAGGGCTCAGAATTATAAGACTTCACTACCTGTGATAATATGATTACTGAAAACAGTTTGTTTTCCTAGTTTTTATTTTTTAATCCTTAAGGTAGTTCCTTCAGAGAAATAGAGTCATATTACTGTTCTTTCAATTCGTTTGTAATAGTTCTTCTCTATATGGTTATTTTCTAACTGGATATACAGTTTAGGTTGTTTCATTTTATATTTGAATTTCAGAAATTTCTTTCTATAAAATTTTATGTGTAATTATATAGAATATTACTTTTGATTCTAAAGTCAGATATAAAAAAATACATTCAAAGAAGTCTACCTTCTATTCCCATCTTTTCCTCCTTATATTTATAGCCTTTAAAAAAATTGTAGCTTATCATTGCCTTTCAAAAAGCATAAGCAAATATGTATCTGTAATTTCATAATCCATCCTTTCATGGATAAATAGTAGCAACATTTTACACCCTTTTTTTCCAGCATTGTCTTTTTGTTACATTGGAGATCCACTGGACAATAGTGTCTACAGATAATCTTCATTCATTTTTACTGCATAATACTCCATTGTGGGGATGTACCATAGTTTATTCAGCTTATTGATCAGCATTTGGATAGTTTGCAAATGAAAGAAGATACAGTGTATAGCCTTGTGCATGCTTGTTTCTCTATTTTTGTGGATTATTGTTCATATTAACTTTTTTTTTTTGGTATTCTGTATTTTTTAAAAAAGTGATAGTTGTTACTTATCTTTATTCTTTTTTGGCCACGCCACATGGCTTGCTAGATCTCAGTTTCCTGATCAGGGATTGAACTGGGCCACAGCAGTGAAAGCTCTAAAACCTAAGCACCGACTCCCAGGAAACTCCCTACTCATCTTTATTCTCTATTATCTATCCTGCATGATTTTGGTTAGCGTATTTAAAAGTCTGAAAAGTACTGTTTTAATTAAAATTTTAAAATATCAAACCTTTTTGGTAAATAAAGAAATAATTATAAGAAGTAAATGGTGAGTAATTTTGTAATCTAGACCCATTTTTATATGACACTTTAAAATAACTGGGGCAGTCATTTGCATCAACCACTTTTCCTATAAAATGTGACCGTGTGTGCGTGCTTAGTCTCTCAGTCGTGTCTGACTGTACCCTGCCAGGCTCCTCTGTCCATGGGATTTTCCAGGTAAGAATACTGGAGTGGGTTGCCATTTCCTTTTCCAGGGGATCTTCCTGATTCAGGGGTTAAACCTGTGTCTCTTGTGTCTTCTACACTGGCCAGCAGATTCTTACCACTGAGCCACCAGGAAAACTGTGAAGTGACTATGAACTTTTAAAAAATTATAGCAGCCAGTTGGGTATCTGGTGCAGTGGTGGATTCGTTAAGTTCATTTAGGCAATGCTTAAAGAAACTAAGTCCTTCCTGCCGCTTGTGGCAGTAGGGAGTTTTTCATGATCCCATTGGTAGGGTCAGGATAAGAACTTAGAAGGAAGGTGCCTAACCTGACTTTTCTGGCCATGGAAAGAAGGTTGACTCTAAATGCTCACCTGATGGTTTCACTCCATGACATGCCAAAATTCAGTTCATGTTTTATACATTATTAACAACAAAATGAGGGAAAACTGAGTTGGCTTTCAGGGGAAGTGGGAGAGAAGATCATGTCTGAACTCTCCCATATCCTCTTGAGGTCAGGCTGGGGTGATGAATTGTCAGGCACTCAGTCAGGGCATTATTGTTTCATTTAAACTGAAGCTAGATCCAAACTGCTGGTGGCCTGCTTTCTAGATCTCTTATGTACCTGCTTCTTAAATCCAGTCAAATTTTTTTTTTTAATGCCCTTTAAAGTTGGGGCCAGGGGATTAAGGCTGGGAACAGAGCGAACCATTAGAGAAGAACTTAGGTCTGTGGAAGCAGAAACTCATTAAAATCTAAGTCCTCTGAAGGTAAAGCTTGATCCGACAGCAAGGTGTTATTATTTTAGTGGTTGTACCTTAGTTTTTTCCCAGAAGGTGATAAATTTGGGATTAGTTCCTTCTTACTGTGTGTTCTATAGACTTTAGAGTCAACCAGAGCTCTAAATTGCAGTGCCATTGAGAATTTAGCTCTGATAGATACATTTAGTTTGTCTGTATGCCAGGCTTCTGGTTTTCTGTAAAATTCTGGGTGTTCTTTCAGCTATTTCTCCCAGAAGACACTTATAAATTACTTCCGATCTTGACGCATCTTAAATATACAAAGACGCATCTTAAAATATACAAAGTCTCTTCTGAAACTTTTTGGTTCTTTCCTCCTTTGCTCCTGAAATAAATTCAGATTGATGATTTTCTTCTAGGTCATGTGGTGTGATCAAAATGTTGCAAACCCAAGCTTTGATTTTTCTTCCTTGTAGCTTCTCTATCTTTTTTTCTTTCTCCCCTACCTTTCTTTTTTTTTTTTAAAAAAAAAACCACATTTACTGTGGTAAAATGAGTTTTCCCTTTTCTGTATGTATCTTGCATATCTCTTCTCATGACTGAAGAGGTAGGTAATATTTCTAGATTTGGTGAAGTGAACTAAAGTTCTGTTAAAATGAGACTGACAATAAATGAACAGGTAGGTTATGATCCTGCCGTTTTGTCCCTGTGATGTGCAAGTGACCTGAAACCTGAATTCACCACTTGTGCATCATGCGTGAGAGTGTGTGTGCTAAGTTGCTTCAGTCGTGTCTGACTCTGTGACCCCATGGACTGTAGCTGGCCAGGCTTCTCTGTCCATGGGATTCTCCAGGCAAGAATACTGGAGTGAGTTGCCGTTTCCTCCTCCAGGGAATCTTTCTGACCCAGGGATCAAACCTGCTTCTCTTATATCTCCTTCATTGGTTCAGTTCAGATTAGTTGCTCAGTTGTGTCCGATTCTTTGTAACCTCATGGACTGCAGCATACCAGGCTTCCCTGTCCCATCACCAGCTCCCGGAGCTTGTTCAAACTCATTTCCATCGAGTCAGTGGTGCCGTCCAACCATCTTATCCTCTGTTGCCTCCCTTCTCCTCTTGCCCCCAATGCCTCCCAGAATCAGGGTCTTTTCCAATGAGTCAACTCTGCATGAGGTGGCCAAAGTATTGGAGTTTCAGCTTCAGCATCAGTCCTTCCAGTGAACATTCAGGACTGATTTCCTTTAGGATTGACTGGTTTGATCTACTTGCAGTCCAAGGGATTCTCAAGGGTCTTCTCCAACACAACAGCTCAAAAGCATGAATCCTGCATTGGTAGGTGGGTTCTTTACCACTAGTACCACCTGGGAAGCCCATTATGAGTTATGGTTTTGTTAAAATGAAACTGTTGGTGAACAAATAGATACACTTCAACCCTGCTGTTTTATGTCTGCTGTATGTGTATTATCTAAGAAAACAGTCCAGGTGAGCCTGTGGCCCTGCAAAGACAGGTAGTCCTTTTTGTTATGTTTTGTTCACTGTAGCCCCAGAATCCAGCAAAGCGTCTGGCACACAGTAGGCACAGCGTATGTTTTTGTGTTTTGTCAAGTGTGAGCTGTTTTCAGTAGCAACAGAGACTTGTATTGGTTTTGGACCCTTTGCTTATATTCAGTAGGGAACAGATCTCTGACGCTTAAAAAGTATGGAGGAATGTTTCAGGCTTTGCTTTTATATGTCCCTCTTTATTCTCATGCACTTTTCATTTCGAGTCCCTGTTGGAGGCTTGGTGAATGCACATTTTAGTCCCTGCCACCTCTCTACAAACTTGCTTAGAACGATGTCATTCAAGATCACAGTAATGAATTTCAGAAAGATTTCAGTTATTAACTTTCTCATTTAAAAAAAAAATACACAGATAATCCCGGCACACCTTCTTCACAGGGGTTCTGTTTTACAAAGCGCTTTAAAGCTTGTTTTCCTCAGTATTTTGGTTTTTCTTCAAAGCCCATCCTCCTTCCATTATACACAAGCATCTCTTCCCTGTCATGATCTGAAACTGTTCTCCATGTGCATGGGCATTGCAGGCAGTTCGCTGACAGCCACACAGATGTCCTGGATTCTGCCAGCAACTCTGCCAGCCAGCGTGTCTCCAGAAGGAGCTCGTGCCTATCTTCAAACCCACAGTCTGGTTTGATTTCTTTAAAGTGATTACATCCGCTCAGGGGAGCTATAAATTCTCCTTGGAGGTGGTTAGGTTTTTATGGAGACAAGACTTTTAACTGCACCCCAAAGCTGTGCCTCGAATAATGATTCTTGCTGGTGATCTCTAGCGGAAATCTTCCACTGGGTGACTAAGCAAACCCATGTTGAACAACAGCCCCCAAACAGGGCTCCAACCTCGTGCTTAAAAATGCCCTAGGATGGCAGCCTTGAAGCTGACATCAGGGTTTTCCATCCAGGCCCGAGCTCCCAGCTGCTATCTTCTTGCAGGCAGAGCATCATACTGGCTAAGAGGGTCTATTCCACAAGCTTCGTTCTGGAGAAATTCCTTTGTTTCCTTTGAACTCTTTCTCTTTCAACCTCCCTCTCCTCCTGCTTTTGTTCTGCGCCTCTCCAGTGTCAGGTTTTTCTCTTTAGGAATGTTTTCATTTGCTGGAGCTGCCTGATGTCTTTACAGAGAATTGAAGAACCTGAGATACTTCCAGGTACTCTCACGTCTCTGTTTAACCTTCCCCTTTGCTTTTGAACGCCTTTGGTGCTTTCTACACCTGTGGTTGTCCTTCTGTCTTCTCCATCCAGTGGGCCTGTATTGTGGCCTCCATTTCTTCTTAGCCCCTTTCTTCCTTAACATTGGAATGTGGCAGTCCCCAGTATATTGAAATAACACTTTTAGAAGACACCAGTGCAGTGGCTGGCTTGCTTTCTTTTCTGGGGGCCTGTGCTTGGTCTTCGTTGTGGCACACGGGCTCAGTAGTTGCGGTGCCTGGGCTCTCCAGTTGCAACACGCAGGCTTGGTTGCCTTGTAGCAGCACATGGGATCTTAGTTTCCCAGCCAGGGATTGAACCCGTGTCCCCTGCATTGGAAGGCAGATTCTTAACCACTGACCACCAGAGAGGTCCCACCAAAGGTTTTCTTAACTGTGATTAAAAAAAAATAGTCTTTTCTCTGGCCTTTTTCTCCTGTGAGCCAGTCTTGGGACAGCTGTCCAGCCTCTCTTTCCCACCATCTTCATATTTCTCTGATAGTAGCATGTGCCTGGTGTATTCCTTCCTCCCATCCTGTGTGCCCTTCTTGCTGTTCACTGCTCTCTCTTCTCCTGACCAGTTAACTCTGCTGGTTCTCTAAGACATGGCCTGGGCCCTCTGCTCTTCTGGCTTTAAAATTGCTCTTCACTGAGAGCACGTCCATTTTCACCCCAGTCCAGTTACACCAAGTGGCTTCTAGGCTCTGGGTTTGCCTTTTGATTTGTGCCTTCCACACTTCTTGGCTTTCATGTCTCTTCAGATTCAAGCATTCACAACCAGACCTGTTATTTTATTTTTGCCTTCAAACCAACTATCCATTTTTACATCTCCATCTCTGGTGCTTGTCCCGTATATTCTCTGACCCTGTATGCTGGAATCCTCGGAGCATCCCTTAACGCGTCTTTCTCCTCTTTCTCTGATTGTCATGCACCAGGTCCAGTTGATTTTCCTTTTCTAGTTGTCTTTCTGTTTTTAGAGGAAGGAAGGAAGCAAGCCAGCATTTACGGTCTGTTTGGTGCTGTGCTGTGGGCTAAGGAAGTCATCTCATTGTGTCTCCGGATCTGAGGGAGGTAGATCTTGTGTCCCTGGGCTCTCTACGATCAGGGCAACTCCCCAGGACCACCCAGGTGGGCAGCGGCCGAGACAGGAGTCTCACCTGATGCCAGGGCTGTAGGTGCTCATCGCCCCACAGGACACCAGCTGCTCTTTTACCCTTGACCTCTGCCCTTCCATTCACCCTTCATGCTCATCTGCTCTCAGCATTTCTCCCGTCACTCTTCTGCTTACAAACCTGCAGTGGCTCCCGATGTCCCACCAGAGGTATAGCATTTTCATTCTGAAGACAAAGTACCCAGAAGAAAGGGAGAAAGCTGTCCCCAAGGATGTGGCGGGCAAATAGTTGGCTGTGGTTTGAACTTCCAGAACTTCTGCCTCCCAGTCCACTGCACTGTGCTGCTCAGCTGTTGAAGTTCTCCTGCCCAGTTCCCAAAGCCCCCCAGCTCCCCGCCTGACCTCATTCCCCACTGCTGGCAGCACAACTTCCAGACTCTGACCCGTTTCCTTCCCCCCAACTCTGAGGTTACTAGCTCTGCCTTTGCTCGCGCCCCTACCTTGCTGGGATGTCTTGTCTTCTTCCTTGCACTCCTCTACCTCTGCCTCACCCCTCACCTTCCTCAAGCCTCAGCTCCTCCCAGAAACCACTTTCCCTTCATTATCATGAATCTCCCTCCCAAAGTTCCACATCACCTAATTCATTACACACTGAATGACAGATTATTAATGATGGATTTGTCTTATGCTGTGGGCTGCTATTTCTTGTGTCAGATCCTGTTCTCATCTGGGGACTGTGTCTTCTAAACGTGTTTTTCCACTCCTCCTTCCCCTTGTTGGAGGAAGGTGATGACTTGACTTACAACATGCACCTGGAGAGGAACCAGATCTTTGGTTGGTTTTGTCTCTTCCTGGTGCTAGAAAGTGCTTGCCCATCAGCGTGGACCTTCTCTGACCGTGAGAAACTCCGTCAGCCCTTTCATTTCTCGAGGTTGCCGTGGACTCATTCGGAACTAACCGCTCAGACTGCACCGTGAGGAAGTGGTAAAAGGCCAGGCCACGTAGCATCTGGAAGTGGGGGCTTTCACCCGCTAGTGGTGCCTGGTAACATTGCAGAGTTTACAGTAAAGAGGACAGAGTGAGAATTCCAGTGTTCTTCTTTGCAGAGGGNAAAAGACTGATGCTGGGAGGGATTGAGGGCAGGAGGAGAAGGGGACGACAGAGGATGAGATGGCTAGATAGCATCACTGACTCGATGAACATGAGTCTGATTGAACTCCAGGTGTTGGTGATGTACAGGGTGGCCTGGCCTGCTGAGATTCATGTTGTGGCAAAGAGTTGGACACCACTGAGCGACTGAACTGAACTGAACTTGCAGAAGTGATAATGGAGATTTTTAATGATGACAATAGCGGTTGAGTAGGCAGTGGAAAGGTCCAGGCAGGGGATGGAAAGTGATGCAATTTGTCCAGAGTATTGGGGTGAGGCTTAAATTTCAGTTTTGTTGTCCCTGAAGTCAGATGGTTCAGCAAGGGCCTCTGAGTTCATTATCTTCTTTTTCCAGGCCTTAGGCTGAGGTTTTTATCTTCTTTATCTTATTTTCTAAGCCTTTAATGAAGTCGTTCAGTCATGTCCGACTCTTTGAGACCCCATAGACTGTGGGCCACCAGGCTCCTCTGTCCGTGGGATTCTCCAGGCAAGAGCACTGGAGTGCATTGCCATTTCCTTCTCCAGGAGATCTTCCCAAACCAGGGATCAAACCCAGGTCTCCTGCACTGCAGGCAGATGCTTTACCATCTGAGCCACCAGGAAAGCCCTTCTAAGCCTTAGCACTCCTTCAATTTTAAATGGCCTAGGAACTACACTGATATTTATTCAAAGAAGATATTCAAATGACAACAAGGGCATGAAACGATGTTCAATATGATTAGTCATTTGGGAAATGCAAATCAAAAAATAATGAAATACCACTTTAGACATACTAGAATGACTATGATCTTTAAAAAGTGGAAAGTTATGAGTTGACAAGAATGTGGGGGAATTGAAAGCCACCTATATTGATGGTGGAAATGTAAAATTTTGTAGCCATCATGGAAAACAATTTGACAGTTCTTCAAAGAGTTAAAAATACGGCTGAACAATTCTACTTACTGGAAACATATGTCCACACAAAAATGTGTATGTGAATGTTAATAGTAGTATTCATTATAGTCAAAATAAAAACATCTTAAATGTCTATCTTTTTCTTTTTCTTTTTTCTTAAGTCTTGTTTTCTGGCTGTGCCATGCAGTATATGGGATTTTAGGTCCCAGACTCTCAGACCAGGAATTGCACCCATGTCCCCCTGCCTTGGAAGTGTGGAGTCTAAACCACTGGGCAATGAGTGAAGTTCTGAAAGTGAAAAGAAAGTGAAGTCACTCAGTCGTGTCCGACTCTTTGTGACCTCATGGACTGTAGCCTACCAAGCTCCTTCATCCATGGAATTTTCTAGGCAAGAGTACTGGAGTGGGTTGCCATTTCCTTCTCCAAAATTTCTGAAATTTCTATCAATTGTTGATTGGATAAGCGAAGTGTGGTATAACCTTAAGTAGAATATTATNTACCAAGCTCCTTCATCCATGGAATTTTCTAGGCAAGAGTACTGGAGTGGGTTGCCATTTCCTTCTCCAAAATTTCTGAAATTTCTATCAATTGTTGATTGGATAAGCGAAGTGTGGTATAACCTTAAGTAGAATATTATTCATTCACATAAAGTAATAAAGAACTGACACATGCTTCAACATGAACCTTGAAAACATTATGGTAAGTGAGAGAAACTAGTCACGAAATAATACCACATTTACAGATTTCATTTATATGCTACATCCTAAATAGGCAAAAGCCACAGAGACAAAGAATAGTGATTGCCTGCAGTTGGCAGAGAAGGGAATGATGAATGAATGCTAATGGGTATAATAGATATGAGCATCTTTTGGAGTTAGATAATGAAAATGTTTGCACTTTGTGAATCTACTGAAAAGTAACTGAACTCTGCACTTTAAGGTGTTGAATTTCATTGTATGTGAATTTTATTAAAAAAAATCCCGAGAATATATATATATATATAGAATATTCTGCATATCTCAAAAATTGTCTTTTTTCTAAAAAGAGATGCAACATATTACAACCCATGGAACATCTTAAGTATAAAGTCTAATTTTAGTTTAAAAAAACATTTATAGAACAATAATAAATTGCATAATAAAGATTGGATTATGGCTATATATACATAAATCAAGTTAATCTCATGAGCATGTAAGGATTGTTTTCAAAGATGTAGATTATTTACATTTGTAAATTGCAAAAAAAAAAAAAAAAAGACTCTCTGGTTGCATCAATGTGTGGGTACTCAACAGAACATTAAAACAGCTGTTATGGGCATTCAGAGACCATAAGTTTTCTCTAAGAAAAAAATGTCCAGTTTTGTGGCATAATTTATAGGAATTTTTTTTTTTTTTACAGCTGTGTGTGTACAAAATCATGATTAGCAATTCTAGAAACTGTTTGTTAGTTTTCTAAAATAGATTTTAGTTATCAATATAAGGTTGAGTGACAAATAAAGTCAATTATAATAAAGGTTGTGCAGCTTAAACAAATAGATATTTTATGTGGACTCATTAAAATATTCACTTTTTATTTAAAGGCAAAAAAANTATCAATATAAGGTTGAGTGACAAATAAAGTCAATTATAATAAAGGTTGTGCAGCTTAAACAAATAGATATTTTATGTGGACTCATTAAAATATTCACTTTTTATTTAAAGGCAAAAAAATGTATAAGTGTCTGTCAGCTTATCTAGACATATGACTTATTTGACAGAATTGTCAATGTTAACTATCAATTTCTAAATTCTTTGGAATTAAGTAGGGAAGAGTCAGGAATAAAAGTCAAAACATGGGTTCAAATAGGGCTAAAGTGAAGACAATTTCATTTAAGGTAAGCAATTGTTAAATAGAGATTTAAGTGGTTTAACTCCAACCTTTTGTCTTGGATGAAGCAAAATCGTCAGACTTATACCTGAGTTAAAAGACAGGCATCCTAAAATCAGGTACTCATGTCTAACAATTAGTGGTATAAAAGAAATTCACAGCGGTGAAGCTGCCTATGCTGTTATCTAAACTGTCTTCTTTACCTGTGATGTTTATATAAACTATAAATGAAGGTATTTTAAATTGGAAATAAAAGTGGGAGAACAATATACCAGGAAGAATAAGACAATGCAAAGGACTCAAAGTTCCAGGAAGGAGTATTGATCACAGTGGGCACTTCAAGATGCTATATAAAATTAATTTTCCTTTCCTCAACAGTTTCTGAAATCCTTTCGATACCTCCTTGTTTCGAAGACTGTAGATGAGAGGGTTCAGCATGGGGGTGAGGATGGTATAAAAGGCTGATACCACCTTGTCCTGGTCCGGTGTGTGATTAGAAGCTGGTCTCATGTACATAAACATGGCAGCTCCATAGTACAGTCCAACCACAGACAGGTGTGAGGAGCAGATGGTGAAGGCCTTGCGTCGACTTTCCTTGGAATCCATGCTGATGACAGCTTGAAGAACTCGTGAATAGGAACCAATAATCACAGAGACTGGTAAGACCAGCATCACCACACAACAGATAAAGAGCAAATTTTCAAATGCAGAGGTGTCTGTGCAAGATAGAGGTAAAAGGGCAGCAACATCACAGAAAAAGTGATGAATTTCCAGGGAGCTGCAATAAGGGAATGAGAGGGCTGCTACAAGCACAATGAACCCATCAAGAGAGCCCAAGATCCAGGAAGCAACAGTCATGAAGACACAGCGTTTCTGATTCATCAGGATGGTATATCGAAGAGGGTGGCATATAGCCACATAGCGATCATAGGCCATGACAGCCAACAGGAAGCATTCAGCTCCAAGTAGGGAAACATAGAAGAATATCTGGATGCCACACCCTGCTAGAGAGATGGATTTCCTGCCAGACAAGTAGTTGAAGGCCATCTTGGGTACAGTAGTAGAGATGAGCATGAGGTCCATGAGGGACAATTGGCTAAGGAGCAAATACATAGGGGTGTGGAGCTGGGTGTCTAGGTAGATAAGAAGAACCATGAGAGTGTTTCCCATGAAGGCCACTGTGAAGATGCCCAAGACGAGAGAGAAAAGGAAGATGTGTGTGGGTCTATAATCAAAGATACCTAACAGGATGAAGTCCAAGTTGAGGGTCTGGTTTCTCCAAACCATCCCGGATAATTTGTGTTATATCTGCAAGATCCAGAACGGGTAGAAACTTGTTTATTAGTTTTCAAATGCATACCAGGTCAATGTACTCAATGTTTTGTATGCACTTATAAGAACTTCTCACCAAACTTCAGTTACCTCCTCTTTGGTCACAATAAGTTATGTGATTTGATCCATTGTTTTCTAGTCATCTTATCATCCAGACTTCCCAAATAACAACCACAATAACTATTTTCCCTATTTTCCAGAAAAGAAAAATGTATATTATTGACTAACTCAAAGGTACACAGTCAATAGAGAATCTAGGAGAAAAATAATTACAAGTGTCTGTTGCTAAATTTTATGAAATATCTTTGATCGTGTAGTATTCTCTATTGACACTTGTATTCTTTGTCTTACCATGTCTCCACTTTGTGCTCTCCTAACTACAGAATTCCTCTTCTCTTGATTCCTTCTACCATTTTACCTGCTTCTTGTGTTTGGTACCAGCCCAGTGAAACATTGCATTGGAACAATATTGTGCTAAGTTTCTTAGTCCTGTCCAACTTTTTGCGACTCCATGAACTGTAGCCTGCTGGTAGCCAGCATGGGGAATCCCGCCCATGGCAAAGGTCATGAGGAAAGGGGGCCTGACAAATGCAAAGACGGGATCAGGCCTCATGGGTCCCCCTGATTTTCTTGAGCATCTACCCCCGAAACCAGAGTCTGTCTGCCTTACTTTCACCAAATCCTCTGACATTGCAGGGGGCTGTCACCCCACCACCTTTTTCTGGAAAAAGTTAATTTAGAGCTTTTAGGTAATAAGTCCCCTGGGCTTATAAAAAGAGTGTTTCAATCCAAAAACCCCTCTGATGGCTTTCTAGCCTGCCTGACAGGTTTGTCTGGACTCATACAGCTGTGCATGTGATTGTTTGTGGCCTCCCGACCATGAGAGGCACAGGAAGCTTAAAACATCCTAGGAATGTAGGGGCTTCCGAGGAATCAAAATCATTAGAATAGGACTGATTAAGGGTTTCGTTGTTGAGCCAATACTTTCTGCCAAGTTTTCATATCTTTTATTTGTAAATATAGTTGGTATGTAGAAAAACAGGTAGTAGCCCTGGCATTAGCAACATTAGATCTTTGAGTTAAGTACTTTCTTTGTTATAACTCACTACACCTTTGTTCTACAGGAATGTAACTTTATTTAGTACTTTGAGGGTGATGCAGATTAAAGAAAAAACACTTCAAGGGAAAATGAGTTTTCTGGTTGATAGACATTAATCTAGGAAAAGAGTCATAAAAATGCTAACAGGCCCCCTGGCCAGAAGGTGATATAAAACCACCTGAGACCTTCTGTATACGGGAAGGTATGCAAAAGGAAAGCCTGGTTTCAATAAGGGTCAGGACTGCTGCCCCTCCATAACTCTGCATATTCCATTATTTCTTTATGTACAACTTGGGGTATATAAGCTGCTTTTGAAAATAAAGTTGTGGGTCTGGCAGCAATGTTTGGCTCCCCTATGTCATTCTTTTCTCCCTTTTCAGGCTGAATTCCTGTCTGGAGCACAGAGGCTCTCCGTGTATACTTATTTGCCCTGGCTTCTAAGACCCACACGAGAGGGAGCCCAAGGCGGGGCACCCTCCACCATTCAAGCAGGCACCAGTGACCTATGTAGATGGTGCAAGCCCCTTGTCTCGAAGGTTTATTGGTCTTCTGTGTAAACAAAGTTATTCAGCATCTTTTCTCCACTAATTTTCCTACTACACTATTCTTTCCTAATCTTTCTTTATATCTCTAATTAAATAATTTTTTCCTAATCACCCACTCCGTCCCCACTTCAAATTACCCTGGATCCACCAGGGATGGACCCCGGCAGTAGCCCACCAGGCTCCTCTGTCCGTGGAATTTTCTAGACAAGGATACTGGAGTGGTTGCCAATTCCTGTTGTTGCCATTTCCTACTCTAAGAGAATCTTCTTGTTGTAGCGATTGAATCAGCATCTCTTACACCTCCTGCATTGGCAGGCAGATTATTTATCACTGCCTCCTGGGAAGTGAAGATCAATGCTATTATCCTCAAAGGGGACTCTATATATCTAATTCAGAGAAGGGTTTAGCAATGTACATTTTAACTTTTCCATCTCAGACTAAGCCTTGGAGACTTCTTAATTCATCAAAACTCCTATTATGCTTTTATTTCTCCTTGATATAAAGTAATCTATTTTTCCTTAATTTCTCATCATCTTATTTTTAATTCAGCTTTCAACAAAATCTAGGTTTTGTCTCACTCATATCATACTTTTTGATATTGAATATCCACTGATCCTAGATTGTTTACTATGGTGAATGTTTATCTTTGTGTAAAGCATTTATCTTTCATTTCAATAAAAAAATTCTAAACAAGCAGTGTTTTTCAAATATTTTCTGTAGAATTTTATTAAATTGTAAAGAAACCTGATTATCTACTTTTTCTGTCTAACACTTCAATGAAAAATGGAGATACAGCAAGCTTTTTCTATGTAAAATCCACAGCCTAATTGTGACTCTTGTGCACAAGTGCTCAGTTCCTCATTGTGTCGGACTCTTTGAGGCCCCATGGACTGTAGCCCTGTGTACATCAAACAAAATAATATGTATTTCCAGGGATATAGCAGGTTTCTGAAAATTGTTGTATGACCTATTTTTTAATGATATAAAGCTTATGCCTCTACAACTCTTTATGTAGGATAGGAATATTTCTTCAAAATATTTTTGCTGCAAAAATTTTCCCTAGTAAATATCCTGTTTATGTATTGATATTCAAAATTAATTTTCATTAATTATACTTAAGGGGCTTCCCTAGTGGCTCAGTTGGTAAAGAATCTGCCTGCAATGCAGCAGACTGGAGTTCGATCCCTGGGTAGGGAAGATCCCCTGGAGAAGGAAATGGCAATCCACTCCAGTATTCTTGCCTAGGAAATCCCATGGACAGAGGAGCTGGGCAGTAGAAATATCCTCAGAGATATTTTTGCTGTTAACAGCATACTGAAATGCCATGGCTTTATTTTAATGGAATTAAAATGTTATATAGTATTAAAAAAATTCATTTCCTGTTCTAACATTTGAGCATAGTAGAGAGCCTTACAGAATCAGATATGCTGAATATTGCAATTGGGGAATAATTCCTTAGGTCACAAATTCCTTTCTTTGTATAACAAGTGTGTGTTAGGTATTTTCACTTATTTAGATGATGACTATGTGTTGAGAGAATCCAAACTTTCTACAACAAAATATATAGCAAAATTTTAATAATTCTATAAATAAATAAATATAGTCTTATTCCCAAGTTAGTCAACATAAAGAACTGTCAACTTCTTTATTTATTCTCTTAATTTAAAATTTGGATTCAGTGTTACAATTAAATATGAAATTGGAAAATTCGGACATCCAAGATACTTACATATTTTTCATACTTCTATATTCTTTCATGCCAATTGTAATGGAAATTGAAGAATAAGACCCAGAGAGGTGAAACACACACAGACACACACACACACACACACTTTAAACAAAAGAAGTGACTTAATGAGAGAAAAATTAAACGTATGGAAGAATTTTAGTGGCATATGAGGAAATGAGTGGTTTTAAAAAAAAGAGTTGATAACATAAAGGAAAAAAGAAAAACAAGACTAATGGCTCAAAGTCTTAGATGATTAGATACTCTGAAATATTAATGGATATGGAAGAAGAAAAGACAGCATAAATCATGGACCTTGATACGCATAGGGCACTGGAAGAATAAACAACTACACTGGAGTCAAGCATTCTCTAGACTTTATGATAGTGCCAAACTGAAGATTTCCATTCATGCACTTCAAAATATTCCATATTCCCACATCTTAGAAGAGTTTCACAGACTGTGAAAAATGAAAGTGAACATGTTCAGTCATGTCCAACCCTGGGACCCCATGTGCCATAACCCACGAGGCTCTTCTGTCCATGGAAATCTCTAGGCAAGAATACTGGAGTGTGTAGCCATTCCCTTCTTTAGGGAATCTTCTTGACCCAGGGATAGAACCGAGGTCTCCCACATTGCAGGCAGATTCTTTACCATCTGAGACACCAGAAAAGCCTCACAGACTGTACAGTTTCACAACTCTAACTTCATCGAATTCTTCTTTTCTTTGCTTTGATGGCACCAATTCCAAGAATTTTACTAACTGGTATATTTTGTGAGATATTTGGAACATAAACAAGGAAATGGGGTTCTCTTCTGTTTCACATCACTTTCTCCAATAATTTGTAAACTGAAAAGTTGTACTATGTGATGTCTAGGGAATTTTTAATAACTAAACATTCATGAGTCTCTTTCAAAGCAGTATATTGAAATAGCATGGTTTATGATTATTCCACGAAGCCTTTTGAGGTGTGCCTCTAACAGTTGGAAGATATATATGTATATCATATTTATCCAATAAATATGTCTAATAAATGAAAGATAATTTACTAAGGAGAGCAATTCTCTGTTTTCTCTTCTCTTTTATTTTTAGTATGAATGAGAAAGAGAGACAGGATGTGAAAGGAAATGATAAAACTTCCAGATATTGTGTAAAACTGTATACAGTATGCTAAACATAGAAATATACATCAAATTTTAATAAGAAAAATGAGAAAAGTTTGTATTTGTATAATCTACTGAGTGTCAAGATTTTTTTCACACACATTTGCTACTTGATTTTTTCACGGAAAGCATTTAAGGTCAATAGGGAAGGTAACAGAATCTCAGAAAAAAGATCATTTTATATTTATACTTACAGGTAGTGAGTCACCTAATAAATCCTAGAATCTCTGAACTGGAAAGTGATAATCACTCTCTGACTCTGATTCTATTGCAGGCTTTCTTTCTGTCTCTTCTAGAAACATTTAGCAGCAGTTACTCAGATGGTCCAAAGGAGCCACATTTTCAAATAGTGAGTCATTATATGGTATCATGGACCTTAAATTCTTTACCTCCACAGAGAATTCAGTCCCTTGACTTTAATTATACAAAGGTATGCTCTCTTTCAGATGTTACATTGCATGTCAGAGGGCCACACAGCGGGCTTGTTGGTAGAGTGAGAGAGAGACCTGGGATCAGAGGCTGGAGTGTCTGGTGTTTCACTGGGTCACTCATTATTTGATCATTTGTCACAAAAGATTTAACAAAATAAAAATAAGTAAATTGGACTCCATCCAAAATTAAAACTCCTGTGCTTCAAAGGACATGATCATCATTGAGAAAACTCTACATATGAAATAAAAAATAATATTTATAAACCATATATTTGATATGGACTTAATATCCAAAATGTTTTTTAAAAACTCTACAACTCAGTAAACTGATAAAAAAAATGGGCAAAGGATGTGAATGGATGTTTCTCCAAAGAAGTTATACAAATGACCAATAAGCCAGTGAAAGGATACGAAACATACTAGTCTTTAGGAAAATGCAAATCAAAGCCATAGTGAGATTCATTGTCACACCCATTAGGAAAGTGATTATCAAAGAACAAACAAACAAAAACAAACCAACAAAAAAAAGTATTAGCCAGGATTTGGTGAAATGGAAAAACTTTTGCATTGTGTGAATGTATAATTTTGCAGCAAATGTGAGCAACAATATGGTGCATCTTCAAATTAAAAAAAAAATGATACTATGCAACTTAACAACTGTACCTCAGAGTATATACCCAAAATAATTAAAAGCATAGACTTGAAAAGGTATTTGTAAACCTATATTCACAGAAGCATTGCTTGCAATATTTAAAAAGCAATTCCAAGTAAATATCCACCATCAGTAGAATGTTCCTTCATGGATGAACTTTGAGGACATTATTTAAAATTTAATAAGCATGTCAGATTTTACTTTTATGAGCTTCCAAGAATAATCAGATTCATAGGGCAAAAAGTGGAATGTTTCTTGCTGTAGTCTGGGAGATAAATGGTGAATTATTGTTCAATGAGTATAGAGCTTCAATTTTATATGATGAAAAGTATTATGGAGATTGAGTTCACAATGATGTAAATGGGCTCAATGCTGCTAAAATATACACTTAAAATATTTAATATGTTAATTTCATGTTTTGTATATTTTACAATTAAAAAAATAAATAAAAACATACATGTCACAAATCACAAAGAAAAGCCCATAAACTTTTCTTAAGTAAATAACACTGAAGAAGTAAGTCAAAGAAAGGAGATTTCATTATTTATTTGGCTTTGATTATTTTGCTATATAAAATGCATTATTGAAATATGTGGCAACATTTAGATGCATATTGATGCAGACTACCATCTAATCCTCATGCATCAAAACAAATTTCATGATTTGGGCAATTTTATTTGGTTATGTAGAATAATGTTCTTGATTGTAAGGAAACAACTAAATTTTTAGACTGATAGTTCAAACACTCAAATGACTCTGAAAAGAAATCAAATTTTTGTTTTGTATTGCAACACAAATAAGTTTTAAAAACTGTAAGACTACACATCATATGAAAAATAGTTCTTTTATGATAAAATTGAAATAACTGCTCATACTTAAAGAGACAGTTTTATATTTTCTTTATTAGATATTGTAAAATTATCGGTTGACTTGGTTTTAAAATTTCAGTAATATGTGAACATTTCATGCTAAAATGATAGAATTTTTAGCCAAATTTGTCACCCATCCTATTCATCCCAGACTTCAGGCACAGAAACTGTTTTTAACCATATGCTGTAGCTGTGTTTTATCAATAGTATGTTACAAAAGCCTATGAGTAAATCAGACTGAATATGTTAGCTCCAAGGTGGCAAGCAAATAGGTTAAAGGTCATGGTTTCCTTGATTTGATTTACTTCTGTTTTTCTGTACTAACCCCTGAGATTTGAAGCAAACTTGGCCTGATTCATTTGATGGTTTCAAAAGTACCTCATGGTTGGAAAAGATTATTTGTGGCTATACTTTGAGAGATATATGCCTTGAGAGATAAACAGTGGTAAATCACCTCAAAACTGGCTCTGATATGACCTCAGAAATTCAGCTATGCAGATGAAAACTGGAAGTGTCTGAAAGTTACTTTTGCTTAACTTTGGTACGATCTTTGCATCAAGAGGGAATTTGCACAGTTTGTGCTGTGTGCACAGTAGGATGGAAAACTGCACATGCCTCAACTGCCCCTGAAGATTTTTTCCCCCTTTCCTAGAGTCCCATTACCCATCTGTCTTTTAACTCTTATAATTCTCTTACTCTACTCCCTTCAGACACAAGGTGTTTTTTGGATATGAACTTTCCTTCTCCATTCCATTCTGTGAACCTCGAATAAAAACCTGTCTTACTTACACCAAACTCAGTTTCATTATTGGCAGCATGAACCTGAGCGGGAAAGAATTCCCTGACAAAGTCAAAGAGAGCTTAGGTTTGGTTAGTGACCCAGAAGGGAGACCTTACATCTAATTTCATCATATATTAAATAATGTTGCTAGATATAAATCAGTATAATAAACTGTTTTATTTCTTATCTAGTAAATAAAGTGGAATAACAAAAGTACAATTATTTAAAATGTTATAAAATTTCATTTACCCAAAAGTAAAAAATATGCTTAGGTTCAAATGATATAGCAGAGAAAAACAGAGACAGAGAGTAAATGTAGATCTCATGCAGCTAACATGCAGATGCAAGACTGTTAGACTGCCAGATTGAGCAAATAAAAATGCAGGATGTAAAAAATTTGTATATCAGAACAACAAATAATATCCTTAGTATGTGCTCCAATTATTGCATGAGACAAGCCTATTTTGATAATAATAATAGTTATTTGATATTCTAATTTAATTAGACACATCTTATTCTTATCTGGCAACAATATTTAAATCATAGATTGAACAAACTTTAAGTTTCAAAATCTAATTTTGATAAGAATAGAGAGAAATGAAAACTCAAATGTGTTCCTGTGGACAGTGTAAATTTTTACAACTATTTTGGAGATAAATTTGGAAATATTAATAAAATTCATATTATAAAAAATATTATCTACTTCCTATTAATATGTTAGTAATACTTGAGCATATTTTCAAAGAAACATATGGATCTGAGCATTAATATAACTGTTACGTTTTCAAACATGGATGGAAATTTGTACCTTATTAAAATTGAAAAATAATAATGTGGCCTCATGTATTGACAGGGAAGAACTGACAGGGAAGAATTTCACAAAAAGGCTTCTGAAAGAAAAGAGCACACTATGCAAAAATGGTACTGGGTGTCTATAGATACAGACATGAATATTAAAAATATGATAAGGCATTATATGAAGGCTATGAGACATACTGTACAGATAAATGGGTCATAGGAGAGAGTTTTGACAAAACTTGGTTTAATGGAGGAAGGAATGGCAAACCACTTCAGTATCCTTGCCTTAAGATCCCTACGAGCTGTATGAAAAGGCAAAAAGATAAAACACCAGAAGATAAGCCCCTAGGTGGGAAAGGGTCCAATATGTTACTAGGGAAAAGCAGAGAAATAGCTCCAGGAAGAATGAAGGGTCTTGGCCAAAACAGAACCAGTGCTCAGTAGTGGATGTGTCTAGTGGTGAAAGTAAAGTTTGATGGTGTAAAGAACAATATTGCATAGGAACCTGGAATGTTAGGACCATAAATCGAGATAAGTTGGACATGGTCTAGCAGGAGATGTCAAGAGTGAACATCAACATATTAAGAATCAGTGAAATAAAATGGACAGGAATGGACAAATTTAGTAGAGATGAACAGTATATCTACTACTGTGGGCAAGAATTCCTTGGAAGAAATGGAGTAGCCCACATAGTCAACAAAAGAGTCTGAAATGCAGTACTTGGGTGCAATCTCATAAAGGACAGCATGATCTTGGTTCATTTCCAAGGCAAAACATTCAGTATAACATTAATCCAAGTTTATGTCCCAATTACTGAAGCCAAAGAAATTGAAGTTGACCAGTTCTCTGAAGACCTATAAGATCTTCTAGAACAAACACATACACACATACACACAAAAGATATCCCTTTCAACATAGGGGAGTTTGGCCTTGGAGTACAAAATGAAACAGAGCAAAAGCTAACAGAGTTTTGTCAAGAGCACATGCTGATCATAGCAAACACCTTCATCCAACAACACAGGATACGATTTTACACATAGCCATTAGATTGATTATATTATTTGCATCTGAAGATGGAGAAGCTCCACATGAGCAACAAAAACAGGACCTGGAGCCAATTATGGCTCAGATTATGAGCTCTTTATTGTAAAATTCAGGCTTAAATCGAAGAAAGTAGGGAAAACTAGGCCATTCAAGGATGACCTGAATCAAATCCCTTATGATTATAAAGGGGAGGTCACAAATAGATTCAAAGGATTAGATCTGGCAAAGAGAGTGCCTAAAGAATGAGAGACAGAGGTTCCTAACATTGTATAGGTGCCAACGATCAAAATCATCCTGAAGAAAAAGAAATGCAAGGTTGAAAATTAGTTGTCTGAGGAGACTTTACAAATAGCTGAAGAAAGAAGATAAGCAGAGGGCAAGGGAGAAAGGAAATGATATATCCAGCTGAATGCAAAGTTGCTGAGAAAAGCAAGGAGAGGTAAGAAAGTCTTAAGTGAACAATGCAAAGAAATAGAGGAAAACAATACAATGGGAAAGACTGGAGATCTCTTCAAGAAAACTAGAGATAACCAAGGGAAAATTTCACTCAAAGATGGGCACAATAAAAGACAGAAATGAGGAACTAATAAAAGCACAAGAGACTAACAAATCTTGACAAGAATACACAGAACTATACAAAACACTTCTTAATGAACTGGATAACCATGAAGATGTGGTCACTCATCTAGGGCCAGACATCCTAGAGTGTGAAGTCAAGGGGGCCTTAGCAAGCATTACTACAAGCAAAACTAGTGAAGGTGATGGAATTCCAGCTGAGCTATTTTAAACAGTAAAAGATGATGCTGTGAAAGTGCTGTACTCCAATATGTCAGCAAATTTAGAAAACTTAGCCATGGCCACAGGACTGGAAAGGGTCAGTTTTCATTCCAATCCGAGGAAGGACATTGCCAAAGAATGTATATATTACCATACAATTGCTCATTTCACATGCTAGCAAGGTAAAACTCAAAATTCTTCAAGTTTGTGAACCATGAACTTCCAGATGTAAAAGCAAGGTTTAGAAAAAGCAGAGGAATCAGAGATCAAATTGCCAACATATATTGGATCATGGAGGAAGCAAAGGAATTCCAGAAGGAAACAAAAGAAAACATCTACTTCTGCCTTATTGACTATACTAAAGCCTTTGACTATGTGGATCACAACAAATTATGGAAAATTCTTGATGAGGGAATACCAGACCTCCTTACGCATCTCCTAGAAACCTGTATGTGGATTAACAGCAATAGTTAGAATATCACCCAGCTTATTTATGTAGAATACATCATGCAAAATGCTGGGCTGAATGAATCACAAGCTAGAATCAAGATCGCTGGGAGAAATATCAACAACCTCAGATATGTAGATGATACCACTCTAATGGCAGAAATGAAGAGGTACTAAAGAGACTCTTGATGAGGGTGAAAGAGGAGGATGAAAAAGCTGGCTTAAAACTCAACATTCAAATAACCAAGATCATGGTATCTGATCCCATCACTTCATGGCAAAAAAAATGGGGAATAAATGGAAATAGTGACAGACTTGTTTCTTGGGCTCCAGAACCGTTGGGGACAGTGATGATTGGAGGATGAAATTAAAAGACACTTGCTCTTTGGAATGAAAACTATGACAAACCTAGACAGCATATCAAAAACCAGAGATATCCCTTTGCTAACAGTGGTCCATATAGTCAAAGCTGTGTTTTTTTCCACTAATCATGAATGGATGTGAGTTGTACCCTAAAAAAGGATAAGCATCATAGAAATGATGCTTTTGAATTGTGATGCTGGAGAAGATTCTTGAGAGGCCTTTGAACTGTAAGGAGATCAAACTAGTTAATGCTAAAGGAAATCAACCCTTTATAATCATTAGAGGTAATAATGCTGAAACTGAAACTCCAATACTATGACCACCTGATGCACAGAGCCAACTCATTGGAAAAAAGTGCTGGAAAAGATTGAGTGCAGTAGGGATCTACAAAGGATGAGATGGTTGGATTGAATTACTAACATATGAATTTGAAGACTCATAGAGAGCGTGAAGGGCAGGGAAGTCTGGTTTGTGCAGTCCACGGATCGCAAAGGTCAGAAATGACTTAGAGCCCAAACAAAAATCACAATGTATGTATTTGATATATTTGTTGTTCAGTTACTAAGTTGTGTCTGACTCTTGCAACCCTGTGGACTGTAGCCCATCTAGCTCTGCTCTCCTTGGGATTTCCCAGGCAACAATACTGGAATAGGTGGCCATTCCCTTCTCCAAGGGGTATTCCCAACCCAGGGATCAAATTCTCATCTCCTGCTTGGCAAATAGATTCATTACAACTGAGCCACTTGGGAAGCACTTAATATACTTAGTGTGTAAGATTTTTAGCAAAAAATTATAAGTAGGAAAATAATTTGCTCTTTCAAGAGCAATATTAATCATTATGTATTAGATTAATTCTGGAGGAGGAAATGGCAACCCATTCCAGTATTCTTGCCTAGAGAACCCCATGGACAGGGGAACCTGACAGGCTAGAGTTCATGGTGTTGCAAAGAGTTGGATACGACTTAGCAACTAAACATATTTTATTTAATAATGTCAGTTCAAAAGGAGTGTAGGAAATTAAAGAGGCACTTTTTTTCACTATTTGAATGTAATATTTTTCTCTTCAATAAAGAACACTAGAATAACAAATGGCATACTTAGATTCAAGTTCAACATACAACAATCAATAAATCTCTATATATCAGCAAAAAAAAAAAGAAGAAAAACTGTTCCATACATTAAATATACAATGTATACAATATACAACAAAATATAAAATACCCAGGGACATTTCTGTTCATCAAAGTAAATACCTTTGACAAAAGTCTATACAATAATTTGGATTTCCCTGGTGGTTCAGATGGTAAAGAATTTGACTCAATGCAAGAGACCCAGGTTCAGTAGCTGGAGGAGAAAATGGCTACCCACTCCAGTGTTCTTGCCTGGAAAATCCCATGGGTAGAGGAGCCTGGAGAACTACAGTCCATGGAATCACAAAGAGTCCAACACGACTGAGGGGCTAACACACAGACATACAGTAGCTTGAAGGATATAAAAGACATAAAAAAAAAAAAACAGATTGAGAAATATGTTGAGAGATTCAAGATAATACAAATGTCAGTTATGCCCAAATTAAGGGATACACATCTTGTTTTGATATGGGAAGTTGGGGCAGAAGGAAAAGTGAAGATGCAACACAGATGCTGAATGAATACATTGTATAAATTCTGGATATGTAATGTACAGCATGGTGATTTATTCTGTGCTGTGTTGTTCAGTCATGTCTGATTCTTTGAGACCCTATGGACTGTAGCCTTCCAGGCTCCTCTGTCCATGGGGATTTTCCAGACAAGAATACTGGAATGTGTTGCCACATCCTCCTCCCGGGGGTCTTTCTAGTGCAAGGATGGAACCCAGGTCTCCTGCATTGCAAGTGGATTCTTTATCCTCTGAGCCACAAGGGAAGCCCAAGAATACTGGGGTGGGTAGCTATCCCTTCTGCAGGGGATCTTCCCAACCCAGAAATTGAACTGGGGTTTCCTACATTGCAGGTGGATTCTGTACCAGCTGAGCTACCTGGCTCAGACAGTAAAGAATCTGCCTGCAATATGGGAGAACTGGGTTCAATCCCTGGGTTGGGAAGATACCTTGCAGGATAGCATGGCAACCAACTCCGGTATTCTTGCCAGGAGAATCCCAATGGACAGAGAAACCTCGCAGTCTACAGTTCATGGGGTCTCAAAGAGTCAGACATGACTGAGCAACTAAGCATACACATGGTGATCTACAGTGACAAAGATAATACAACTTTATTGTATATTTAAAATTTGTTAAGAAGTTAGATCTCACATGTTCTGAACACACAAAAGCACTTTAAATGTGAACTGATGGATATTTTAACTTGCTTATTTAAAATTTGTTAAGAAGTTACATCTCACATGTCCTGAACACACAAAAGCACTTTAAATGTGAACTGATGGATATTTTAACTTGCATGGTGATTTACAGGGACAAAGATTGTACAACTTTATTGTATATTTAAAATTTGTTAAGAAGTTAGATCTCACATGTTCTGAACACACAAAAGCACTTTAAATGTGAACTGATGGATATTTTAACTTGCTTATTTAAAATTTGTTAAGAAGTTACATCTCACATGTCCTGAACACACAAAAGCACTTTAAATGTGAACTGATGGATATTTTAACTTGCATGGTGATTTACAGGGACAAAGATTGTACAACTTTATTGTATATTTAAAATTTGTTAAGAAGTTAGATCTCACATGTTCTGAACACACAAAAGCACTTTAAATGTGAACTGATGGATATTTTAACTTGCTTATTTATAATTTGTTAAGAAGTTACATCTCACATGTCCTGAACACACAAAAGCACTTTAAATGTGAACTGATGGATATTTTAACTTGCTTGTTTAAAATTTGTTAAGAAGTTACATCTCACATGTCCTGAACACACAAAAGCACTTTAAATGTGAACTGATGGATATTTTAACTTGCTTGTTTATAGTAATCATTTCATAAGGGATACATAAATCAAAACGTCAGTTTGTATACCTTAAATATCTGCAATTTTTATTTCTCAATTATATCTTAATCTAGCTCTATAACCTTGCACAATTTACTTAAGTAGCCCATCTTGGAAGAAAAACAGAGATCATATCAGTGTTAGAGTACCTACAAAACAATGTTTGTAAGTGTTCTGTGAGTTTACATACATGTTTACAACAGTAACAGTTAAACTGGAAGCACTCTGTACTTTTCCTCTCATTATTATGTGAAAAGGAGGAGAAATTTTTAGGGAGTTCACAGTAATACTCAAGAAAAGTGACATAATTATCTACCCTGAATAAGTATTTTCAAAATTAAGAAGCTAATTCTGCTTCTTTTTCCTAGGAGAGAAGATGAAAAACAATACAAACTATTATAATTAAAGACAAGGGAATGGGCTCCTCAGAGGGCTATAAACTTTGTTTCTATCTTCTTACCATGAAGTGAAGTCGCTCAGTCATGTCCAACTTTTTGCAACCCCATGGACTGTAGCCCACCAGGCTCCTTGGTCCGTGGGATTTTCCAGGCATGAATACTGGAGTAGGTTGCCATTTCCTTCTCCAGGGGATCTTCCCGACCCAGGAATCAAACCCAGGTTTCCCGCATTGTAGGCAGATGCTTTACCATCCGAGCTACCATTTCTTACTGTGAGTATAGCAAATAGAGACTCTCTAGGAAGGAAGTCTTTTTAATTGTAACTGTAGTTTTTGTCTTCCTGGGAGCTATAATAAAAATGTAGTTTACAGCAGGTATGAATTCCAGATTCCAGGAGTACATACAGAATTTAAATGGAAATGGATTAATAATTTACTGCTTAAAATATCTAAAAAGAGAGGTACATTTTCACTTATATGGATATATATTCACATTCATAGATGTATCATGTATATAAAATTGTAGCAATATTGATTCTCTGTGAGGGTTAAATAATATAATGCATTTGAAAATTATATTGAAATAAATAGTATTATAGTGATTTGAAACCATTCTGTCTCAAGATATGCCTCAGCTAATGTTGATTACTTTGTCTTTTCAGTACTCTATCAGTAACTGTAATGTTTCCTATTGTGTGTTAAATGTTTGTTAATTATGGAAATATGAAAATATGCAAGATATATAATTTGTGTTTCCAGTAACCAACAATCTCAGTGAAATTATATACTGTGCAGACCCATACGAAGAGGTAATATAACTAACCAGGGGAGAATGTGTCTAAGCCAATGTCAAACTTTGTTGAGCATGGAGATAATTGGTTTCACTAATTAACTGATTTTTCTACTAAGCACTTTATGGCATTCATTCATTTTTTTCCATACATTATTAGTCTGAAGAAAGTTTTCTTTTAAGGGTAGAGAATTGAGACATAAGTTACTAGCCTTAGCTTGTAGATGGAATAGTGTAGGGGTCTACACTATTCGAGTAAGACCATAATTTAACTAATTATATTCTCTATTAGGACTTCAACATATCTATTTTCAAGAAAAATAAGTCACACCACACCAGCATGGTGTAAAATAAAGGACACACATTTTGGATTTACACAATTAAATAATTGCTTCTCAACTCATTCACACACTACTGAATACTTGCTATAAATTACAAACAAAGCACTCTATACTGTAATATAATTGGCAAGTATATAATTTTTCTTAACACTGATATTAATAACAAAAGTCCTCAGTACCATAAGAGTAAGGGCTTAGATCTTACTCTCCCTCTCGGTTACCGTTATTCCACATACTTATTTAACTATAATTTTTCCTCTATCAACTTATTGGTAAGTGACTTCTGATGTTTCAGGATGCTTTGTTTTTGCGAATTTTCCTTTATATACAAAACTTATCAAAAATTTAATATTTCATATTATTACCCTAATTTTTCAACTGAGATAAAAAAACGTTCAGAGGTTGAACTTAGGGCAGTTTCACAGTTTTATAAAGGAGGGAGGTATCAGGAAGAATTATTTCTCTTTAATACTATACTCCTTGATTCTTAAGATTCCTAAATCTTATCATGCCATATTGGTTAAAAATCTACACAATTTTACAGAATCATTTTCTGTGTAAGGCAATATGTAAATGTTTACCAAACCAATAAACATACATTTTCTTTTAATAGTTAAACACATTCATTGTCTCCAGGCTATTTATCTGTGATTCCATTTTGATTTCAAGATTTTGGATCATTTTCACTATCATTATTTGGAGTTCTTTATCAGGTAGATTCTCTATCTCTTCCTCTTCTGTTAGGTAATGATAACCCTGTATGTGAGACAGCAAAAGAGACATAGATGTATACAGACTTTTGGATTCTGTGGGAGAGGGCAAGGGTGGAATGATTTGGGAGAATGGCATTGAAACATGTATAATATCATATATGAAACGAATAGCCAGTCCAGGTTCGATGCATGATGACCCAGAAGGATGGTATGGGGAGGAAGGAAGGAGGGGGTTTCAAGATGGAGAACACGTGTATACCTGTGGCAGACTCATGTTGATGTATGGCAAAACCAATACAATATTGTAAAGTAATTAACCTCCAATAAAATAAATAAATTTATTTAATTAAAAAAACTACAAAAAAAAAAAAAAAGAACACGTTCATTATGGTATGGGGATTTCAGACCTTTAATTCTTATTTCATACTGCTGGGAATCATTGATCACAGCTCCACCCACATCTTCTTCTCTCTGGTCTTGGGCATCTCTGCAGTGGCCATGATGGGAAACACTCTTGTGGTTCTCTTCCTCTACCTGGACACCCAGCTCCACACTACTATGTATTTCCTCCTCAGCCAGTTATCCCTTATGGACCTCGTGTTCATTTCTACCACTGGCCCCAAGATGGCCTTCAACTACCTGTCTGGTAGCAAGCCCATTACCATTGCAGATTGTGCCACACACATTTTCTTTTATACATCACTCACTGGTTGTGAGTGCTTCCTCTTGGCAGTCATGGCTTATGACTGCTATGTTGCTACATGCCATCCACTAAGATACACCAGTTTCATGAGACCCAAAATTTGTGCACTTAGGGCTTCTTCTTCCTGGATCCTGGGCTCTACTGATGGTGTCATTGATGCTGTAGTTACATTTTCCTTCTCCAGTTGTGGATCCTGGGTAATAGCCCACTTCTTCTGTGATTTCCCTTTTCTGCTAGTTATCCAATGCACTGACTCTTCAATATTTGAAGAAGTTCTCTTTCATTGCTGTATAATAATGATCTTTTTTCCCTGTAGCAATCATCATTGCCTCCTATGCTTGAGTTCTTCTGACTGTCATTCACATGAATCTGGGAAGGGTCGCCACAGAGCTTTTGGCACCTGTTCTTCCTATCTCATGGTAGTGGGAATGTATTATGGAGCCATTTTGTTTATGCACATGCGGCCTACTTCTAATCATTCCCCCACCCAGGACAGGATGATGTCTGTCTTCTACACCATCCTCACTCCCACACTGAATCCCCTCATCTACAGCTTCCACAACAAGGAAGTGGCCTGTGCATTCCAGAAAGGTTTTCAGGAAGGGTAAGACTGGAGAGTAGAGTAAGTTGCTAATTATCTTCATACTTCACTTTCTTCTACATTTTTCTCTTTAATACTCTTCTTTTTCCATTCATTTTTTTAGGGATAATTTTATTTTATTTTTTTAATTTAAATTTTATTTTTTTACTTTACAATACTGAATTGGTTTTGCCATACATTGGCATGAATCCACCACAGATGTACATGAGTTCCCAACACTGAATCCCCTTCCCACAACCCTCCCCATATCATCTGTCTGGGTCATTCATTTTTAAAAATAGCACTTATTGTGTACATGTTTTTGGAATAACTTATTCTGTGAAACTAAGCAATTTTTCTGTTTTTCAGGAAACTATATCAAATAGCCATTATTACTTTATATTCAATCCTATTATGACATTATTATACAACATATTATTTGAATAAAGACATTATAGATTTATTAAAAGGTATCAGGAATTTGGGGATGTATAACCAGGTAACCAAAAAAGCTTTCTACTAAAAAATTATGAACTCCAAATTTTTGGGGGGCACTTATGAATTTATTTTGGAAAAAGATCAGTGCACTGCACTTTTGGACATTTACTCAGTGGTCTATAGTTTATTTTTAGTCTTCCAAGTTTGTAGAAGAAAGTACAATAACATTTCAAGACAGTTTTTTAAAATTATACTTTTATTCTTCTCCATCACAAAAATTTTAAATATGATTTAAGAACCTCAGATAAAATCTTTCTTCCAAGTTGTTAAAATCCATATAAGCTCAATTCACTGAATCACGAAGTAACTTTTTTCAATATTCAGATGTCCAGTGAACTGAAAATGTGCAAATTTCCCTAAATTAGGCATTGGTGCTTATAAATTTTATTTATGAATATAAATCATATTGAAATCCAGGATGTAGTTAAGCTTGTTATGTGTTTTATATAAAAAAAACTATGACNTAACTTTTTTCAATATTCAGATGTCCAGTGAACTGAAAATGTGCAAATTTCCCTAAATTAGGCATTGGTGCTTATAAATTTTATTTATGAATATAAATCATATTGAAATCCAGGATGTAGTTAAGCTTGTTATGTGTTTTATATAAAAAAAACTATGACATCATATTAAGTGTAAAAAATTTATAACTGCATTATAGTTCTATTCCTTTCAAGGAAACTAATTTAATCTCAATGGCACATATTTTATGAAATATATGAAAATAGAAACACAAGAGAATCAAATAGTCCTACAATTGAAAAATTACTTCAGCAT
Organism: Neotragus pygmaeus; assembly: GCA_006410875.1. Lineage (NCBI taxonomy): Eukaryota > Metazoa > Chordata > Mammalia > Artiodactyla > Bovidae > Neotragus > Neotragus pygmaeus. Next base: position 60,512 of record SJYV01022688.1, read on the forward strand.
TTCTGCTTACAGGATAATATTTGATGAAATTATTGAAAACATTATAATACACTTTTAGGTTTTGAAGTTATTGTGAAGAGAAGAGTACGTGGATTAAATGGCCAAACATATACTTCAGCTGTGGTCTAAGATAATATTTTAAAAAATATTTGAATTCTGTCAAATGTCTACATCAGTTTAGTTCAGTCACTCAGTCGTATCTGACTCTGTGATCCCATGAATCGCAGCATGCCAGGCCTTCCTGTCCATCACCAACTACCAGAGTTTACTCAAACTCATGTCCATCGAGTAGGCGATGCCATCCAGCCATCTCATCCTCTATCGTCCCCTTCTCCTCCTGCCCTCAATCCTGCCCAGCATCAGGATCTTTTCCAATGAGTCAACTCTTCCCATGAGGTGGCCAAAGTACTGGAGTTTCAGCTNGGGGACAGAAACAGTGACAGTCAGCTGCAGGTCATTCACAGCTTTTGGTGACCTGGGGGCAGCTGAGAGGGAGTTCATGGAAGATCAACTTGGAAGGGATTGTAACCTCCTGGGGACAGGGCTTGGTTATAGTGCCTGGTCCACCATCCTGGTGCCGGGGAGAAAGCACCCCTTAGCAGGTGGTAGCTGATAATCTCGGGTGCAGTCGGGGAGCCTCTGCTGCCAGAGCACAGAAACTCACAACTTCTGAGTTCTTTTTATTTTCAGCCTCACTCTAGAGGAATGGCAGCCATCCACGTGAGAAATGAATTGTGTTCAGGCAAGTGGGCCCCAGGCATAGTTGAGAACAGGCTGATGGGGTCTGAGGAGGGGGCAGGGCTGGAGTGGAAGACACACGGTTACTCAATTCTAATCCATGACAGCTCCCAGCCGCCAGCAGTCAGCACCCGGCAAAGCCAGGGACACAGGGCCCCTGGGCCTGTCCTTTCTGGAAGACTCCAGGACCCAAACTGTCTCAGCTTGTGTTCTGTTTAAACCTTCTGCATGGAAGAGACGGTTGGTAACTTAATGCAGGATGAGGGAAGCCAGAGGCTGAGCCGAGTAGATGGTCCAGCCAGCATGTGCTGAGTATTGGTGAGGCTTTTCTCAGCCTGGAATTCTGGATTATTCTAGCAAAGTGTTCTTGGTGTGTGAGGTGATTTTCGGCGGCCTTATTACAGTAAGATTAGATTAGTGAATGAAGAAGGTTTTCTCTTTTTTTTCTCTTTAACCCTTATCCATTTCTTTGGTTATGGCTTAGGAGAAAGTCTGAGTACAGTTTTAATATGTCTCTTACATCTGCCTCTGGGCTTCCCTGGTGGCTTAGTGGTAAAGAATCTACCTGCCATTGCAGGAGATGCAAGTTCGATCTCTGGGTCAGGAAGATCCCCTGTAGAAAGAAGTGGCTCCAGTATCCTTGCCTGGAAATCCCATGAACAGAGGAGCCTGGCAGGGTACAGTCCATGGGTTCACAAAAGAGTCAGACATCTCTTAGTGACTGTACAGCAGCAACATCTATTTCTTAACACTTGCCAGTATACCTTTTTTTTTAAAAATAAAGCCTCAGGCATACCAGGGCTTCCCTGGTAGCTCAGCTGGTAAAGAATTGGCCTGCAATGCAGGAGACTCTGGTTCGATTCCTGGGTAGGGAAGATATGCTGGAGAAGGGATAGGCTACCCACTCCAGTATTCTGGCCTGGAGAATTCCATAGACAATAAAGAGTCGGACACGACTGAACAACTTTCACTTTCAGGCATGCTATAATATCTAGATAGGATTTGACAATATTTCATTTTTATTATATTCCTTCTTCTGGTTACCTTCTACATATGGCAAGTGGTAGTGGTTTTCTTATGTGCTGGTAATATGCAGTTTTCTCTTGAAATACATCTTCCAAAGCGGAAAAAGTGGAGGTTAGTTTAAGAAAACAACTGATATAATAGGCAGTGTGCTGAGATGAGACAGCATCTTGAAGATGTTTTCCTTTCTTTGTTTTCATTTTTATTTTTGTTTTTGGCTGTGCTGTGCAGCTTGTGGGATCTTAGTTCTTTAACCAGGAATTGAATCAGCACCCTTGGCAGTGAAAGCTTGGAGTCCTAACTACTGGACCGTCAGGGAATTCCCTTAAATATGCTTTTCAGGTGACTAAAGATTGGGAAATGCTGATCCCGTATTTTGCCTCCAGTGGCTTTCCTTTACGTTGAAGGCCAGGTCAGCAGTGTCAGCATGGAATGCTGAGTGTGGGGCCTGCAGTTCATGGCCATCGCCAATGATGGTCTGTGGTCTGTCTGTCTCCGTCCCACTCCTCCAACCCCTTCCTGTATTTATTTGTCCATCCAGCAGATACGTTTTGAGGGCCTGCTTTGTGCTGGATGCTGAGCTGGTTACAGGCAAACAGGGGTGGTCCATGCTCTCTAATAGAAAAGACAGGTTATAAAGGCGTAGCTGTATTCAGTGCTGCAGATCATGTGTGGCTATCGTGAGACACAGGGAGGTCGTGCTGAGTGGGTCAGGAGAGCTTCTTAGAGGCGGCGGCATTTGGGGTGGGTCCTAATGAATGACCAAAAAGTAACATTCAGAGGTATTCAAGGCAGAGAAAAGGAATTCTAGGCAGAGGCCATTAACAAGAACATGAAGGCCTGAAGAAATACGGTGGGTTCAAGACACTTGGTGTGGCTGGAGTGTAGACAGTGTGCGTTAACTCTTATACCAACTCTGTGGGGTCGGTAATTAGGGTGCACCCTGCTTTATGCCGGAGGACACTGAAGGACAGTCAGGATAGTGACCGGACAGTCAGAAACTGAGGTTAGAGGCAGGCCTCCATCCACTCAGAGAAGAGAAGGTCTCCTGAGGTGTTCTGAGAAACTTGCACTTGTCTCGAAGTGGGGGGAGAAATTGAACGTGATCAAACAGGGAGAGATGGATGAGATTTGCCTTTTCTAGAGCTTGCTCTGGCAGTGTGCCCTCCACAAGTGGAGCGTCACTTGAAGTTTGTTCCATAAGTGAGCACTTGAATGCTTTGCTGTCAAGTTTGTTTTGAATCAAGCCCCTAGTTATTTCCTGGTGTGTAGCTTTTCTTGATGTTGTTTCTCTTCACTTGGTTGATGTTTAAGTGATTGATTCAGTTCATAGGGTTTGAACCTCACCTTACTGTCTAGAAATCAAGATCGAACTTTCTTCCTAACAGCAGGATCAGAGGATATGCCAGCTCCAAGATGCAGATGGCTCTAATTACTGTATGTGAACTCACTGAAGAATTTTGAGTGACCATTTGATTGTCAGAGTTCTGTGTATGTTGTATTTTATTTCTGTCCAGGTTTCAGCTGGCTAAACATTTTGGTTTTGAGCTGTGTGTCAAGGCTGAATTATTGCATTTTGAAACCTAGAGTCAAATAGCAATTTAAACTCCTGACTTTCATACCTGTCTGTGAAATGCAGATAAATGAAATAGAAATATAATAGGGCCATTGTGTTATGAAATACTGGCTCTGCCTTCCCTTGTAGAGAAATTTCTTAAGGGATCATCATTTTGGCATATATAAATATATTTTTAGTATGTAACACTTTTTATTTTTTCTTTTTAGTCTGCCTTTCACTTTCTTGATTTGCCCATTTGTGATTTCCTGTTCAAACGAGGCTTGTCTGAAACCATTGGTTCCTTGAAGAGGCACTTTTGGTGATTCTGAAAATGAATCCTACATTCTTGAAAATGCTTCCTTCAGCCTGGCTGGTCCACCTTCCTGTCTGTTTCCACAGCTGGTCTTCCTCTACACTTCCTTACGTCGTCCCTTCTTCCCTGGGGCCAGCCCTGCTGTGGCTGCCTGCTTTGTTTAGGCTCTTCTTTCCTTGGTTCCATTCCCCACCTCCTTTCCCTGCAGAGGTGTCCTTCCTGACCACTCGCTTGAGGAGCCTGAGCATTCTCCTTCTCCATCTCTATCTGGGGAGACGGAGGGACGCCCCCTCCCCTCAGAGCGCAGGGGAGCGGGCGTCTATGCAGACGCAGGCTTGGCTGCCCAGGGCACTGATGTAGGTTTGGGGCACAGGAGGACTCTAAAGCTTTGCTAACAAAGATTGCATGCCCACAGTAAACCACTTTTACTGTCCGCCAGAATCCAGATTTGAGAACTGAGTTTCAGCTTGCTTTGAATGCATCAATGGTTAAAGTAGGCAGATTACAAAGTCCTCAAGAACATGGATCACATCTCCTATTTGGGTACTGTATAGCAACGTTCACTGGCTTTCATTCTTAATAACTTATTTTTAAAGGTCTCTCTCTTTTCAGGGTGAGGGCACACTGGGCGACTTGGGGGATCTTATCTTAGCTCCCCGACCAGGGAGTGAACCCAGGCCCTCAGCAATGAGAGCGAGGAATCCTAACCAGTGCACTGACAGGAAATTCCCAAAGTTTCTCTAATTGTAAATATTTATTGTAGAAAATTTAGGCAAAAAACGAGCAAAACAAAACATAATCTTACTGCTGAAAATAAAAAAAGCCCCATACTTTTTTGGTGTACAGACTTCTGCCATTTCTTACATACATAGGTGCACACAGACATAAGGGTTTATGTAAGGCACTGTCTGGAAAATTTGACCTTGTTTTTAGTTAACACTCACTCTGATCATCTTTACAAGGCATTAGATATTCTCCTAGGCTGTCTCTTAAATGTCTGTAGAACATCCTTTGCTTGAATGAATTAAAGTGTTTATTTCGGCAGCTCTTTCAGTGTCTCTGCCGCTCTTGATGTAGCATTAAGGTGAGCATTCTAATAGCTGTCGCCCACGACTCTTAAACATTTCCTGGGTTAAATCCCCTAAAGCAGAACTGCTCAGTCTGGCTTTTTTTGGGAAGCTTTTGATTCGTAATAATATTTACTTTTGTTTCTCTCCAGACACTACAACAACAGGAGTGTAAACTTCTCTATAGCCGGAAAGAGGGTCAGAGGCAAGAAAATAAAAACAAAAATAGATACAAGAACATCCTGCCCTGTAAGTACCAATCTCCGTAATAGTAACTCTTGGAGGTTTTGATCCCCAGTGTCTCTGTCACTTCTCTGGGGAGGTGGGGCATGTGCTCTTTCAGCAGATCCAAGGCCTTAGCTTCTTTTAATTGTGAGTAGTTTCCAAAGTAGTCAGCTGTGGTGGAGACGGATGGCCTCGTTCATCGAGTTCCTGTGATGCTGCTTCTTATAGAGTGAAATTGCCTCTAGGAGGCTTAGAGTGTGGTTGTTTCCTTCTGTTAATTTAGACTGCCCAGGAGAGATCATGTCAAGGCTTGCTGTCTCCCAGGGTCTCACCGTCAGTCTCAGGGGTCCCAGGATTGTGCCCTTGCTCTGCAGTCCCTGGCTCTTCGGTCTGCGTGGGAAAACTGGTACTGGAACCCCCAGAGTCACTGCTCTTAGCTCCAGGCTCTAATGCAGGGTCTCCAGAGTGGGCCAGGAAGAAACATTTAGAACTTCTCTTGATTTATATTCTTTATCCAAAAAAAAAGGAGGAAGAAAAAAAATTAAATCTGATATGCAGCTTGATAGCAGAGTGTGTATAATGTGTTTAATAAGCTTTGTTTGTATCTATAATTGTATTGGATTGGCCAGAAAGTTTGTTTGGGTTTCCCACATTGTGAGCATACAGAAGAACCTGAATGAACTTTTTGACCTATCCAATATGTATACATTTCAATGTCCAAAAACTTTATTATTAAAGTTTATTGGGGAGCATGATCAGATTGGAGAGCCTTGCTCTAATGTTTCATTGGGTCAGAGCTACTTTGTTATATACTGTAAATCCATCCCGTGTGTGTGTGTGGAGCATACTCTTCCTCTTTCTGTGTTCATATGGGCACATATATGGTGTATATTAATATCACATCCAAATAGATGTGTGTAAGTGAGGATGGGAGACAGTGAAAGCTCTTCTAATATCGAGGAGAGAAAAAAAGGAATTTGCAGGGCATCATTATGAGCCACAGCATGGTCCTAATGACCTTGGGGAAGCATTATCCTCTTTACGTCTTAAGTTTTCATTTCTGCTCAGGAGATCTGAATGGTGCTCATTAGTAAGATGTGGGCATGTAGGGAAAGATGACGGGAACAGTGGTATGCAGTACTAAACAGAATATTACTGTCCTTTCCTTCCATAAAAATCCCAAGCAGATGTTTCTTCTGATTAGCATCATTTTCTTTAAAGATGGGCAATCTGAAACAAAAGAACAGTGTTAAGACCTAAGACTTTATTACTAATTCCCAGTGTAAAATGTGTTGCTTAGGAAGCACACTCAGATTTTTATATCAGTAATGTACTTTTATACAGAATTTGGTCGGTAGATACTATTGTCAGAATCTTGTTGTCTGGAGACTGTATTTAATTCTACTTCACTTTTTAAAAATCCTTTTTATTACAGAAAGTTTAAAGTATATTTGAAAGTAGACAGCATACACAACCCACACATGCCTAGCACCCAGCCCTACCAATTGTCAGCTCGTCCCAAATCTTGATTCATTTCTATTCTTTTTTTTTTAATATTTATTTTTATTTATTTTGGCGCAACGGGTCTTAGTTGCAGCACACAACCTCTTAGATGTGGCATGTGGGATCTAGCTCCCTGACCAGGGATTGAACCTGGCCCCCCTGCATTGGGAGCATGGAGTCTTAGCCACTGGACCACCAGGGAAGTCCCGATTTATCTGTATTCTGGTACATGTCTCTTCTTTCCCTGAATTGTTGTGAAGCAAATCTCAGACATACATCGTTTACCTATACTTTTCCTTTAAAAAAAAAACAAGAAAGCAAAAAACCTTTTGTTTTGAAATAATTTTAGACTCACAAGAAGTTGCAAAAATACATAGAGGATTCCCCTGTACTGTTGTTTTCTCCAGCTTCTCCAGATGATAATATCAACAATACACTATTAAAACCAGGGAATTAACATTGCTACCTTATACTCCTTAAGGAAAGCATTTGGGGGCATCATTTTCAGATTATCGTGTTCATGTTGGATTTAGTTTTTATTGCCATTTTATCATGAAATGAATAAAATCGGGACTCCCTGAGGATGAGCTGATTTGACCTGACTTGTCCTGAAGGGTCTGAGTACCACTGTGACCATGGTCTCTTCTTCTTCCAGTCGATCACACCAGGGTCGTCCTCCACGATGGTGATCCCAATGAGCCCGTTTCGGATTACATCAATGCAAACATTATCATGGTAAACTGCTTTCATGGTGTTTTCTGACTATATACTGCTAGCCAGTTTTTGTATTTTAAATCCTTCCACATGGCCTGAAAGCAATTTTTGAACATTTGAAGTTGTTTTCTTCCTCAATCTCTAGCCTGAATTTGAAACCAAATGCAACAACTCAAAGCCCAAAAAGAGTTATATTGCCACACAAGGCTGCCTGCAGAACACGGTGAATGACTTCTGGAGGATGGTGTTCCAAGAGAACTCCCGAGTGATTGTCATGACAACAAAAGAAGTGGAGAGAGGAAAGGTATACTGCGTACTGTAGTTTCTTGAAGGACGTGTCTGGTTGATCATGTTCAGTTCAGTTCAGTTCAGTTCAGTCACTCAGTCGTGTCCGACTCTTTGCGACCCCATGAATCGTAGCACGCCAGGCCTCCCTGTCCATTACCATCTCCCGGAGTTCACTCAGACTCACGTCCATCGAGTCAGTGATGCCATCCACCCAGCTCATCCTCTATTGTCCCCTTCTCCTCCTGCCCCCAATCCCCCCCAGCATCAGAGTCTTTTCCAATGAGTCAACTCTTCGCATGAGGTGGCCAAATTACTGGAGTTTCAGCTTTAGCATCATTCCCTCCAAAGAAATCCCAGGGCTGATCTCCTTCAGGATGGACTGGTTGACTCTCCTTTCAGTCCAAGGGACTCTCAAGAGCCTTCTCCAACACCACAGTTCAAAAGCATCAATTCTTCAGCACTCAGCTTTCTTCACAGTCCAACTCTCACATCCATA
>SJYV01022688.1:69225-99529 GCA_006410875.1 Neotragus pygmaeus
TTTCACTTCCACTGTATAATAATAAGGGATTTGATTTAGGTCATACCTGAATGGTCTAGTGGTTTTCCCTACTTTCTTCAATTTAAGTCTGAATTTGGCAATAAGGAGTTCATGATCTGAGCCACAGTCAGCTCCCAGTCTTGTTTTTGTTGACTGGATAGAGCTTTCCCATCTTTGGCTGCAAAGAATATAATCAATTTGATTTCGGTGTTGACCATCTGGTGATGTCCGTGTGTAGAGTCTTCTCTTGTGTTGTTGGAAGAGGGTGTTTGGTATAACCAGTGCATTTTCTTGGCAAAACTCTATTAGTCTTTCTTTGCCCTGCTTCATTCTGCATTCCAAGGCCAAATTTGCCTGTTACTCCAGGTGTTTCTTGACTTCCTACTTTTGCATTCCAGTCCCCTATAATGAAAAGGACATCTTTTTTGGCTCTGATTTCTAAAAGGTCTTGTTCTTCATAGAACCATTTAACTTCAGTTTTTTCAGTGTTACTGGTTGGGGCATAGACTTGGATAACTGTGATATTGAATGGTTTGCCTTGGAAACGAACAGAGATCATTCTGTTGTTTTTGAGATTGCATCCAAGGATTGCGTTTTGGACTCTTTTGTTGACTATCCATTTCTTCTGAGGGATTCCCGCCCACAGTAGTAGATATAATGATCATCTGAGTTAAATTCACCCATTCCAGTCCATCTTAGTTCTCTGATTCCTAGAATGTCTGTGTTCACTCTTGCCATCTCTTGTTTGACCATTTCCAATTTGCCTTGATTCATGGACCTGAAATTCCAGGTTCCTATGCAATATTGCTCTTTACAGCATCGGACCTTGCTTCTATCATGTTATGTTATGTTTTATCATGTTATGATCATGTTAAGAACTCAATAAACATATTAAGCTTATTCTAACTGACCCTCTGGAAAAAGGGGAGTGGAGGAAATCTGGTGTATTTTTCTGCACTGCGTGGTCTAGTGTTCTATACCAGTTCTGGGCAGGGATCCAAACCCTCCCTCCTCAATGAAAGCCTGGAGTCTAACCACTGGACCACCAAGGAGTTCCCTTATAAGGTTTTCGTTGTTGTACTGCTAGTTGTTAACACGTCTGAATACCTTTGGGGCCAGATCTGGTCATGGTGAAACAAAGGCTTCCTCCAGCAGCTGCCCGCAGTAGCATTAGGTGTTCTTGAATTAATGGACAAGTTAAAACATTTTTATAATTTCTGCTTCAGGGGAGGATCACCTGCTCTGAGTGTAGAAAGGAAAACTGAACCCTGCCAGTTGCCTGGTTGCAGTTGTAGGAGGCCGCCTGTTCTCATTCTCTGGTTGCAGTTGTAGGAAGCCGACTCAGGGGCTGGGAAGAGAGGGTTCTCGGGTTACTTCAGAGGGATCAGGATTGGTCCCTTTCAGAAGAGCTGCCAGAAGCTCCTAGAACAGACAGACATTGGGACCAGTCACCCTGCCACTCCTTACCTCCTTCTCCTGGCCTGCGCCTATGTTCCCATTCTCCCTCTTCACACTGCAGCTGGAGCGGAGGGTGTGATGTGCTCGTGCGTGGTCTCCCCACAGGTCTTTCCAATAACTTATGTTTGCCTTGGTATCCCCCCCGCCGCCCCCTGTCCCTGCCAGTGCATAGAAGAAAAACCAGACTCTGGATTCCTGGGCTTTTAATTTAAAAGCTAAAGTATCAGTGCTCACATTTTAGAATTTGTTTGCCAAGGTTTACATCAGAGTTTGGGCAACTGGGAGGAGGGCGCAGTCATTCGCAGGCATGTAGAGTCAGCTACAGTGTTAGGAGTTGTGATTTGTGTTCTCTTGGGTGACCAGCAGCCCTCAGAATTGATTGACCAGTGAGAGCATTGCATACATTTAATAGTCAAAGTGTTCATTTGGGGATAATAAAAATTGTATCAAATCTGTCAAAGAGGTACTTGGATCTACAAAATACTGGAGGGAAAGCCAAATTCAGAATAATAAATAAAAGGCCGCATAAAGCATGTCAAGCAAAAAAGTAGTGCTATCCATTAATTCTTCTGTTGATCTTTTCTCCTACCGTATTTTGTTTTCTTTCGATTAATCATTGACTGGGGGGGTGTCTGCAGCTGTTTTCTTGTTTTTTAACAGTGAATTGCAGTATCTTCCTAATGTACCAGGTAGATTTATCTTGCTGGTAGTTGTGTCTTGGGGGCTGTGGAAAGTGAGTGGTGTGGGTGACTGCTGGGGAAAAAAGCAAGACATAAAAACATTTTCTGCCCAGGACGCATCACCATATCTCTGCAGACTCATGTCTCATTGAACAAAGTATCTTCCTCTTTGGCAGCAAGACTGATTGCCCTAGTGCCATATTTTCCAACCTGAAGCCAGCAGCTATGGCAGGCTCGGCATTCCCAGGCGCCCGGTTAAGCGAGGGTGACGTGTGCAGCAGGTATCAAGTGGATCTGGATATAGAAAAAGCAGCTGGTTCAAAACTCCATCAGCTGCCTTTCTGTGCTGGAGTTGTTCACACTTGGGTTAGATAAGGTGTGGAGGCCTCCTACACAGGCGCGGAAATGAACCAGACAGTCTGGCTTATTGGGTAGCCCATCCACCTCCAGAGCCCCTGCCTGTCTTCCCTGCAGTGACTGGCAGATCTCCGGAATTCAGCACTCAGCGGTTGCTAGACAGCACCCTGCACACTCCGTAGTCCTCCGCTCTCTGCTCTTTAGTTCTTTTTTAAAAAGATAAGTTCAAGTCCTTTCTTAAAATATATATTTATTTATTTGGCTCTGTTGGGTCTTGGTTGCGGTATGCAGGATCTTTGGTTGAGGCATGCAAATGGTCAGTTGTGGCATGTGGAATCCTGGGCCCCCTGCATTGGGAGCATGGAGTCTTAGCCACTGGAACATCAGGGAAATCCCTCCTTGGTTCTTTAGAGAGAAGTAAACAAGCACTGACTTTCCTCAGACCTGTGACTTAGATGAACCACTGTGCTACACTGGTTTTCTCTTCCCACTTCTCCCCGGTTCTCCTTGCATCTTCTTCTTTAGTTTGAACTCTTCTTTCCTTTTCTTTGAAAATCCAACAGACACCAAGGCAGGCCCTTTTCCATGTTAGTAGTCAACACTTGAATGTTGCTCTTCTGCTGGTTGAGGCTTTCATGTCAGAGTTCACAGAGATTAACTCTTTTCTTGGACCCCTTCCAGAGTAAATGTGTCAAATACTGGCCTGACGAGTATGCACTAAAAGAATACGGAGTCATGCGCGTTAGGAACGTCAAGGAAAGTGCCGCTCACGACTATACCTTAAGAGAACTTAAACTCTCGAAGGTTGGACAAGTAAGTATACTGTCGTACTTCAGAGACTCTGGTAACTGCACAGGGGGTGCGCTAATCCAGGGTCGTGCAAGTCACTCCTGTCTGCATACCTTCAGGCATTCGTTCACTCACTGAATAACATCTAGTTATGGACATCCTCTGGGTGCCAGGTGCCACCGAGGTACTTGTTTTGTTGTCATTGTGTTAGTCACTCAGTCGTATCTGACTCTTTGTGACTGTAGCCCGCCAGGCTCCTCCGCCCTTGGAATTCACTAGGCAAGAATACTGGGGTGGGTTGCCATTCCCTTCTTCAGGAGATCTTCCTGACCCAGGGATCGAACCCAGGTCTCCTGCATTGCAGGTAGATTCTTTACCGTCTGAGCCACTTGGGAAGCCGCAAGGTACTGGACTGGTACATGGCAAACCAGACCTGCACAGTCCCTTCCCCCACAGAGCCTAGGGAGGTGGGAGGCTAAGGAGTAGATAACTAACCAAGCTTTCCAATTGTGCTGGGGCTGTGGACGCCACAGTGTGGTGTGTTAGAGAATAAAATGGAGTAAGCAGGAAGGACCTCTTTGGGGGTTGCCCGGCAAGCTGAGACCTGAAGGTGGAGCAGCATCTGAGGCTCGGGAGGGGAGAGTTCCAAGTAAAAGGAGCTGCAAGTGCAAAGGCCCTGAGGCCTGTTTTAGTGCTCATGTTCCATGTGTCAGCTTCTAACTGTACGTAGTTCAGGTTTGTCTCTGGGATGCCTATGTTGTTTCTTTTTTTTTTTTAACTTTTTATGTTATATTGAAGTATAGACGATCAGCAATGTTGTGAGAGTTTCAGGTGGACAGCAAAGGGAGTCACCAATATGTGTACATCTGGGGTGACTAACTTTGCATCCAGCGTGATTTGGATTCTTCATGATTTCATGGTGAGATGGGCTTACTTATTCAGGGGCCTCTGGGGACACAGAGGTGAATGAAACAGCCTTTGTCCTCAAGGAATTGAGTCATGTAGCCACGAGAAGCCACAGTACAAGTCCCTATGCCATCGATCAGACACCTGCTGTCACACCCACCTAAAGTGCTGGGGTTCCTCAGCAGTGAGTGGAGAGAGGGTGGGGGAGTGCAGATCCCTGATGGAGAGAGTACACGGAGTCGTAGCTGGGCAGCCGGGGCGGGAGGAGGCGGGCAGAGGGCGGAGGAGGGACTGTCCCCTGGTGAGTTCCATGAGGTGGTCTGGGGACCCGAGTGAGCCGGGATCCTCAGTGGCCGTGGTCCAGGGTGAGATGTCGGAACTTCTGATGTGCCGTTCTGTTGCTGGCAGGGAGAGGGTGGAGGTTCAGTCGATTGCGAGACTGTGTGGGGAAGCTGGAGGAATGTCTCTGTCAAGCAGAAATGAGAGAGAGATTTAGAGGACATCAGACAAAGATTTCAGATTTTTCTTCAGCTGTAGTGGTAAACTACCCATCTTCTCGTTATCAGGTGTTTTTCAGTAGCAGGTGGATTTTTCTTCAGGGTTTGTTTGTTGTTGTTTTTTTTTTGGATAAACCATCCATCTTCTTGTTAGCAGAGATTTGGGAGTACCAGGTACAGGGAATGTCAGTGTTTGGGTTCGTGTTTTGCACTTGTGGGTGCAGGTGCTGACACGAGGCCGATCATTTCTCCAGNTTTTTTTTTTGATAAACCATCCATCTTCTTGTTAGCAGAGATTTGGGAGTACCAGGTACAGGGAATGTCAGTGTTTGGGTTCGTGTTTTGCACTTGTGGGTGCAGGTGCTGACACGAGGCCGATCATTTCTCCAGGATTACTGGTCATGGGTTATCTGCTTTTTGTATAGCATGCTCCATTTTTTTTTAAAGTGCTGTCAGATGATCTCATTTAAGCCTCCTAATTGCCTGGGAAGGAGGAGTGAGACCAAGACCTCAGTGGCCATTTATATAGGAGGAGGAACAAGGATGCTCAGGGCAGCTGGGTCTCTCTCATTCCCTGTCCTTTCTGTGACCTTGGGAACCCCCTGAGTTTTAGCTCACTGGTAACCTCCAGAAGAATTCTTTTTCATGACTCAGCAAACTAAATGCACATACTTCACAAAAAGATCTTGACTGTGATTCAGATTCCTTGGATGTTCTGAAGGTCAGAGGTGGTGGATACTGGTCTGGTTATTCTCTCTCTTTCATTTTTTCAAAATCACCTTTAAAAATGTTATTTAGCTTATGTAGTCTCCAGATAATGTAGGAAGAAGACACAGTGACAAAAAGTGACCTAACTGGGTGAACCCAGAACACGATGCTTTTGTAGTTTTTTGTAGTCTCGGTACCCTTGTTGACCTTTATTAATGTCAGTCCTCAGAAGAGCACCAGTGTGCTGAGTCCCTTCCTGTCTGCTTCACAGTGGCTCTCCGTTTAACTGGTCTTGTTTAGTCCTCACAGTGATAATTGTGGTAGAGAGTCTTATGCCCATCAGCACATGAGGGGTTTGAGGCTTAGAGATGTCCAAGGACCACAGTGAGTGTGAATGCTGGGGTTGGGGCCTCAATCCACCCACCTGATTGCAAAGCCTCTCTTACCTGCTCTGCACCAAAATGGAAGCTGAGATAATTATAATAGAAGTACATGTTGCAGGAGGAGAGGAGGGCCAGGTTCAAAAAGACAGAGACGAGCCGATGTCTGGAGGGACTTCCCCTTTCTCAGGTGGTGAAAGGAGAGCCCCCAAGTCCCAGAGGACTCAGATGTTTCCCATGTGCAGCTGCGCTTGGAGGAGGGGGAACAGGGACCTCATCTGCTGCTGCCTGATGGTGCAGACACGAATGCTGGTGGTCGTGCTGTATGAGACATCTTGTTTCTTTGGACAGAGGCAAGGGGTTCCAGCCTCCAGGATTGCTCAGCCAGACCCAGGAGGAGGAGAGATCTGGGGAACTTGTGGAGGGAACCTGTGAATGGAGCCTCAGGAGGCGGTGCTGGCCTGGCCCTCCTGGCTCACGGAGGATCTGGGAAAGATAGGACCCAGAAGATGCCTCAACCCCTTGATTTATTTAATTCTTTTCTGGTTTTTCTTGGCTTTACTCCAGGGGAATACGGAGAGAACGGTCTGGCAATACCACTTTAGGACCTGGCCGGACCACGGCGTGCCCAGTGACCCGGGGGGTGTGCTGGACTTTCTGGAGGAGGTTCACCACAAGCAGGAGAGCATTGTGGATGCGGGGCCCGTGGTGGTTCACTGCAGGTGACCGGCCCCTCCACCTATAGGATGTCACTTGTCCCATCATCTCTCAACGCCCAGGGTGCTTGTTTGTACTTGCCCAGCCCAAGCCACAGCTGTTTAACTGTGGGGAAAATTTAATGCCTATTTGTGGCATTAAGGGACACTTTGACCCCAAAGTATATTTCTTCTAGATCCTGTGGGACCACCAGGTACTGGGGTGGTGGGGTAGTGGGTGGTGAACACAGTCCTTATTCTTTAGGCACCCTTAGTATGGTAATGTTTGATTGGTTTTCTCTGTTCATGCAGTTATTTTAGGATTCATCTCTTTGATTGTGATCCTGTTCTTGTTTTCCATGGAAATATGGTGTATTTTTTCCCCCTGACAACATACCTGTTTGTTTGAGAATATTTGGACCGCTACCCGTTCAGGCTTTTAGAAGCCAGGCCCATGGCCTCCGCACCAGAGTTTGTAGGTGCCGGTCCCCAAGTTTAGGCTTCATGATTATACTGGGGAAAGTTGGTTTTCCTAAATCTTTCATATGTTGGGCAAGTAGATGCATGTGAAACATTATTTATTCAGTTCTATAAAAGCTCCCTTTTATTGAGCCCTTGCTCCATATTAGCATCTGCATCCATTGTTTTTCACCCATTACTGATATTTAATACTCACAATAGCCCATTTCACAGATGATGAAACAGAGGGTCAGAGAGGTTAAGGGATTTGCCTCAGGTACACTGTGCTGGAGAAGCTGGGCTCCAAGTGCAGAATGGATTGAGTCCAAAGCCCTGGGCTCTTTGCTAATATGTTTGCAAATATAAATGGACAATCTTATAAATACTCCCAAGAGCAGACATCGTTTCTGTTAATACTAATAGCTTGCTTTTGAGTATAAAACCCTCATGAATGACTCCATTGTCCTTGCTCTTCGTCCTTCTGCCCACAGTGCTGGAATTGGCCGGACAGGGACGTTCATTGTGATTGATATTCTTATTGACATCATCAGAGAGAAAGGTAGGTCATTTGGAAGGCAAGAAGCTACGATTCCTGTTTTCAGTTTATGCGAGGAAAGTGCTAGTGAAAACAGCCTGCAGAAGAAAATTGAATGTTAAAGTATTTTCATGAAAATCTAGGCCAGAAACTTCAACTTTCAATATGTTTGCCCAAGAACAGAAGTGATGCTGTTTGAGCTTTTGGCATAAAACACAGCCTAGGAGAGTGGTGGTCTTTGTCCGTCTGCTCACTCTTTGCTGATGGTACAGAGTGGTGTTGTAACCTGCAGGGCTCCTGACTGCTGACCCCTGACCCTATAATCTTCTAGGATCGTTGGTGTTGGTCAGAAGGCCAGTGCCGTAGCCCTTGGAACAGGTTCGGTTAAAACAGAATGTGTAAATTTGCTTTATCTCTGCTCAAAGTTGTGCTTTAAACTGCTTCACCTTGTCTCTGCAATTTCTCCTGATGCTCCGTGGTGCTTTGCTTTGTAGGTGTCGACTGTGACATCGACGTTCCCAAAACCATTCAGATGGTGCGGTCACAGAGGTCAGGGATGGTCCAGACAGAAGCACAGTACCGATTCATCTATATGGCCGTCCAGCATTACATTGAAACACTACAGCGCAGGATTGAAGAGGAGCAGGTACCAAGCCTACACGGCTGACATGTAGATTTTTGGTGTTTTTTTTCTGGGCAGCTTGGCTTGGATATGCTCTCCTTCTGAGCGAGAATACAGGCTTTGCTAGATAAGTATCTTTATCTGAAAAGGAGAAACAAGTTCCCAACCAGGAAGGACCTCTGTGGAAACGAATTATTCCCTACCGCACAACTCTGATTTTTCACTATGGAGTAGCTCAGGGAGGGGCAACAGGCCTGACAGATGGGTTTGGGATTTTCCCAGGCTCACCTGGTAGGCTTAGAACTCCAAGCCTCAAAGTTTCCAGCCTGTTCCAGTTTTGATCCAGGCCTTATTCATCCTGATTCCATCTCTTAAATGAATGCCTCACTCTTTATTGCACATGAGGGTTGGAACCACCAATGTGGTCAAGTTGGAAACAGAAACATTTCCATTTTTAATAAGACATACATAATGAACAGTGTGGCACTGGAGCCTTACCATTGGAAGCTCTTTATAACACACAAAGCTGAGTTCATGAGGACTGAGGAGACTGCTCTTTTGAGAGCTGTTCTTAGCTCACTGCCCACCCCCAACCCCAGCCCCATCATCGTGCTGCTCACTGGATAGATGTGATGTCTAAACAGTGGTATTTGCCTTCTTTACCCTGTTTATCACCTTCTGGAAAATTCAGCTTCTCAAAAATGGGACCTGCAACCTTATTGAAAGGCTTCTAGCCCAGCAGCACAGTGGCCACGTTATCAAAGCGTGGTTGGCCCGAGTTAGTTTAGCAGGTTCTCAGTCCATGCAGAAATACTCACTAGGTTGTTTCCTTGTACAAAAACATCTTCAGAAACAGTGTGGCTATAGGAAGGCATGGTCAAATGATTAACAAGCTCTGCTCTGGTTTTGAACTTTACCGCTTTAGGTCGTTGTCTTAATAAACTTAGAACTTAGAAGTGTTAATCTCTCAGTCATGTCTGACTCTTTGCAACACCATGGACTGTAGCTCACCAGGCTCCTCTGCCCATGGAATTCTCAGGGAAGAATACTGGAGCAGGTAGCCATCTCTTCTCCAGTGGGTCTTCCCAACCTAAGGATCGAACCCAGGTCTTATGCATTGCAAGCAGATTCTTTACTGTCTGAGCCACCAGGAAGCCTTTAGATGGTTACTGTAGGCTATTTCATATTCACCTTCCAGTTATATTGATTTGGGCCAGGAGTACTTACTTAAAGCATAAAGTTGCCTCAAAAGAAGGACTTCTAATAAGTAGAATGCAGTACCACTGGTACAAATGGGAAATTACTTGGGAATATCTTGAAGACCATAAGGTAGTCTTGCTCAGAAAAGCTGGGGGGAAAGCTCTCTATTTCATTCAGAAGCTTTGGTTTTTCTTCTGGTTTTGGAGAATTTAGGGACTTTCCCTCCCAGCTTATCTGGCACTTCACGTCTTCCTATTACTTACCATATATGGTCCCTCTGACCCTAAATTTGAAGTTGTAATTTGGATTTAGGGACTAGTTAAAACCAAAATGCCTTTATTGCTGCTCTTTTATTGGGGGTGAGAGGTAGGGGAGGTAGAATCACTTAAGTATTACAGAATGTAGACTATAGGAGTTGAATGTCCCCAGTAATCCCATCCCAAGAGTACCAAGTGAGTGTGTGGATTCGTCCACTCAGCCAATACTTGTTGGTGCCATTATGTGTCAGCGTATTAGCTATTTGGTATACGAACCTTTGGATTTAAAAGAAAAACATGTAAGCTTAGATTGGATTTGTTTTTTAAAATTAGATTTTGTGGGGACTTTCCTGGTGATCCCAGTTGTTAAGACTCCATGCTCCCAACACGAGGGTTATAGCCTTGATTCCCTGGTCAGGGAACTAAGATCCCACATGCCACAGAGTGGGGCAAAAAATAAATTTTTTAAAAATCCACTAATAGAAATAAACGAGATTTTGTGGTATGTTGTTTCCTTCATTATACTGTTTGACTCAATGTAGGAACTTGCTACTTGATTTGGGGCTAGAGTAAGAAATACTTTAATTTAGTAGGTTTCAGTGGCAGACTTAAAAATATTACACCCACCTGATTTTTAGATTAAGCAAGCGAACAAAACTCATTCAGCATAATTAATTATTCTGAAATCCAGGTATTTCCAAAATTATTAATATGAAGCATTAAGGACCTTTGGGAGTAAAAGACTGTGCTACAGAGGAATAAATGGAAAAAAAGAAGATGACAGTCAGAGGTGGAGAGCAGGGTAAGGGAAGAAGAGAAACCAAGGCAGCATTGGAAGGAGGAATTGCAAAGCAGAGGTGGGAATCTAGGGGAAATGCCAATGAGCAAGACTTGAGAAAATTTTCCAGTCTTTATATACTGATCTCACACTCTGCTGTTTACTTGGAAGTTGATTTCTTTTGTTAACTTCCATTTACAGTATTAAAAAGACATTTTTAAAAAATATGCAGAAACAGCATAATGGAATTCCCTTAGAATGTTCAGTAAGGTGGTATCATACTATTGTACTGCTTCATTATTTTGCAGTTTGTATTTTTGTACCTAACATTGTTTGTGAAATCTGTTTTGGTGTGCACACATACATACGTACATTTCCTCTTATTTTGTGATATGAATACATCACATTCATTTGTTCTCTTGGTGAACATTGTTGGAAATAGCACATCACTGTACATCCTTGTCAGCTCTTCTAGGCTTGTGTGCATGAGCCTCTGAAGAAGAAAATGTTTAAAGTTGTAGAACATACATGCCTTTTCATCATTACCAGATACTAACTAGTGTTAGTACTATCCGTTCTGACGAATTGTGCATCAAAGTGATGGCATAGTTTACCCTCCCACCAGCTGTGAATGAAAGTCACTGCTGTATGTCAATATTTGATATGGATACCCTTTCTAATATTTGCTATGTCTTGAATAATCCTGAAATGAAAGCAGCATTGTATAATGATGAGAACTTTATGGATTAGATTTTTGGAATTGGTTGTTTCTGGGTGAATTTAGGAGGAAAGAGTGATAAATCATCTAACTGGGAGTCCTACCGAATGCAGTTCATTCTGTATCTGAGATGAGATTGCATTCTACTGATTTTCTTTGCCTTTTTTCCCTCCGGAGTTTATCATTAGGCTGAAAATAAAGTATTAAATGTGCTAGGGTTTTTTTCTGGTGTAAGGGTGGGATGGGGACAATGTGATAAAATGTATGATCCTGATAAGAGTGCTGACATCTTTTGTGGCCCATTTCTACTTGGAGTGCATTTATTTCTGGAACTCTTTTCCCACCCGTTTACTTGAAAATCATTAAATGTGTTGCAAGTGAACTATGAAATGATTAGATGCTAATGTGGCAAAGAAAGTGTGAATTCTCTCTTAGCCCAGAAGCAGGTACATTTCTTTTAATACGGTAAGTTGTTAATGCATGATTCACTCTGCTTTTGAATTGTATGGTTCAAAAGTCCCTTTCACCCATACGATGAATTTACATGGAGGAGGTGAATTCCCTGGCATTTGGCCAGCATACCAGTATTCAGGGTTCAACTTATCTATCTGTCCAGCTCTGTCTCTCTCTCTCTCTCTTTCCTTTTTTCTTTCCTGTGAAATGCCTTTTTAACTTCTTCATTCCTTCAAAAAAGTCATAGGACTTCATATATGCAACCTTTACTTTTCAGAAAAGCAAGAGGAAAGGACACGAATACACAAATATTAAATATTCCCTGACGGACCAGGCAAGTGGAGATCAGAGTCCCCTGCCACCTTGTACCCCAACACCATCCTGTGCAGAGTAAGTAGAAATGAAGGAAATTCTTTTTACTTGAACATAATCCTTTTGAAAAGCTTAAAAAATCACACATCTTTGCAGTACATGCCTTTCTTTGGTGCACATTATTGTTGCCTAACTGGTTTGTGAGTGTGGCTAGCTAAGCTAAATTGTAATTCACCTAAACTGAAGGCTGCTTGCTACACTGGCTAGGAACCTAGGGGATTATAAATATATCAAGTGCTGTTTCTCCAAGAAGAATTTTATATTTATTTCAATGGGGTGGGGGATTGCTGCAGAAGTAGGTAACACCCCTTTTGATGAGTCAAGATTCTTTACTACATAAAATAATGGTCTAATGGTCCCTGGTGGCTCAGGTGGTAAAGAATCTGCTATAGTGCAGGAGACCCAGGTTTGATCTCTGGGTCGAGAAGATCGTGTGGTGAAGGAAATGGCAGCTGACTCCAGTATTCTTCCCTGAAGAATCCCATGGACAGAGGAGCCTGGCAGGCTATAGTCTGTCGGGTCACAAAGAGCTGGACTTGACTGAGTAACTAAGCACACAGTGGTCCACACGGTCGTCGTCTAATTTTCCATAGTCAGCGGAAATCCACCATGGTTATTTAAACCAGGGGTTAGCGAACTATGTAGCCGCCAGGCCAAATCTGGGCCACAGCTTGTTTTTGTACAGCTCATGGATGGCTTTTAAAGGGTTATTTTTTAAAAAAACACACACACAAAGAATAATACATGACAGAGACTGCATGTGGCCCACAGAGACTACATAATTTTCAGTCTGGTTCTGTACAGAAAAACTTTGCCAACTCCTTTTTTAAACTAAAACATGTGATAGGAAAATATTTGTTAAATCATTGACGTGAATAGTAATTATAAGTGATGATTTTTCTGTATATCCTGAAGTCACTCTCTGGTATAACATTTACTTTTTATTTTCCCCTGCGAGTCTTATGTCTGTTTGCTTCTGATGTGGATTTTTAAACCCCTGCTGGCTTTAATACTCTATATAAACGTTTTGGATAACATATATGAGGTTCGTATTTACATTTGCTTTCTATTTAACATTGAGATGAAATGATGCAGCAAAAGTACGCTTTCCGCCAGGCTCCCTCTTCCTTCTGGCTGCTTTTTTCTTTCCCAGTAGGCCAGTGGGGAAAGTTGATACTTTGAATTGTGATCCGCAGTGGAACCAGCACATCAGGGCCCCGATTTCTTGCCAGAAAGCTTTCCCCACGTGTTGGCTCAACAGAATTAGCTCTGATGACTCCCCTGTTACCAGTGGCCTCCTTGTGAGCGACAGGTTCTCTGCCTTTTCCATCATCCCCCTCATAGGGTGCAGACCCAGGAGACCCCAGCCCCTGCTGCTTGTTTCAGCTTGTTCCTCTCTGGCCGGCCCACTGCTGCTGGTTTCCTTATCCTCCTGGACTGTTCTGGTCACCATAGGGTCTGGACTCTGATGCTTCCTGCCCACCAGCGGCTCTGAACTACCAGTCGGCTTCACATTCACCTTCACATTACTGGATAGGGACTGAATGGATCTAGAGTCACTGCCTGACCGTTCCTACATTTTGCCTTCATGGAGCTCTGGCCATCAGATCCCTCTCCTCGCAGTGAATACCATTTTTTTTCTCTGTGTACACCCCCCAGTTTCCTTCATGGTGTAACCCAGGACCTTGTTATACAGGCCTCCCTTACTCCACCCTCCTGGGAAACAACTCTCCTTGTGCCAAACCCTTGAGAGCGCAGGGACTCAAGGCTCTTCTCAATGATTTTGATATGTGTTTCTGTCTCAAATCCCCTCCTAGAATGTTAGCTCCTGGGAGCAACAGCTATATCTGTGCCATACTCAGTCCCAGAGAATGAAGTAGATGGGTTGTAACTATCCCATAAAGTTAAACAGCATGTCTGTGTTTTTGTTAGCGTCTTCTTCTTTTTCTTCTTTTCAGAGTGAGAGAAGATAATGCTAGAGTCTATGAAAACGTGGGCCTGATGCAGCAGCAGAAAAGTTTCAGATGAGAAGACCCACCAAGACATCAAGCACAGAAATAGGTATTTCAATGGAAGTGGTCTCGGGTTCATCGTTCATACCAATTCAGTTCAGTCGCTCAGTCATGTCCAGCTCTTTGTGACCCTGTGGACTACAGCATGCCAGGCTTCCCTGTCCATCACAACTCCCGGAACTTACTCAAACTCTTGTCCATCATGTCGGTGATGCCATCCAACCATCTCATCCTCTTATTGTCCCCTTCTCCTCCTGCCTTCAATCTTTCCCAGCATCAGGGTCTGCTGAATTTGTGGAATTTCGGAGCTGGCGGATAATCTGTGACTGTTATAACAAAACGAACCTCCTTCTTTTTAGAAATCAGCCTTCTTTTTCTTTTGCCTGTATTTCTTTTTCCAAGCTGGATTCATTTAAATATTGAAATCAAATGCAAAATTAATTCTGTTAAGGGCAGGGTTAGCACTTACTTTGAAATGGTTAAAACTGGTGATGAAGAGCAGATACCATCATTCCTGCAATTTTTAGTAAAGGAGATTAACCCAGGCTGTGCTGGGAGAGGATCTCTAGGGATTTAGGAAGTATGGGTACATGGTCCTGGATGATTGGAGTCAGGATGCCTGAGTTTTCACCTTAGTGGGCCTCTGATTGCCTGCCTGTGTGACACGGCACTGGACCTCCTGGGCCTCTCTCTGACTGGCTCGACTCCACACCTTCCAGCTCTGATGCTGGGAATTATCTCCCTTGTACATCTCCTCCCTGTCAATCATCTTTTTAGAGAGTGACCCAAGTGCTTGATGGATGTAATCCAAGAGAATTTAGAAGCTCACAGTTTTAAGTATTTCATTTTGAAGTTCTCATTTCTAATTAGTAGTATATTTAAAAGCTTTAACTCTGCTTTAAAATGGTTTACTGCCTTGCCAGACTTTTCAATGTATGCTCCTTAAAAATTCTAATTTCTTTCTTTGCTAGATGTGAACTTTCACCCTCTCCCTGAAAAGATCAAGAACAGATGCAAGAAAGGTTACATGAAGAATGAACTTGAATTTGGAATACTTGCACNAAAGTCAGCAAACTATCATGTGCTATAAACTGATGCCAAGACAAGATTGTAATAGTCCCTAGGGTGCTAAGGTTTGCCATGTGTTTGGTAAAGGTGATTGTAGGTTCTTGGGTAACGTTACATGGGATGGATTCAGGTGGAGGGACTGTGAAGATGGGTGGGGGCGGGGGGCAGGGGCTCAAGGTGCAGGTAGGAAAAAATACAGTGGAAATGGAAGTTCCAAAGAGGTGGTTTCTGAGGAAGTCAGAGGGCCTGGGGCCAGAGCAGCAGGTTACATGGGAAGTAGGTGTGATAGCTACACGTCTACAGTCTGCTTCCGGGTTGCTGGTAGACATTAAATTTGCACAATATCCCGTAGCTGGCTAAGTATTTTAAAATTATAAGCATAAGATTTTATATTTGGGGTGAAGAAATTAACTGGCACGTGGTATTGGGGTTTTTTTTAAAAAGAAGCCAAATTTCAAAGTCTTAATAACTTTTTTAAAAAGGAAAAAAACAAGCAAAAAGACATCTTGTATTCAGTGTGTGGCCCTCCTGAAAATTCTGGTCATCTCTCCCCTTGAAATCAGTGACTCAGTGACTTTTAAATGTGGCTAAACAGGGATGAGAACGTACATGTACGATTTTCTTGGTGTTTGTGCATCGTTTACAAAGCCCAGTTGCTTTGGAACACCCAAGAAAGTCATCAGGATTATTTTTAGGGGTTATTAAGGGTTTACTGGGGTTTTTAAGCACTAATATAATGTCCTGGGTTCTTTCTAGTGCAGAGGAATGTGGAAAAAGGTATGCAGTTGTGAAGTGCTTTGTTGTAGCTTATTAATCTACAAGGGAAACTTAGGCTGTAGACATAAGTACAAACCCAGTGCAGTTTTTGTTTTCTGTATGTTGTTGGGGGAATAACGTTTTATATGGCAAGCACATGGCCTCCCTAATTTCAATATGCCTTTATTAGGATCTGTATTAGCCCTTAATTTCTTTAAAATCTTTTTTCCTCTTCCTCTTGAAAAGTGAGTTCCAAAATATAGTTTATTGTATCTTCCATCCTTAAAAAGTTTGTTCCTTTTTAATTACGGGCAGTTCACACAAGGCAAAAATATTAAACAGTTGGTTTTAGTGTGTTGTATAACTTTATTGTATATCAAACTAGTTTTTACAAGTTTTCATCCTAAACCTCAAATCATGTAATTAATTTGCCTGTTTATTTATGACCTAATTGTGATTCTTTTATTAATAAAAGCTAATGGAAAAGGATCCTTTATTAAGTTGATGACTACAGTTAATTTTCCTGCAGTATATGAAGTATTGTACCAGAGTATTAAAAGATATGTAATATTTTATTGATAAATTTATCCTTTAAAAGGAATACGTTTTAGGATGTCATCATTTTGATGTGAATCATGTAAATGTTGATAATATGCACTGTTTATTATACATTTAGTGTTTCAAGAGATTCAGTTAATTGCCTTTTTGCCCACGTATATTACATAGTCTATTTGCAATTGTTTTTAAAAAATGACATTAAAAGAATAGTTTATGTAGAGGAACGTTAGTGGCTGTTAATTGTCTCCCCACCTGTATTTATGGGTGTTAGTTTTAACTGCTTTGCTAGTTGCAAAGCTGCATTATCAGAGTAAAAGTGTATTTGTAAACTGTATGGGAACTAAAAATTAGGAATAAAACCATTTTCTTATATTACAGTATTTGTCATTTACTTCATCAGAAATGTCCAGAAACAACATTGCAAAGCAACTATACTCCAAAAAAAAAAAAAAAAGCCCAGGAAAAACTGGGTTTATATGTCCCTGAACCTCTATACTGGCCAGATGCTGACATTTAGCAACTCTTACCTAGAAGGGAACTTGGAATACAGAATGAATGAATCAGTTCCTCAAGCACTTACTCAGTACCTACTTATTGAGTAGCTCTGGGAGACACAAAGGCAATTTTATTTGAAAGAACTTATGAGTAAGTAGCAAATAAAAAATATGTCTGTGTAATATATACAGAAAACATATAGAACTGAATGTAAATAGTATTGAGTGGGGCTCTGAAGTAAAGATATGATAAAGGAAGCTTGCAGGAGGAGGAAATCAACATGGCGTAGGTCGTCAACTTTCCCCTTATGAGTAGCTTTAGGTCTCATACCTTATACCAACAGGGCCATTTGCTGCTTCTGACATCGCTACACAGAAAGAAATTCTTTTTTATAAGTAACAAAACAGGCATTCCTTCTGTATTATAAATCCAAGGAATGATCTGTATTATTTACTTACTTACACTCCTGTAAAATACTGTTGCCCTCCTCTTGGTCTTGGCAGAGGTGCCTGTATTTAGATGCAGATGGTTTGGTCATGTATCCATTCAAGAAATACAGAGCCCCTGTGAAGTGCCGAGTGTCTGCATTAAGTCACTGGGACTGAGCAGTGAGCAGAACAGATGTGGTGGCCATCGTCACTGGTGGTGCTCTAACATGGGAGCTGGGCCTGGTACAGTCAGAAGGTAGTTAACTGGGGATTCCCTGGTGGGCCAGTGCTCTCAGTGCTAAGGGCCCGGGTTCCATCCCTGGTCCTGATCTGGTCGAGGAACTAAAATCCCACAAGGGACTTCCCTGGGAGTCCAGAGGTTAAGACTTCACCTTCCAATGCAAGGGGCTTGAGTTCAACCCCTGGTCAGGGAACTAGGGTCCCACGGGCTGTGGGGTGCAGTCAAAAAAAAAAAAAAAAATCCCACAAGCCATATGGTGCAGCAAAAAAAAAAAAGGAAAGCAGTTAGCTGTACTTGGGATAAGCACTACTGAAGATGCAGGACAGTAAGAAGCAGGAAAAATGGGAATTAGTGAATTTCAAATGGTATGGGAGTTGTGAAGAGGAACTGAGGGTATCTATCAAAGGAATTTTCTTGAGAGGGGGACCTCTGCTGGGTTTTCATAACATGGTACTTTGGTGTGTAGCGACTGAACAACAACAACTTTGGTGTGTACCCTCTGGGGTTTCAGAAAAGGTATACACTGCTAGCCTGGAAACTCTCGTTCCCCTTCAGCCTGCCTGAGATCCTGAGTTGTACATTAGATATTAGTTGCTCGTTCATGTCTGACTGTTTGCAACCCCTTGGATTGTAGCCTGCCAGGCTCCTCTGTCCATAGAATTTTCCAGGCAAGAATACTGGAGTGGGTTGCCATTTCCTTCTCCAAAGGATCTTCTGGACCCAGGGATCAAACCCAGGTTCTCCTGCATCGCAGGTGGATTCTTTACTGTCTAAGCCACCAAGGAATTTCTGTACATTAGACGGCAATGGCAATATCTTTGACTTGTCATGAAAAAACTTTCTAGTTCTATAGTTCTTACACATAAGAAGAGTCCCTAAGAGAATGTGTAGATTAGGGCAAAGCAGGAATCCCCATAACCAATTAATTGTGGATGGAGTGCTAAGGGTTTATTTAGCTTGTGGTGTTAGTTACTCAGTTGTGTCCGACTGTTTCCAACCCGATGGGCTGGACTGTAGCCTGCCAGGCTTGATCATCATGTAAATGAAAAGCTTTTGAGGAAAGCACCTAGTTATTGAATCATGTGCATGCTTTTGTATCCACCCATTTGCTTTGACTGATTCTTCACCAGCTGAGCTACCAGGGAAGCCCATACAAGAAGCAGTTGAAAAAAAAAAAAGGGGCTGGTGACCTGGAGTAAATGGTTTTATTACAGATGCTGTTTTTTTCCCCCTAGGAACTAAGGGAACTTCCAAACACTGAATTTGAGCCAAGAAGAGTGATTTGCTATTTTATCATTAGCCACAGTTAACTAGTGAGCTGATAGTCTTGTCATTTGAGGTTAAATGATTTAAATCTCCAAATAGCATCCTGATATAAAACACAGCTACTCAAACAAGAGTTTATAAGAAAGAATCTTATAAACATTTTTATGGACAAAAAAATTCATGTGTTACTCAGACTTGTCTCTACCTGATAAGACCGTAGAGTGTTTTGGGTACAAACTCTTCCATTCAGCAAAAATTAAATCCTTGCTAGAGACTAGACACTGGGGAATAGATGAATAAAAGTTCCTGTTTTGACATGTTTAGTGTAGTCAAGAAGACAGATCTATATACAGGTAGTAATTTGATTGGAGTAGACAATAAGAGTATTAATTGAATGGTTACATAGAGGAGTAAATTATAGGGGAGTTGGAATTCAATGTTGGGGGTCCCTTAAGCTTATTCTTGGCTATGGGGGAGCCTCTCTGTGTGTTTGTGTGCGTATGTACAGAGAACGAGGGGGAGTGTGTGTGTGTGTGTGTGTGTGTGTGTTTGTGTGTGTGTAGAGAAATAGGAAAACTGTCCTTTCATTTTCTTGTGGGTTCAGTTAAGGTCAGTTTCTTTGCTTCTCTTTCTAGAAATGAACATGCAAGGCAAATAGCTATTTCTCTTCTTCTGTTTCAGCTCTTCTCTATTCATCTTTGAACAAAGGAGAAAATTCTGTTTGTCATGATCTGCACCAGTGGCAGTTCTAGGACTCTTCTGGAACACATTCTGCAGCAAAACATAGTACATATTTTATCAGTGTCTTTATCCTCTATCCATGCATCTGTTCACGACATTTTTAACCATCCTGTTCTTGGTGAAGTATAAAGTCATTATTTGGATAATCTAGGCTAGTTTTGTTAGGACTTGCTAGTATAATTTAGAGTATAACTATGGAATGAGCCATTTCATTCTGAATGTAATCACTGTTGAGAACACATTTTTCAAGGGAAAAATCAAGTTCACATCCTAAGGTGAAGGATTTTTTTTTTCCTACATTGTAAATGTTTTCATATAAGTTCACAGAGTTACATTGCAATTTAGTTTTACAATTAATAAATGTTCCTTTATTTATTAATTCAGGACTACCCTAGAGAATGTATATAATCTCAGCCTCTGAGTTTTAACAGCTTGGCAGAATGTATCTTCAAAGTGCTGGTATTTTCTTTTTTTTTTTGGCTCTATGGCTTCTGGGATCTAGTTCCCCAACCAGAGATCCAGCCTGGGCCCTTGGCAGTGAAAGCTCAAAATCCTAGCCACTGGTTGTCATTCAATCACTCATTTGTGTCTGACTCTTTGTGACCCCGTGGACTGCAGCACACCAGGCTTCCCCGTCCTTCACTGTTTCCCGGAGTTTGCTCAAACTCATGTCCATTGGTCCATTGAGTTGATGATGCCATCAACCATCTGGTCACCAGGGAATTCCCAAGTAATGGTATTTGAATGTGATCTCATGATTCATGAGTTCTTGTGTGTTTGTCTTTAGTTTGTTTAAAAAAATTTTTTTAAATTGTGAAATATGAATAACACAAAATTGAACGTTTATACCACTTTTAAGTGTGTGGTATGAGGAATTCACATTATTGTGCAACATCAACCACGATATTTCCAGAACTGTATCATCACCACTGAAATTCTGGACCCATTAACTAATATGTCTGTTTTTAAAAAAAATTTCCCTCCCTTAGGCTTAAAAAATTGTGTTTGTTTTTGAGTACATAATAAATTCACTTAGAACAAAGTGTAAAATATTCAAAAGAGCATTTTTTGTTGTTCAGTTGCTGTCGTGTCTGACTCTCTGTGACCCCATGGACTTCAGCACACCAGGCTTCCCTGCCCTTCACTGTCTCCCAGAGTTTGCTCAAACTCATGTCCACTGAGTCAGTGGTGTCATCCAACCATCTCATCCTCTGTCACCTCCTTCTCCTCCTGCCCTCAATCTTTCCCAGCTTTTCCAATGAGTCGGCTCTGCATTCGGTGGCCAAAGTGTTGGAACTTCAGCTTTAGCATCAGTCAAAAGAGCATACAGTGGGAAATCTCTTCACACCTATCTCCTGTGAACAGTGTTTCTCATTATCCCCAAGGACTGAGAGCAGCTTTGAACATATGTCCCACTGTAAAGTGCCGGTTCTAAGAGCTTACATTTGTTACTTGGATATGGTGTTGGAAAAGACTCTTGAGAGTCTTGAGTCCCTCCAAGGGACTGTGAGGAGATCAAACCAGTCAATCCTAAAGGAAATCAGTCCAGACTATTCATCAGAAGGACTGATGCTGAAGCTCCAATACTTTGGCCATATGACGCGAAGAGCCGACTCGTTGGGAAAGACCCTGCTGCTGGGAAAGATTGAGGGCAGGAGGAGAAGGGGATGACAGAGGATGAGATGGTTGGATGGCATCGCCGACTCAATGGACATGAGTTTGAGTAAACTCAGGGAGATGGTGAAGGACAGAGAAGCCTGGCGTGCTGCAGTCCATGGGTNGAGGAGAAGGGGATGACAGAGGATGAGATGGTTGGATGGCATCGCCGACTCAATGGACATGAGTTTGAGTAAACTCAGGGAGATGGTGAAGGACAGAGAAGCCTGGCGTGCTGCAGTCCATGGGTTTGCAAAGAGTTGGACATGACTGAGACGGAACAACAGCAACAACAAAGTGCTTGTTCCAAGAGTTTACATTTGTTTCTTGGATATAGAATGCTGAAATGTCCCCCAGTGTAGCTGACACTAGTTATAGCCCAACCAGCCTCTTTCCCCTCGTATCTTTACCCTGTGGTCAAACATGAGCCCTCATCCCTCTAGTAGATGAACCGTGATGGTTCAATGTAACTAAATCTGCTTCTCTCAAGCATCTTTTCAAATGCTTTGTATATCCCTTTCTGTGAATTCTTTATGTCACTTGGCTTTTTGTTTTTTTCCTTCCTTTTCAGTTCTGGATCTGTCCTGTTTTGAGTTTAGGACTAAAGATATTCCGTTCTCTCTGACTGGCTGCCTTGTCAGGAATTAGTGAATCACCAATCAATTTCTGTAAATGCTCTTTAGGTGCATATGGAATATACCTGTCTGTGCATTGTGGTTTGGGCCTTGCTGTGATTGTCATTCTCAGTTTTTTCCTTCCTCAGGTTGAAGGAAAGCATTCTTGGCATTACCAGCATACTAAAGCTCTCTACCAGCTACCATGTGAGACCAGTCTTAATTATCCTGGCTAGTGAGTTTAGAGGAGAAGGCAGTNGATTGTCATTCTCAGTTTTTTCCTTCCTCAGGTTGAAGGAAAGCATTCTTGGCATTACCAGCATACTAAAGCTCTCTACCAGCTACCATGTGAGACCAGTCTTAATTATCCTGGCTAGTGAGTTTAGAGGAGAAGGCAGTGGCAACCCACTCCAGTACTCTTGCCTGGCAAATCCCATGGATGGAGGAGCTTGGTAGGCTGCAGTCCATGGGGTCGCACAGAGTCAGACACACTGAAGTGACTTAGCAGCAGCAGCAGTGAGTTTAGAATTTCTTCAGGTTTTTCTTTCAGATTCAAAAGCAACAAGCAGTATGCATTCATGCATCTATTCAACCCCTTTTTAATGAGCATGGTGAGCCGTAGGCTAGCTGCTATGAGGGATACAAAACAAATACCCATCTTGACCCCTGTCTTAAAAGACTTGATGCCCCATTTAGGGAAGGGAGACACACACAGGCTAAATAAAAGATGGAAAATAAAGCAGCTATGGAAAGACTATCAGAGATGATTTAAAAAACTGAAAGGTACCTCCCCTGGCAAAGCAGGTACTCTCCTCTGTCTGTTTTGCTCACCACCATGTACCTGTGCCTAGCATGGTGACTGGGTGGCTCAGTAGTTATGGATGAATGGCTCATCTTCATTTTACAGATGAGTAAACTGAGGTTCTGTCTTCCCCAGTGGCTCAGCGGTGAAGAATCCGCCTACACTGCAGGAGAAGCAGGAGACTCAGGTTTGATCCTGGGTCAGGAAGATCCCCTGGAGGAGGAAATAACCCATTCCAGTATTCTCGCCTGGAGAATTCCGTGGACAGAGGAGCCTGGTGGGCTACAGTCCATGGGTCTCACAGAGTCGGATACAACTGAAACAACTTAGCATGTATGCAAACTGAGATTCAGGGGCACAAACTGACTTATCTGAGGTTCCACTCACTCAGTAAGTGGGGAGTTAGGGTCTGTTGAGCCCAGGAGCTCAGGATAAGCAGGACTCAGGTGGAGGCGGCCTCACTGATTCCCTGGAGCAGCTGTGAACTCTGAACAGCCATGCCCAGCCCCTGCGGAAGCCCCTTGAAGCTCTGGGCCAGCACTCAGCATCTCCTCCACTGGTGTAGGCCCCAGCATCACCACCGCTCTGTTGGTTCAACCAGAAATGTAGGGATCATCTGTGACCCCTCCGGTGCCTGTCCATTCCTCTGGCCAGTTCTGCTTACTCTCCTAAAGTATATCTAGCCCTGGTCTGTCGCATCTGTTACTGCCATCCGAAGGTCAAGGAGACAGGTAGTGGTGTTCCTGGAAGTTAAGGAAAGGTAGTGTCTCAGGCCCTCCTTCACCCTTACTGAGTCAGAAAAGTGAAAGTGTTAATCGCCCAGTTGTGTGTGACTCTATTCAAACTGCAGCCCACCATGCTTCTCTGCCCATGGGATTTCCCAGACAAGAATATTGGATTGGGTAGCCATTTCCTTCAGGGGATCTTCCCAACCCAGGAATTGAACCTGAGTCTCCTGCATTGCAGACAGATTCTTTACTGTCTGAGCCACCAGGGATTGAATCACAAACTTTTTTTTTTTTTTTTTAAACAAGATTACCAGGGGCTGTGTGGGCGCATTTGAAATGAGCTGCGTTGGAGAGAAAGGTCGTTGGAAATTAGACCCCGTGCTTGGTTCAGTTCACATCTGCAGATGGGGATTTGGGAATCACTTGACATCACAAGAGTACCCACGAAGAATAAGAAAAATCAAAAGACTGAATCTCAAAGAACAAGACAAGCGTCATCCCATAAGGCCTCAAAAACAGCTTTAGATATTCTTAGACATCGCACCTACCAAAACCGAGTTTGTGAAATCCCAAGCATATGTTAAATCCATCTAACTATGGGAAGAGAAGGGGAAAAAAATGTAGAGGAAGCAAACTCTAAAATTAAAGTTTGTTTGGGAGGTGACAGATGTCTGGGTCCTGATAGATTTCTCGGCTTGTAAGAAGTAGTTTTTTCCGTCTTCATTCATACATGTTTGACGGTTGTTTCCCCTTTTACCATTATTTTTTTCTCATACGAAAATCAATTTCCTTCTTTCTAAAGGGTGGATTCTCTCAAGTGTTACCTTGTATGAAGGCTTTAGAAAATGTCTAACAAAGGTTTGAGTTATGGACAGAAAAGATTCCTAAGCTTCCATCATACAAATAAGCTTCTAGCAGTGTCCCACCGTGAATTGATTTATTGTGTTCAATATGTTCTCCACCTTTGAAAATGGACTAAGATCCTTGTTTGTGTGTTTATGCTTAGTCGTGTCCGACTCTTTGTGACCCCGTGAACTGTAGCCCACCAGGCTCCCTTGTCCGTGCAATTTTCCAGGCAAGAATACTGGAGGGGGTTGCCATTCCCTTCAGGGGATCTTTCCAACCCAGGGATCAAACCCATATCTCTTGTTGTAGCCACGTGTTCTGGGAAACAAACTCACTCAGAAGGACAATGCAGATAGTGGAGTGCAGTTTATTACACCAGCGGGCCCAAGGCAGAGTCTCCTCTTAGCCAAGGACCCCGACTAGTTTTTCTGAAAACCTTATATACCCTAAGTGTACGTGCCCAAACTCACCTCCCCAAAGTCCCTGAAACTAGTCTGAACAAAGGAAAAGAAAAATAGAATCAAAGTTAACCTGTGTTTCATATGTCTTAAGCCTAGGTAGTTAACAGTGAACAATTATCAATAGGCCTGTGGTCATACCCCAATAAACATGATAGAATTTATGATTCTATTCAGTTACGCAGATAATTAGGGTATTCTTTTAGGCAACAGAGAGTCTAGGTACGAGCCCTGGGGCTCTTCCATCCAGGGGGCCTGGTTTTCCAGTTGGTATGTCGTTTCCATAGATACTGGGCATATAGCTCAAAGTNATGCCTTAAGCCTAGGTAGTTAACAGTGGACAATTATCAATAGGCCTGTGGTCATACCCCAATAAACATGATAGAATTTATGATTCTGTTTGGTTACATAGATAATTAGGGTATTCTTTTAGGCAAACAGAGAGTCTAGGTATGAGACCTGGGGCTCTTCCATCCAGGGGGCCTGGTTTTCCAGTTGTTATGTCGTTTCCAGAGATACTGGGCATATAGCTCAAAGTCCGCAGTCCTGCCCAACATGGAGTCCTGCTTTCAAGATGGAGCCTGTTCTGTCTGTTTCCTTCTTCAAAAGTCAATCATAATTCCTTCCAAACAATGTTATTAACTTTGTGGGGTTTACCTGACTCTCTTCTGGAGCACTCTTTTGGTTTTACCCAAATCAGTCTCCCAAATTGCAGTTCCTAAGACCTCCAAATAAACTTTTTTTGCAGCCTTCTGTGCTTTCTTGGAAGACAAGCTGTACCCATGAAAAACCCTAAGGCATGGAAGGGTGTGGATCCATGGCCATACAAGAAAC
The DNA here is from genome assembly GCA_006410875.1 of Neotragus pygmaeus. Lineage (NCBI taxonomy): Eukaryota > Metazoa > Chordata > Mammalia > Artiodactyla > Bovidae > Neotragus > Neotragus pygmaeus. Next base: position 94,593 of record SJYV01022688.1, read on the forward strand.
AGAGCTATGATTTATAAAAGACAAGTCTGAAACTATGTGTCAGACACATTGGTTTGCTTTTGCTTCTCCAAAAGTCAAATCTGATAGTACCAGAACATGCACCCTAAATCGTCACTGTTTTCCAGATGAAGAAAGTGAGGTAACTCCAATTTCACCTGTGCCTTTACTCACTGGGGCCATTATCAAAGTCAACATTACCATGCACAACAAACAAACTGCTGGATGTGCCTGACAATCTGTGTTCATCCGCTCCATTCCGGAGTCGCTGATTGCTCTCCTTTACTTTCCTGCTGAGGGCTCGTTTCTTAGACGCCTAGGTTTCCGCTCCCAGACTAGCACAGATCACAGACCACGTTAATCCACAGAGGAAGGCAAAAATGTTGCTTTAGTCAATCTGAAATATTCTCAGAGTACGCTACAACTCCTAGAAGAGTCTTAGGCACCGCTCTTTCCTCTACCGCAGCAAGCCCTGTGCAAAAAAACAACGAAGACAATCTTCTACTTAGGCGGGCGCCTCACCCATTCTGGTTCTAGACTACATTTCCCAGAAGTTTTTGCTTCTCTAACCTACTTTCGGCGCGAATCTAGCAACATTTTTTCTATTTCTCAGGGGACATATGAGTCCATGGGATTGGCATGGCCCTTGGAGGAAGCTTGTCTCTGGGATGTAGGGATTGTATCTGTATCTCAAGATTCTTGGCAGCAATTCCGAGAGGGAAGAAGAGGTATAACTTGGCCCCAGGCGGTGCAGAAAATCCGAGGGCGGGAAGCCATCTTCTCCTAGCGGATGTGACTTCGGACTACATTTCCCAGAGACCCTGGCGCGTATACTGCCGACCCACCACTCGCCTGCGGGACCCTCGGCCTCCGGGGAAGGGGAAGTGCAAGGTGAGCAGCCTAGGTCCTGGGGGCTCGACTAGGTTCCGGATGTGCATCTCTGAGGGTCTGAAGGGGCAGTCCAGGCGGGTCCGAAGTCTTGGGCCTGTATGATTTGATAGGACTCGGGGAGGGGGAAGTGTGGAAGTCCGTTTGTGTGATTGTGACCTTATGTGACTGTGCGGCGTTGTGTGTGCGTGTGTCATTGTGATTGACCATGCGCGCGAAACTCTGCAGTTGTTACTGTGGATATCCTCGCTGTGGTGTGTAATTGTGACAGTGTGCGGCTCCGACCCCGTAGTGGGACAAGTGTTTGTGGGTACCCATACAACTTTGTGCCGTGTGTGTTGGGGTGGGGAGTGTAGAATGTGATTGTGCTGCTATGACTGTTATCTGAGGGCTGCCTCTGGTGGTGGTTTTACGAACGTTAGCAGTACTAAGTGTACTGGATGTCTATGACTGTGTAAGGATATGTGAGTGTGATCACGTAAGTTTTTGTGGCACTCTGTATGCGGTTGGAGAGTGCCTGTAGTTGTGCCAGGCTGACAGTGTGTGTGTCCCAGTGGTTGATGTGTGAGATCAGGACAGATTTTGGTCTTGAGCAGCAGACTTCCCCTTCTGCAACCAGGAATACTCAGGACAGTCTCCACTCCTCTGACCTCTCTCCATCCCTCCTTCCCATGGGTAGTAGGTGTGGGTCCAGAGTAACCTGTTATCTAATCAATCTGAGCCACAGAAAGACCTGGCATTTCATGATTCCTTTCTCCTTCCTCCAGCTGTCTTTCTCAGAGAGGTCCCCTGAGGAGAAAGAGGAATGGCTGTTGACCAAGCCCAATACAAGGTGCGCTGGGGTTTCCTTTTTGTTTTATAAGTACCCTGGTGCACATGTGCATGCTTTCATAGTGTATAAACACACCAATAGAGTTGCTAGGCCAGAAGATATGTCTATATTTTCACATTTCCTAGATAATGCTGGACTGATATGGTTGATCTGTTAAATTCTTACTAGCGGTTTATAAGCATAGTCATCCTGTATTCTAATACTTGGTCAGTTGGTGTTTTAATTTTTGATGACTCATCAGATATAATGATATAGCATGTGGTTTTAAAAGTATAACGTACATTATGGTGTATTACATAGTAGTTTCACTGCCCTAAATATCTTCTGTGCTTTACCTATTCATCCCTCTTTGCTTCCTTCCTCCTAACTCCTGGCTACCACTGATCTTTTTACAGTCTCCATAGTTTTGCCTTTTCCAGAGTGTCATGAAGTTGGCAGATAGAGCTTTTAATATTGACTTCTTTCACTTAGTATATGTCTTTTCATGATTCTGTAGGCCATTTTCTTTTTGTTGGCTGGATAAAATGGCATTGTCTAGATGCACCACAGTTTATTTAACCATTCACCTACTGAGGGACATCTTGTTTTTCTCAAGTTTTTGCAATTATGAATAAAGCTTCTATAAACATCTGTGCACAAGTTTTTGTGTGACATAATTTTTCAACTCTTTGGGATAAATATCAAGGTGCTTGCTGGATCATATGGTAAGAGTATGTTTGATTTTGTAAGAAGCTGCCAAACTGTCTTCCAAAGTGACCATTTTGTATTCCCACCAGCAATGTATGAGAGTTCCTGTTGTTTCACACTCTGGCCAGAATTTGGTTGTCAGTGTCCTGGATTTTGGCCATTCTCATAGGTGTGTAGTGGAGGAGTCTTTTAATTAAACATTAAAATATATTTGTAAATTATAATAAATAGAGAATGTGATACTGGCAAAATAATAAACAGATCACTGAATCAAAGTAGAATCACAAATCCAAACGTATCATCTATGATAAGGGTAGCATTTTTTTTTTTTNCTGACAAGGCTCAGTAGTAACATGGGGGTTCTCACATAACAGTCCCTGGTATTGAGTAATCCGGGATGTCGGCAGCCATTTATGGGGGTTCCCTCGCAGGAGAGTGTTGACCTCATGCGGGACTTCTATGAATAAATCTTGGCCCAAAGTCAGCTTGGTTGCCTCCTTGACCAGTAAGACAACTGCAGCAACTGCCCGTAAGCATCCCAGGCACCCAGTGGCAACATTGTCCAGCTGATTAGAGATAAGTCACTGGTCTGTCCCGTGTCCCCATAGTCTGGGACAACACTTCCGTAGCCACCTTGTCCTTTTCAGTCATGTAAAGAGTCAACGGCTTAGCAAGGTCTGGCAGGCCCACGGTGGGTGCTGACGTCATTGTACCGGGTTTGAGTTCTATTACCAGTGGGACTTGTTTTGCAACCCTTTTGGGGGGGGGGGTTGTCTTCCACCCAGACCTCAAGGAATTGTTGAGTTAACTCTCTTGACTGTTTAACCTATCCAGTTTCCCTTCCAGGAGCTCGTGCAGCCTCCATTCATCTTGAGGGGTTAATGAGAGGAAGAGTATATAGGTGGTTGAGCCCACTCGAACAGTGAGTCTTTCGTGGGGGGAAAGGTCACTTGTGCCCCCAATTTCAGAGAAGGCAGTGGTACTCCACTCCAGTACTCTTGCCTGGAAAATCCCATGGATGGAGGAGCCTGGTAGGCTGCAGTCCATGGGGTCGCACAGAGTCGGACACGACTGAAGTGACTTAGCAGCAGCAGCAGCCCCTAATTTAGACAGCAAGTCTCTTCGCAACAAGAGTACTAGGCATTCAGGGATGTATAAAAATTCATGAGTTACTTGGTGTCTCCCACCATCTGACATTTTTGGGGTAGGCTAGGGACACAAGGCTGCATTTAGTCACCATCTGAGACCCAGCAGCCTCTGGCTGGGTCTATTGGTGCATAAAGTCTATAGGCCTCACACAGTCTTTTGTAGAACTCAGAGGGTGATTCGCTTTCCCTTTGAATCACTTTGGAGGGTTTTGCCATACTTTAGCTTTTTGGGCCCCCCTCTTGAGGCCTTGTGAAATAGCCGCCTGGTATCTCTCCAGGTGGCCCCTCCCTTCCTCTGTGTTACAGTCCCAGCTGGGCCTCTCATTGGGGTGGCTAGTTCTGCCCACCGCTGCGGGTTTGCAGTACCCTCAGGTGCCATTGCTCTTAACCATTTTCTGGCCTCAGTTAGGATCCTGTGTCTGTCCTCAGTGCTGAAGAGGGAAACTAGTAGTTGGATTATGTCATCCTATGTGGGGCAGTGGCTTCGAAAAATAGTCTCCATTATCCAATCATGGCTTGTGGCTCCCCCGAGTACGGTGGAGCATGTCTCTGGCAGTTTAATGTATCCGTAGAGGAAAATGGCTGGTGATAATAGGCTACAGGGGGCTGATGGTAGTGCCCCATGCATCCTGAACTGGAATCTGTTGTAGCTTTCTGAGGGGCATCTGTAGTGGGGTTCTTTCACCCTGTTCCTTGCTGGAGTGCAGCCTCTGTCTAATTGCTGCATTTTCTTCCTCCTTCCCATCAGTACTCACCGGGAGAGGTGGATACAATCTAGGAGGTCCAGCTGAGGTGGAATTCTGGGGGCATTGACCAGAGGTCTCCATTGCTGGGATTGGAGCGTGCCGAAACGGTGGCTCCACAAACTCCGGGAGAGCTGGTGGAAGAGCAGTGGCTGCTGCAGGACTTCACCTGGCCCTGGATTGGACAGTAAGGCGGCCTCCGGTCCTGGTGGAGCACTGGGAGGCAGGCGTGTCATTATCCAGTATGGGGGAGGGGTCAGGTCATCCCCGTCCAAATCCTGTAGAATTGCCTGTTTCATCATCAGTCGATTTTTGTGCCATTAATATTTTTCCCTTTCCCTTCTGGATACAGAACCTTGTCCAAGTAGGAGGGTCTTAAGCTAACCCTAGCCACGAGTCAATATATGAATATTGATCCAGGTGTCCTGGCTCTCCTTAACTACTGTATAGACTGCTTCTACTATTTTTATGTTCATGGTATTCTCTGGTGGCCATCCTACTCCCATAGGGGGCCATTTGACCTCACAGAGTATGTGGAAACGGTTAGGCTTCATCTTTACCCCATCAGTTCAGTCGCTCAGTCGTATCCGACTCTTTGCAACCCCATGAATCGCAGCATGCCAGGCCTCCCTGTCCATCACC
>SJYV01022688.1:100290-111606 GCA_006410875.1 Neotragus pygmaeus
CCAAAGAACACCCAAGGCTGATCTCCTTCAGAATGGACTGGTTGGATCTCCTTGCAGTCCAAGGGACTCTCAAGAGTCTTCTCCAACACCACAGTTCAAAAGCATCAATTCTTCGATGCTCAGCCTTCTTCACAATCCAACTCTCACATCCATACATGACCACAGGAAAAACCATAGCCTTGACTAGACGGACCTTTGTTGGCAAAGTAATGTCTCTGCTTTTCAGTATGCTGTCTAGGTTGGTCATCACTTTTCTTCCAAGGAGTAAGCATCTTTTAATTTCATGGCTGCAGTCACCATCTGCAGTGATTTTGGAGCCCCCAAAAATAAAGTCTGACACTGTTTTCACTGTTTCCCCATCTATTTCCCATGAAGTGATGGGACCGGATGCCATGATCTTCATTTTCTTCACCCCATAGTCTCCTCCAAATCCCTTCTTTAAATTTTTAATCATGCACTCCAATACAGTTGCCTTAGATTCACTTCCCCCCATCTTGCTTACCTTCTCGGACCTTCTTCTACTTTTCCATTTTGTTCTGTCTACAAAGTTCTCAGTACCCTATATACTGCTGACATTTCCACTCAACAACACTTAAATTGCCATTCTGCCTCCTTCCTAATTGGGGTGAGATGAGCCTTACCTGCCAGGTCCCAGAGGGAGAAGGGGGATCACCGTGTCTTCACCTGCCAGTCAGCGTAGCCAAACCAGAACATCACGTGATCCAAGACTGTTTCTCCCTTAACTTTTAAAGTCCATTCTGCCTTGGTGGGCTTGATCAGATGCGGATGAAAATATAGATGGCTTAAATATCCCACGTCCCAGGCCATCTCCGGAAAAGCCAATTCGTACTCACTTATGTATACCCCTCCTTCTAGCCTGACAATTCCAAGGGGGTCAAGAATTTCATAGCAGATGAGACACCTCCTTGGGGAGGGCAGAATACGAGCACAGAAAAACAAGTTTCTTCTCCTAAAAATCCCCTGACAATTGCTTGGTAATAATTTTCCCCAAGACAGCATGGACACCACCTCCTAAATGACCTTCACAAATTTCCTTCCTAAGCCCTAACTTGCTCGTCAACCTGTGTACCAAGTAATCGTTGCCACCTGCCTATTCCAGGCTCCTGTGGGTCTGTGCTCCTTCTAATCCCTCCCAGGAGGGTGATCAGGCCCCCTCTTCCATCCTACTGTGTGGGTTCCTCCTCACCTGAGCGCTCAGTTCCCCTGCTGCCATCCACTACCTGCTAATGTGAAAGGTCCAGGCATTGAAGAGCAGAATCCTTCCAGAAGGGCGAGGCACCTTCCCCCTCTAGAAGATTCGAGCTGAAAGGCTTTGGAGTAGTCCCAAATGGAACTTGTCTTCTCAAAGTGAGGAGTTTCCCGGCCAATGCACCAAATGCTGTAGTCACGCGTTCTGGGAAACAAGCTGCACTCCACTATCTGCATTGTGCTTCTGAGTGAGTTTGTTCCCCAGAACGCGTGGCTACAACACTCTTACATCACCTGCTTGTCAGGCAGATTTTTTACCTCTAGTGCCACCTGGGAAGCCCCAAGATCCTTGCTGGGGACACATAAGTCCTCTCTTTATTTTTTATTTTTTGAACACACTGTGAGGCATGCAGGATCTTAGTTTCCCAACCAGGGATCAAACCCATGCCCTCTGCAGTGGAGGTGCGGAGTCTTAGCCATTGGACCAACAAGTAAGTCCTAATTCCTCTCACGAGATATAAGCATAAACCATCAGGTTTCTGCTAAGGGGAAGTTAAAATATATGTTTTGGTACAAGGTGTTAATTATGTTGGAGTTTTAGGCTCCAGGAGGAGATGGAACATTCTCTGCTTAGTGGGAAAAATCAGGGCTTTGAAATCCTACAATCTTGATCTTGTTTCCTGGTTTTATCACCTATTGGCTATAAGATGTTAGACAAGTTAGTTCAGGCCTTTGATCCCCAGATTCCTCTTTGGGAAATCTACCTTGTTGTGAAGGATCGTTGAGAAGTTTAATGGGGATGGATAACTTGGCACATAGTAGGCACTCAGTAAACATCTATGTTTTTCCTCCAGGACTTGGAAATATCTTGCAGACCCTTGACATAGCTTGTTCCTGTGTTATATGAATTTACTAGCTGATGGCACATAGCAGGGAGGATACGAATGAAATTCATGGGTTGCTTTAGAGTTTACATAGCCCTTCCTAAAGGTAATGATTGAGCGAATACCTTTTACTTTATTACAATCAACAAGTGGGAAATTGCTTCAATTTGGGAAGCGTGATCTGAAAGAGCTGAGAATGGGGATGAGCTGATGGTAAAGACTGGGTCATAAATGTTGCTCATGTGACTCTGGGAAGTAATTTAAGCTTTCAGAGAATGCTGAGATGCACCCATTCAGGAGAATGGGGTGATGATCATACTGCCTGTGCAGATAAAATGAGCTAACAGGATACACAAGAATGATTCTTTGTAGGAGCAAAGCAATAAAAGATCCCCCAAATGTCCCTCTGCAGAAGAATGGATGGGATCAGTTGTGGTGTTTTCCATACACTGACTGATGTGTGATACAGCAAAGGGAAGGAATGGATCCTGTCAATATGATTGAATCCTTCACACAAAGAGACAAGGAAATCTTGGGAGAAGACAAAGACAGTGAGATCATTTATTCTGCATGCCCAGCCACATGCAAAAACAAATGATCATATTTAGAGAAGAAAATTGTTCATAGTCAAGCTCTAAAGGAAAATACAGGAACGACAACCCCCACTCTCTGGTAGTTGCTTCCACATTAGGAAGAGATGAGGCTGGATAAGGGAGAGGGACCAGTGGGCTTCCGATGGCTTCCACGATGCTTATTGGAGCTATTTATTCATGACATTAGTTTTTATGTCTTATCATCTATTTACATTATAAGAGCATAAGTTCCANTTCCACATTAGGAAGAGATGAGGCTGGATAAGGGAGAGGGACCAGTGGGCTTCCGATGGCTTCCACGATGCTTATTGGAGCTATTTATTCATGACATTAGTTTTTATGTCTTATCATCTATTTACATTATAAGAGCATAAGTTCCATATAATTTTAGATTTTTGTGACATTTTATAAGGTATTTACATTATAAGATGATATGTTTCATGTTTTTATGGATTTTATAACATTTTGTAATATGTTCATATTATAAGATTATATGTTCCATATATTCTTTTGAACATTTGAAATATTTCAGGATGAAACATTAAAAAGATGATGCTAATAAATGTGACAAGCACCTCGTGAATAGTGCACTGCTCAAGTCAGCTTGTATAACAGCCAGTAGTTGCTGTTTGTTGACTGATTTCCAGGTGTAGGCACTGTGCCAAGGGCTTGACCTGCATTCTCTGACTACCTCCACACAACCACCACACCCTGTAGCTGAAATGTTTTTTCTTCACCACACCACAACTGCCTTCTCAGATGAGAACTTGTGGCAGTGATTATCTATATGAGCTTTGGTGATTTCTTTCTTTTCCTTTTTAAAAAAAATTTTAGCTGCACCACAGAACATGTGGAATCTGTTTCCCAACCAGGGATCAAACCCACGCCCCTGGAGTGGAAATGCAGAGTCTTAACCACTGAACTGCTAGGGAAGTCTCTGTAGGTGCAGTTACCTTCACTTGTCAGATGAGTAAATTGAGACAGTTAACCAGATCACATTGTCTGAGAATTTATTAAGTGCCAGCTGCTTCTGTTACACTTGCCTTATCTTACTTCATCTTTTGGCAACCCTAGGAAATCAACTGAAAATACAACTGTTGACCAGAGGTCGGCGAATTTTTTTTTTTATAAACGGTCAGAGAGTGAATATTTTATGCTTTTTGGGCCAGACTGTCACTATCATGACTCTGCTGTTGGGACACAGCAGAGATAATGTGTACCTGAATGATGGGGCTGTGTGCCAATAAAACTTTATTGATGGTCATCTTGTTTGAATTTGACTTAATTTCTATATGTCACAATTTTTTTTTCTTTTGATTTTTTCCAAGCATTTTAGGATGTAAAGTTTTTCTTCACTCGTGAGTTACTGAAAAGCAGCCCAGGGGCTGGATGTGGCCTGTGGGCTGCAGTTTGCAAAAAGGGGCTGTCAACCATCAGTTCCATGAGGGGAGGAAACTTCCTGACTTTGTTCAGCCTTGTATACTCGGCACATTATTACGTGCCCACCATACATCTGATGAATGTGAGTGTTACATGCTGATATTTCATAAGTCAGATGGTGGTGATATTTTCTCTCCACTTTGGGCAGCCATCTTGGTTTTCAGGGGGCACTGTTAATAATGCTCTCTGTCTTGGGCAAACCAGGATCCCTGGTAACATTGCCAATCAGGGAGGTGACTCTTCACCACAGTGGCAGCAGGACACTGGCTGTGTGCTGTATGTGTGAGCATTGAAAGAAGTTACTGATTTTTCCCCACAATTTATAACTTGGGAGATTTCAAGAGTGTAGAAGAAATGCAAGAATAATGGATTAGTGCAATGAACACTTACATAATTGTTACCTTGATAGAGCCATTTTTGACAGGTGCCACATTTATGTCATCTCTGTCTACCTACCTCTCTCTACCTGCCTACCTACCTGTCTTTACCGATTTTATCTATCTACCCATCTAACTGTCTTATTTTTCTACCCAGGTAACCTACCTATCTTTATCTGTCCACCTATCTTATCTATCTATCTATCTATCTATCTACATTATATACCTGCCTATCTATCTTGTTGTTGTTGTTCAGTCACTAAATCGTGTCTGACTTTTCGTGACCCCAGGGGCCGCAGCACACCAGGCTACCCTGTCCTTCACTATCTCCCAGAGTTTGTTCAAACTCATATCCTTTGAGTTGGTGATGCCATCCAACCATCTCATCCTCTGTCACCCCCTTCTCCTCCTGCCCTCACTCTTTCCCAGCATCAGGGTCTTTTTCAGTGAGTCAGCTCTTTGGTCAAACTATTGGAGCTTCAGCTTCAGCATCAGTCCTACCTATCCTACCTATCTCTCTACCTACCTATCTTATCTATTCACCTACTATTCTATTTACCTACCTACCTACATATTTTCTTCGTCTATCAATATCATTATTTTTCCTTAGACTCAGTACAGACAGCATGACACTTCATCCTTTAATATTGCAGGGTGCAAATCCTAAAAGCATTCTCATCCTTCTTCATAATTATGATGCTGTGTTCATACTCGAGAAATTTAACATTGACACAACATCATTGTCTAATATATAGTCAATATTTTTATTTACCCATTGTCCCCCAAATGTCTTGCTTTTTAGGGAACCAGGATCCAGTCAGAGATCACACGTCATTTAGTAGTCCTTTTGATTCAGTCTCCTGGAATTTAGAGCAGTTCCCTTCTCTCTTTCTTTTACGACATTGTTATTCGAGAAGCACAGGCTGTTTGTCTTGTACAAAGTCCATCGATCTGAATGTGTTTGATTGTTTCTTATGATTAGATTGGGGTTAAACATTTTTTGGCAAAAACACAGTGTGGGCATTGTTGTGTCCTTCTTGGTGTGTCCCATCAGGAGGCACGAGGTGTCATTTGTCCTGTTGATGATGTTAACCTTGATCGCATGGCCAAGGTGATATTGTCTAATTTCTCCCCTGTAAAGGAATCATTCCCCTTCATGATGAACATCTGCCATTTTTTAATTCAAGGGAAATATTCAGGAGAAATCGCTCAAGAGTGTAAACAGGAAAAGACAAACAGGTACAAGGGGTCCTGTCTGGCAGACACTTCGCTCGGCTTCCAGGTTCTTGCAAGCCTTAGGGGTGACTGAATGTAACTGGTGCATAGCTCTTGGTCCATTACTTCATGCCGATATATATGCAGAGCAGCGCTCTTGCCCAGCAACTGCGGATTTATTAATTGTGTTAGCTCTCCACGATTCGGTGGTTTGGGTGGGCTGCTGGGGGCTGCAAATCTTGCCTTGGTTGTTGCATTAGTTTTCATTTCATGTAGCTACTAAGATAGAACACGTGGCCAGCCTCTCCTCCTCTCTGTGGCCTTTCCAAGGGCAGCTGTTTGGACACATGCCACCGTGTTCCAGGCCACCTTCTCTCCCCTGATGATTACAATAGTCCCCGAATTGTCCCTCCAAAATCTGCCTTCCCAGTCCATTCTCCTTCAAACAACCCCAGTGAATTTCTCAAAATTCAAATCAGACTATTAACCCTCTCCCTCTTAAAACTTTGCCTATTGTCTTTACTTATTATTATGATTATTTTGCCTATTGACTTTAGGATAAATATCTAAATACATATTCTGTTCTACCCTCGATGGTCTGACCCTTACCTTTCTCTCAGAACTTATTTTCTTCCACTCTTGCCTGTCCCTGATCTCTGCACCCCAGCCACATTCTGTTTCACAAAAATAAATATTTCCTTTCTGTTTCTGCCTCAGGGCCTTTGCATTGCCTCAGTGTTCTACCTGAGATATTCTGCTTTCACTCTCTCACTAAGGTATCTACTTGTGTTGTATGCTCACTAGAGACTGCTCTGATTTCAGGTATGGCTGGATCCAGAGGCTTTAGTAAAGTTACTACGGATTTATCTCTTGATAAAGTATTGGCTTTATTTAGGCTGTTTCTTTCCTCATGGTGGCAAGGTGGCTGCCAATACATCCAGACCTATGTCACACTCCCTCAACAAATCCTATGTAAAGAGATTATCTCTTTATTAATAGTTCTGATAACAATTGTTGGGTTGGTAATTGGATCACCACAGCTCACACGCCCATTCCTGAGTGAATCCTTATAGCCAGAGGGATGGAATACACACACGCATTGTAAGGCCTGGGTCATTGGAAGGGAGTGTGCATTGGCATTTCCCAAGCCTCATGGATTAAGAGTGGGGGATGGTCCTCAAAAGAAAACAGGGTGCCATTACCAGAAGAAGGGGTATGGGTGCTGGGTAGCAAAATAATAGTGCTTATTACTGAGTACTGGAAAGGTTTAAACCCATTTTTTCCCTGGAATATAATAAGCATTGTATAAATAAAAGCAAAAATAAATAATAAAAGGAGAGTTAGCAAGATTTGGCATGCTATGTGGATGGATATGATGGAGATAAGGTGCTTAAAGGCCTCAAGTCTGGAGTCGTGGTTCCTAGGAGGATGGCCAACCTTCAACTAAGAATAATATGGGGAAGGGCTGTGTAGGTGGAGTAGCTAGTTTTCTGTTACAGCTCCTGTGTGTGTTTGTGTATGCATGTGTGTGTCTGTGTGTGTGTGTGTGTAAGAGATGTAAGTGGCAGTCATTAGAGACCATTAGTTGTTTTTTAATTGACGTATACTTGATTTACAATGTTGCACTAATTTCTGCTGTACAGCAAAGTCATTCAGTTATATACATATATACGTTCTTGTTTCATATTCTTTTCCATTATGGTTTATCCCAGGAAATTGGATACATCAATAGTTCCCTGTGGTATACAGTAGGACTTGGTTGTTTATCCATTTTAAACTTAGTAATTTGCATTTATTAACCCCAAACTCCCAGTCTAGTCCCCTCCCTCTCCTCCTTCCCCCTTGGCAACCGCAAGTCCATTCTCTACATAGAGACCATTAGTTTCAATTACCTATTTTTTAAGGTGAAGAACCCAGGCCCTGAACGAGGTAAAATAATTGGTCCACCTCCCATAACGACAAACTCTATCTCCTGGTTTCATCCCCCTAAACCTGACATTTTTATTTTATTCCTTACTTTCCTTTTGTCTTGAGGGATGTACATTTGCATTTATTTTGAAAACCAAAGAAGAATATCACAGGCATTTTCAGTGGCCAAAAAATTGCATTTCCTGAGGCTAACTGCAACACTGATTGCAATCTCCCTGTGTGTTCAAAAGCCCCGAGAGGGCTGCTAAAACCTTCACTTTTATAGCTGTCTTTTTCATAAAGGCAGTTTGGAGAAGATGAAAATATTTGAAGCGTCTGCAAGTCATTTTGTGTCACGGCCATTGACTGCTTCTCAAGTTTTTATGGAATTTTATTAAAGATTTCTTTTACATTTCAGGTCTTTCCAGGTCTGGTGCCTGAAAATATAAACCCACTGNATGAAAATATTTGAAGCGTCTGCAAGTCATTTTGTGTCACGGCCATTGACTGCTTCTCAAGTTTTTATGGAATTTTATTAAAGATTTCTTTTACATTTCAGGTCTTTCCAGGTCTGGTGCCTGAAAATATAAACCCACTGAACGGAGCTGAACTGGGGCTCTTGGTTATCCTTGTCTAGAAGAGATTTTAAGAATTCTGATGTCCAAAGAACTTCCAGCTTGGCTGAGAATGACATCTGTATGAAATTGCCTGTGCCCTTGGGCAGGCCAGCGTTGGGACCTCTGTTTGCCCCTGTCCTGGAGAGTAAAACCAGAGTGGACTATAGTGTATGAAACAAATTTTAGCTGATACAAGGATGGAGCTTTAAATATCATCTGGTTAAAGTATTTTTTGTTCAATTCTCTCTTTTTTTAGGCTGTACCAAGAGGCTTGTGGGATCTTAGTTTCCCAACCAGGAGTCAAATCCAGGGCCTCTGCAGTGGAAGCTCTGAATCCTAAGCACTAGACTGCTGGGGAATTTCTTTCCTTGATCAATTCCATTTGTCTTTTCCATGAAGAAAAATGCAACTTGTTGCTAATGATATTTTAATACCTGCATTGGCTAATATCTCCTTCTAACAAAGAAAATTTAATGACATTGCCTTTTTAAAAATTTTATCTTTTTAAGTTGAGGGATAGTTGACTTACAATATTATATAAACTTCAGGTGTACAACATAGTGATTCACAATTTTTAAAGGCTATACTCTATTTATAGTTATTATAAAACAAATGGCTGTATTCCCTGTTAGTGAGCTAGTAAATTCACTCAGTCATGTCCGAGTTTTTGAGACCCCATGGACTGTAGCCTACCAGGCTCCTCCATTCATGGACTTTTCCAGGCAAAAGTACTGGAGTGGGTTGCCATTCCCTTCTCCAGGGAATCTTCCCGACCCAGAGATTGAACCCAGATCTCCCGCATTGCAGATAGATGCTTTACCGTCTGAGCCACCAGGGAGGCATATTCCCTATACTGTAAAATATACCCACATAGCTTATTTATTTTATACATAGTAGTTTGTGCTCTTAATCCTCTACCCCTATATTGTTCCTCCTCTTCCCTCTTCTCACTGATGATCACTAGTTTGTTCTCGATATCCCTGGGTTTATTTCTTTTTTTGTTATATCACTAGTTTGTGATTCCACATGTAAGTGATATCATACAGTATCTGTCTTTCTTTATCTGATTTATTTTACTGAGCACAATACCATTTAAGTCTGTCCCTGGCAAAATTTCATTCTTTTTTATGGAACAATTTTATTTATTTATTTTTTTACCACATCTTCTTTATCCATTCATCTGTTGATGGGCACTTGGATTGCTTCCAAATCTTGGCTATGGCAAATAATGCTGTTATGAGCACTGGGATACATGTATTTTTTTGAAAGAGTATTTTTGTTTTCTTCATATATATATCCATAAAAAACGTTGTTTTTATTTTCTATTTGTGTTTTTCCTTTCCCTTCTCTCTGTGTAGCCAGTGAAAACTAGTTTTCCATTTATTTATAATCCAGCAACCACCACTACCAACACCAACATAGAGCTTACTAATTCCAGGAACTTTTCTCAAGATTTTACATGCATAACTCATCCCCTTCTCTTACGAGATGGGATACTATTATTATCCCCACTTTAGAAATGTGAAAATAAAATCACAGAGAGGTTGATGCACTTGCCCAAGGTCACACAGCTAGTACATACCAGAAGGGGGATTTGAACCCAGGAATTCTGCCTTCAGAGCCTGTGACCTTAACCATCCTACTTTGCTGATACATGACATAATGTTTCCTTTTTAAAACAGATTTACCCAAAACAAGAACAAAGAACGGAGGTGAGTGTTAATTTAAAGAAAAGTATTAAACAGATGATAAAGCATGCATGACAAGGGTACAGCCAAATTGCGACCATGGCTTTGAGTCACTGAAACTTAGGAAGCGCTCTAGAAACCTAGAATTCCATAAAAAAGGAAAATGCTTGCATCAGGGAAGACACCAGATGGGGGCTCCTGAGTATATTCTAAGCCACAGCTCTGGTAGCTCACAAAATTGCTTGTCTAAGATGAGAAATGTCTTCCTTTCGTAGCCATAGAGCCTGGTGACTTCCACTAAGGGCGTCAGGCACGCCGGACTCCTTCAATCTGACCTTGCTGGAGGCTGAGGTTTGCAGCCTTTCATGGAGGTGCTGGCTGCCCCCAGAAGGACCACCATGTGACAGGTGTTTTAATGTACTGTCTGTGGGGTGTGTCAACTGACCTTCAGCCAAAGTAATTAATGGGTTTATTGCACAGTACAGTCATCTCACAACCCCTTGGGCAGCAGAGATGGAATGGAGGAGCCTGCACACAGCACCAGAGACAGCTGTGGGTGACTCTGTTTGCCTTGATAACATCCCTTCTCCCTCTACTTTGCAGACAAACCCTAGCACTAACCCTAACCCCAGTTCTAACCCTAACCCTTCAGTTCAGTTCAGTTCAGTTCAGTCGCTCAGTCGTGTCCGACTCTTTGCGACCCCATGAATCACAGCACACCAGGCCTCCCTGTCCCTTACCTTACTCTAACTCATAACTAACTTCAACCACAATCCTCTGCTTCTCCCCTTTATCCACCTCATTCATCCATTCATTCTTCCTCCAGATTTACTAAGGTATAATTAGTATTGCATATATTTAAGGTCTCCACTGTGAAGACCTCCTATGTGTCTGTTAATTGCTCAGTTGCGTCTGACTCTTTTTGACCCTGTGGACTGCAGCCCACCAGGCTCCTCTGTCCATGGAATTCTCCAGGTAAGAATACTGGAGTAGGTAGCCATTCCCTTCTCCAGGGGATCTTCTAGACCCAGGTATCGAA
Source organism: Neotragus pygmaeus (assembly GCA_006410875.1). Taxonomy (NCBI): domain Eukaryota; kingdom Metazoa; phylum Chordata; class Mammalia; order Artiodactyla; family Bovidae; genus Neotragus; species Neotragus pygmaeus. The sequence goes on from SJYV01022688.1 coordinate 111,261, forward strand.
TCTGGGTCTCCTGCACTACAGGCAGATTCTTTACCATCTGAGCTACTAGGGAAGCTACTAGGGAATATACATATATATTATGAAATGATGACAACAATCAAGTTAATTAATGCATTCATCACCTCAAACAGTTACCATTTTCATCCACTCAATTATTCAAATACTCGTTCATTTATTTTTTTTAAAATCCGTATTTATTGAGCACCTATTGTACCTGCTAGGGTTCCAGCAGGAAAGAGAATGCACACTTCAACTGGATAATTGAGGAGAGTTTGGTAAAAAAAAAGACTGTAGCTGTATAGTTATATAGTTATGTAACTGTAACCCAGTATAACGATGTGGTTGT